>JADLZL010002929.1:0-523648 GCA_015844335.1 Chrysopogon serrulatus | reverse complement strand
ACAAGGGCACATATCAACCTTATGTTCGCACATGGAAAACTCAATGGTTTACCATTTTTTTTTTTCTATTGGAGATGCTCTTAGTGTTTAGTAGGTAAACCAATTTTAGTTTAGTTTCAATAATATATGGTTTTTTTGTGGGGTCCACATGTTGATTAGCCATACTAATTTGCCTGAAGTATATTTTCCAATACTACAAAAAAATATGTTTACAAACGTCTTCTATTTTTCAGGGTCAGTTCATTTAGTAAACCATGTCTAACTAAGCCGGGAACACTGAAGCTTACGAAGCACATGTGGAAATATATTTCTAGCGGCAATTGTATTAAGTAAACGACCTCCGTAAATATATATGTATTTTATGGGGTCGTCGGCTTCAGAATACCACCCTGAAAAAATTATTTCCAGGATGGTTCTCTTAAGCCGGTCGCTCCCTAGAAATCTTCTATTTCTCGATTGAGTCCATTGTACAAAAGCCATCTTTCTTCCTCATGAAAATTGTAGAGGCACCATTCTTGAGCTTACTTGAGGCAAAAAAAATTGCAAAATAGTTAGGAAGGTTTTGCATTTAAAATCTTTAGAGGAGTTGGCTTTAAGAAGCAATAAGATAATGCAATCCCTAATGCAAAACCAGATGCGGCCGGCCTATTGGACCAGATGCAACGGTGATGGTGAGCCCAAAAAGATAGATCAATCAAGAATATGGCTAAGGTAGAGAGATTCGGCTACGGCAGAGCCAAAGCGTCGTTTCCATGCAGAGTTGCAAAATCTTCACACACCACTAAGGGCTTCTTTGGATGCCCATATATCCACCTCAATCCTTGTGTGTTGGGTGGGTTGGTGTAGAATTCAATTTGCATTCCATCCTAACCCATGCTAACACATGGATTGTGGTTGATACATGGGCATCCAAACACCGGGCCACAAACAAACCAAAGAAGGTATCACACTTTTTGTGGTAAAGAGGGCTAGATTTACAAGAAAACAAGCAAATAATAACTAATCACGCTTACGTAACGAAGGATGCCTTGTTTTCAAGCGAACTAGCAAAGTAACTATCAAATCTCTCGTCTGGGAGGGACCTCGTTGCATTAAGGGCAAGGACATCAGCGGGTTGTCTTAGGTCGGCCGCCAAGCCTAAGGTGCCATCTGTTGGATTAGGAGATGATGGAATAGCAACATGGGGTTGGAAAAGTAAAGATTAGCTAGAGAAAAAAAAAAAGGTATTAAATGTAAATTTGTTGATTGGATGTTGGATACCTCAGCCGTTACCCCATATTTTATATGGAGTATAGATGATCTTATCCTGTTGAATGGTATTTTTTATGTAGTTCTATAGAGTTTTTTCTTAGTTTAGACCACAGCAAGCATGGGCCAATTCTAAAACTAGCCTGGGGCTTTGGGCCCAATTTAAGTATCAACACATGGCATTCTACATTTGTAGGTGAAGTAATCAAAATGAAAGTCTACTTATGGGCTTATGGCTCACAGTGTTCACCATGACAAGAATTTGAGAATAAAACAAAAATCCAAGGAAATGTCAACATGAATGCTCTTGCACAAAATAAAGCGACACATGCACAATGATCATCCGGAAGTATTTGGAGATTAATTAAATGCCAGATTTCTGCTTGAGTTGGGCAATGTAAGCAACCAGAAATATAAAGACATACGTCCCGAAAAGCTTGGCTATGTTCCAGGCAAGCGTGGCGAAGAAGCTCCTGAGCCTCCAGTTGTTCCAGTCCAGATGAGAGCTCGTGGACGGGTAGAGTCTCCAAGCGCGCGAGAAGCCAAACCTTCGATACATCACCCGCATGAACCTGAGGTCGTGGGCGAGCGCTTCGTTCCCGTAGAGCACCAAGGCCGAGGTGGCGACGGCAACGATGACAACAGTGACCAAAGAGATGTCCCACATCACCACGCTGACTCCCCAGCGCGAAGGCGACGATGACGCTCTTGAGGGCGACGTGGAAGAACCGCACGGCGCGCTGCGCGTAGATGCGGCGGACGAGCGGGTCCACGTCGTCCCGGTTGCTGTACTCGGCAAGGCTGAACGTGGCCGCCACCGAGCAGTAGAAGGCGAGGATGTCGGCGATGACGAAAACCTTGAAGCCATAGCGGCTGGCCAGCGCCGGCGTGCCTGCCCTGTTGCCATCCGTCTTGTACGACCCTGGCATGGTGAACGCCGCGGCGAAGGTCACGGTCGCAATCAGGGCCGACGCAACCAGGACACTTTCGTCCAATTCTGCTGCTTTCTTCTTCTTCTTCGGCGTTCTTGTCTCAGTCGACGGAGCTGGGTCATCTGCTCGTCGGTCCTTTTGCGTTATTTGGTATTTCATGTCACGTCTGCTGGCACTGAAGTAAGCTCCGGAGTGAGCCAATACCCTGACCATCCATTCCGTCGGGTTCTGCAAGCATGCATCCAAATGTCAGGGCCTCTGTCTCGACTGTCTAGGATGTTATGCATCTTCTTGCAATCGCTTGCATTCATACAGCTACAGCTGCTAGTTCTCTTTTTCATATTGTTAACTTTTGAGTAGAGTGCACTAACGGTTTAGATTCTCAAACCTGCTTGGGTGTGTCATCCCAGTATAACTTGCAAATTGCCGTTTTGTGTCTTCAAACTTATTCGATTTTGTCACTCGGGTCCCTAAAGTTGTAAATCGTCTGTTTAGATTCTCAATTTATGTTCTTGTCTCACAACCAGCCTAAATAGGTCTAGACTAGCGCCCGTATGCAAATGTAGCATACATGTTGACATATGTGCCCCTCATGTTAGCACCATCTCCCTCCTCTCTCCTCTCCACTCAGCTCTCTCTTTCTCTCTCTCTCTCTCTCTCTCTCTCTCTCTCTCTCTCTCCCCCCCCCCTGTCTCATTTCTCTCCTCTCACAAGCTCAAGGCCTAGTGGCAGCATGGCTCGGGTGGCATGGCTGGGCCAAGGGTCGAGATATATAGCCGGGGTTAGCGTGCCCAATTGGCCATGGAACACTCGGCCACAGTGGAACAAGTTTGAGAATCTAAATAGACGATTTGCGAGTTTAGGGGTCGGGATGGTCTAGCCGGACAAGTTTTAGGACTTAAATGTGCGATATGTGAATTTAGTGACCAGGATAAGACAGCCAAATAAGTTTGACGACTACCAATAGACTTTACTCTTAATTTTTAACACGAAATTAAACTTGCTGGATGCATGCATATATACCTTGCGAGAGCCGAAAGCATTTTCTTTCTTTATCTTGCATGCAATGTCGAGTGGTGTGTGGCCATCTTTGTTGACATGGTTGAGCTCCACATACCTGTTCCCAACGAGATGGCTGAAACTAGACTCGTCCCTATTCTGCACTGCCAGGTGTAACGCAGTATTTCCGTCTTTGTCCTTCATATTAAGAATGCTCCTGAACGCTGGGCTCGGTTTTCTGCATACCAGCTCGACTACGTTCATCTTCTTGTTCTCAACGGCGACATGAAGAAATGTCCTACCCATATCATTGTCACGCAGAGCCGCATGTGAATAGTCATCTTCTTCACCGACCAATGCGTGTATTGCGTCCATTGCTCCAACGGAAGCAGCTATGTGTATGGGGCACATCCCATTGCCGTCCACCACCTTCTTCCTCATGCCAGTTGTATCTCCATCGACTAGAAGGCTTGTTACACCCTCAACTCCAACTGATGCTGCAAAGTGAAGAGGTGTACTTCCGGAGGCATCAGCTACATTCCTCAGATCCTCCCAACTGACTTCATTACTTCTCAGAAGAATTTCTTGCGCCTGTAGAATCTTTTGGGTAAGATCTGCGCCATCAAGTGTTTTTTATCAGTAGTCTTGATTGATACCAAAATGTTTCCTCTCACCATCCTAGTTTATAAAGCACGACAGTGTATCAATATTCAAAATTTATAACATGTGACGATGTGGTTAGTTCACCAATAATTGTGTAACTTTTATAGTAAAAGAATTGATACCGAAATATTGGCCCTAGCCTTGACATAATCAACAACAAAATCTCATGAAAAATAACTTAAATGACATAAACAAAGTTTAACACAATGGGTAGAGTTTTTCAAATATATATGGATATTGCATTTAAAGAGAGAAAAGAGGGAATTGATAAGTAACTTTGATTAGTTATATGTACTCAGCATGAACTTCATACTATCTCATAAAATTTAAACTCAAGCATGAACAAACAGATCAATACTTGAGGCTTACATTCCCATTGATAGATGAATTTTGCTACAATGAGATTGGGTGTTAAGGCTACATTGATGAAGGATAGGGAGTTAATGATGCTTTGAGACGTGCGAATGAGAAAACATTTAAATCATATAAATATAAGTACTATGAAATGGAGTGAATATAAGATAGATAGAATGTTCAAAGTGTAGCTTATATACATCCGTGTGAGAAGTCCATTTTAACCATCAAATTATGCGGTTTGATTTTGGCCATGAAATTCAAAAACCAGAAATTGAAAAAGTTCACATTTGGGTATCTAGCTATTTTGATGATTTGCTTTGCTCGCGTTGGATGACACATGACAGTGAGGCCTACATGACAGCTTCAACCTATTTCTCTTTCCACTCCCCCTTTCTCTCTCTCATCTCTCTTTTGAGGCCTACATGATAGCTTCAACCTATTTCTCTTCCCACTTCCCCTTTCTCTCTCTCATCTCTCTTTTGCCTGCACTCACTCTGCCTCTTGTGACATCGATGTCGTGCACAACTTTCTCCTCCCCTCTCCCATAACCGGTCCTGCTTCCCCTCCCTCCCCAACTAGCCTTGCTCTTTCCAACCTAAGTCATGCCGCCTAGGCCTTGATGTCAGACACCTCAGACCGATGATGGAGGTGAGCAGGATCTTCCTACAACCTGGCCTCATTGTGACCGTCATCATTGTGTTGAGCCACTGGCTTCCTCGTATGCGGTTGCCATGACTACCTCTACTTTGGTGCTCATGCCCGTCTCCATGCGCATACTCGTTATTGACATCCTCTGCGTCAATGTGCTTGATGTTGTCATATAGCTTGGAGTACCAGCTTACTTCTAGACAAACCTCCCCGATGCCCGAGTATCACCTTGTTATTATCCATGGATCCACCCCCCTTGTGTAGCGTGATTCGGCAAGGAGCCAATCGATAGTGTGTAGGATAGAGATAGAGAACAAAGAGAGGAAGTACAGAGGAAGCGTGAAAGAGGACGAGAAGAGAGGAAAAATGAAGCTGATATGTGGGCTCCACTTATACGTATCGGAATGTTAGCAAAACCACCTATCAAATAAAGTAGGTAGATAGCCAATGATGTTTTTTGTTTTTGAAGAATCTGGAGGGGGTCGAGACCCCTACAGTAATTTATTAAACAAAAGATTCAAACATGTGTACAATGATCGAAGATTTCTGGTTTTTCATTTCCACGTGGCCAAAATCAAACTGTGACATAGTTCGATGTCTCTAAAAAATAGATTTATCCCTTAAGTCAAATAACGCTAGATAATAATTAATACATAAAGAGTGATTTAAAGGAATCAAGGAATCATTTTTACTATGTGGGCTGACCAGCACCTCTCATGTTTACTAAGCAACATGCATCATATATTCTTACCTCTACTCCGAAGAGCTGCGACGTGTAGCACATTTTGTCCATTTGGTCCATCATATGATAAATCACTGCCAAAGGTTTTAATCAGCAGTTCAGCCATGTCGCTGTATCCCAAGAAGATAGCTAGATATAGCGGAGGCATGCCGTTGACGTCCGGGCTTTTTGCAAATCTACGCAGTTTTTTAACCTCTAGGTTTGTCATTGCGCTTCCTTACTGCTACGTGCAGGAGCGTCTCCAGGTCCTCTTCTCCTGCATTATTCTGAATTTCCGTTTCCACTCCTGCTTGGCTTCTGCGAAGCGACAGTTCAGTTACTAGATTTAATTTTTTTTTTAAGGAGCATGTAGTAACTATATATACGTTCACAAGGGAAATATCATATATTTTATTGACTCTAGATTGATATTGCAAATATTATTTTGTTATTTTCTATAAATTTGGATAAAATTAGGACAATTTGAATTAAAAAAAAAAAAAAACTAGGAATCCCCTTATTATATTTAAGGGCTGTGGGAGTAGAATGATATAGACTTGTTGTTGAAGTCATCTTTTTATGTACCTTGTCTATTTGACGTGAATTAGTTAGCAACTTTACCTTAACCATTGAGGCTGTCCTTGGCTGTGCTATTAATTTATAGCTACATGCTTTGGTATTTAGTGCAGCGATATATTCATCGTAGCTAAGGCTTTAGGTAGCTCAGCGCCTCAGCCGATAAGGAGGCTACTCCTTACGTCTATCTTATGTGAGAAAAAGGTTCTTATTAGACACCACTCTTTTAATATACACCACACAATGCAATGCATTGAGAGTCGACTATAAGTAGGCTTTAGCTAGCTTAGCGGGATAAGGAGGCTTAGCTTTTGGGTTCTATATATAGCTATTTATAAGTTTGAATCTATCTAATGAGCAAAAAATTGTGAAAATTCTATCAATTGGGATATAGCTAGTACGTATTAAGCAGCTTTAGTAGGATCAAATAAGCAATATTGCAAAAATGGAGTGAGCATGACTTATCGCAAATATAGATGTACTTTTGCCATGAGAAACTTTTTTTTTTTTTGAAGAGTCACATGAGAAACTAATTGCTGAAGTATAAATGGATTGCTAACATTTCTCTGGACATTATTAGCTTTTGCTTGTAACTGATTGATGCATGTAAATCAATGTTACGTCAATACTAAAGGTCATGTAATTCTAGTAGCGTAGTAGTACACTACATGACATGACCTTTGCCTATTGAACTCTATCTAGCGCTAAAGTACTAACCATATCAGTCTACTTAATCACTACTGACCACTGGCTGTTTGCCGTGTACCCATGGCACGAGGCAAAGACACGAAAGTGTTGTACTCGGCAAATGCCGCACAGCAAAAAAAAAAAAAAAAAAACGACGGCAAAGACAGTTTGCCGGCGTTATTCATCGAGCACTCGACATAGAATTTTCGAAAAAAATAAAAAAAAACCGCCCGGCAAAGGCTCCCCGCCGGGCGCCACCACCACCACGCCGTTGCTGGAGACGGCGCGGTGGATGCCGTCGCCGCCGGAGACGGCGCTGGGAGGCCGCTGTCGCCGGAGACGCCAAGGGAGAGGCCGTCTTCGCCGAAATCGCCGCTGGTTAGGCCGTTGTCACCGGAGCCGCCGTGAGGGAGGCCAACCTCGCCGAAGATGCCGTGGGCGAGGCAATCATCGCCGAGCCACCGCGGGCGAGGCCGCTGTCGCCGGAGACGCCGTGGGTGAGGCCGCCTCACCGGAGCCACCCCGGGAGGCCGTCCTCGCCGGAGAGACGCCGCGGGTGAGGCCGTCCTCGCCCGAGCCACCGGGGGGAGGCCGTCCCTCGCTAGATTCGCCGCCGCTGGGAGGCCGACCTCGCCAGAAGCGCCATGGGGGAGAGGGAGAGAAGCCGCCCCGCTTGCCCGCCGTGGAGAGGAAAAGGGGGAGGGGAGAGAGAGGAGGTGCACCACCTGCACCGTGGAGAGGGAGAGGCGGAGAGAGGGAGCGCCATGGGGGAGGAGGGAGGGGGTGCCAGCCGCCTGCGCCTTGAGTGAGGAGGGGGAGGGAGTGAATGGCCTCCCAAACCCTAGTGCTTCTTATATATTGTAGGCCTCATGGGCCTGTTGGGCCTCCTGGGCTCCGAATTTGCCGAGTGCCCCAGGAATGGCACTTGGCGAAGCCACATTTTGCCGAGTGCCAGACAAGGGGCACTCGGCAAACCATTTTTTTAATTTTATTGTTTCTTTCTTCTCCTTATTTTTCATAACATGTTGTTCTATATTTATTCTGATACACTTTGAAAATATATTGTTAAATTCACTCAACAATATGTATTTGATTTCTGAACTCATACTATTCCATTATTTATGCAGTTATAGCTCAAATACAATTTATATCAATTAAAATTCTATAATTACACTTAATACATTAAAACTATCAGATGATTCCAAAAAAATACCAAAATTTCACATGAAACAATTTATGTTCTCTATTACCTATACAAAAACTTTAGGAAGTTTCTCCATTCGATGTCCTTTATAAATCTTATATATCTCTCTTGTAGTTTCATCAACTATAAAAAGAGATATGTAAGATTTATGAACAAATTTACTTTCACTTTGTCATATGAAGAAATGACCAAAACAAACATTGTACATCTTGATGAGTTATACAACTTTGTAGTTGAAAACTTTTTCATTTGAATCAATTTACTGCTTCAAAATATGATTTGAAAATTATCTTTGCATAATGTCAAAAGAACACTCGGCAAAGAAGCTCTTTGCCGAGTGCCACGTGGCACTCGTGTCTGAAAAAAACACTTTCGGCAAACCATTTGATACTCGGCAAAGAGCCGAGATGCAGTAGCGAATAATAATAATAATAATAATAATAATAATAGAACAAAACATTTATTCATCCTTCATTGTTTGCAGTCATTCGGTAGGGATCTGATATGGACTCAATCTGTCGTAGCTGCACAACTTAGAATAGCATGACTAAACATTATGTGATAATCGATTCCAAAAAGAATTAGAGTACAAACTGTTTTTAGTGGTCCGCCACTCTCTCTCATGACCGTGCAGAGTCGAAACTCAAAACGATTTCAAAAAAGATGAAACAATCATTAATAAAATTATAAAGCTCTATTACCCATACAAGTTAGAGTAGCACATATCCATGTGCAGAGTACAGAGTTCTATTCCAAGACCAATTGGAATGTATGACATCATCTCCAAATAAATCTCTAAACTGCAAATTGTCAAATTAACTATGCAACTGAATGCATGTCCTATTGCAATACACGTGTATGTTTGCTAATAATATTAAAGACAAAGTGGATTCTTCCAGTTCGTCATATATTACTTTCCACGCACTATGCCAGAAAAGCTTATCAGTGACGCATCTAGATGGTTATTAGTGACGCATAAAAGACGCGTCACTGTTTTCGCGTCTCTGATAAGGGCACATTAGTGACGCGTAAAAACGCGTCACTGATAACACTGGACCAGTGACGCGTACTGTATAGACGCGTCACTGATAACCCTGGACCAGTGACGCGTACTGTGTAGACGCGTCACTGATAACCCTGGACCAGTGACGCGTACTGTGTAGACGCGTACTGTGTAGACGCGTCACTGATAACCCTGGACCAGTGACACTTATTGTAAAGACGCGTCACTGATAATAATTTACAAAAACAAAAAAAAAATGGTGCCACAGTCATATACAAGAAGCCATGATCTTATATACAAGAGACATTGCGCAGTAAGCAAATAACAAATCTAGAGACCATTCTAATCATAAAACAAGTCAATATTCTAATCACACTAGCTACTAAATTGCACATCTTTTGCTTCGAGTCCCAAAAAGATGAAGCAAATCACAAATTGTATGAGACCTTTGTTGAATCTGCAGGAATAGGAACACAGATGTCACCATCAACGTATTTCCCCTAAAACAAAGAGAAGAAATATGCCTGATGGTATTACCCCTAAAACAAAGAGAAGAAGCAGGCCTGATGGTGTTCATTGATCCAACACACTAGGAATAAAAAAGGAAACCCCAAATACAACTAACTAAAAGAACTAACCTGAGTATATGAGGTGGGTAAGATTAAAAACCAGATGGTGTTGACTGCACAGCAACAAAAGACAAGCATATTAGTAAATGCATATGTGCAGGACTAGCAAATGATCTCTTCAGTTTTCCACACAACACAAAACTAGATGCTACGCCGCAAAAATAAAATAGGAAAATTGTCTAAGTAATCCATTATCAGCTCAACAAAGATCCAGTTGGACCATGTGCTCTTCTATATCATGTACTAATAAAGTATTTGTTAATTAGCAAGAATCTTAAAGCTACATTTGCCCAGCCATGTTTTGGGCCGCCAGTCAACCAAAATAGCTACCTGCTGCAGTAAATTACTATAGGTAACCTCTAAAGAATTAGCTAGCAGCAAGCTAAATAATCTTATCATGAAAAGGGCACTTCACTCAAAAGTGAATTGATGCTTAGCTACTATCACTGCTCACCTGAGATAAGAGCCAAGCAGCTGACATACTGCTGCCTACCTGCTTTTGCATGAGAACTGAAGCTAAAAGCTGCTGCTGAAAATTGATAAACAAAAAAACCTCCCATGCTGCTGCTCTGAATTGTTAAAAACTGCAAGGAAAGATAAAGGTAGGATAGTTAACTCAAATTATGTGTGTAGTGTCATTTCACACTTGAGAGCACTAGCTCGCTGAAGTAAACAAAACAAAAATGCAAAGAATAGATGACTCAAATTGACAGTTCTAGCATGATTTTTATTCTAGCCATCTACATATTAGATAACAGATTAGCTCTAGTGAAATTGGCCCAGGAAGTTGATTATTGTTCAGTTCTCTGAATTTAGATAAATTTTTGCCAAAGATGGATTGATGTCTTCCTGAATCTTGATATTCATAACAGAAGCAATACTCAAACTTATTAGGAACATGTAATTAATGTGCTTGCAAAAACATGAGACAATCCACTTTCTTTAACACTAGTTCAGTTCTTAACCTTCTTAATTCAAACTTGTCACACTGAGATAAGCCAAAGAATAGTCGAAACTGGAACATGCTTTATGGACAAACTGTTTACCTGATCCCGTTACTTAGGACAGTCATCTGCATCTAGAAATGTCATCAGTGCTATCATGAACTGTTGAAAACTGCAAGCAAAGAGAAGGTAGGACAAATAACTCAAATTATGTGTTTGCAGTTTTATGTCAGACTTGAGAGCAATAGCTCATTCAGGTAAACAAAACAAAAATTATCTAATTTATAAATTAACTTGGTCATAATTATTATCCTTTTATGTTCTTTTCTATTATTTTATAAATTAACTTGGTCGTGCACAAGACAAGAGTTAGAGTGGTCTGAATTTACTATCAGTTCACTAATATTTAATTTTTATAACCAGACAATATTTTCTAGAAATGTTATCATACTATAGGTACTTTAATGGTTCATATGCATGTGTTGCAAGAGGGGTGTTCATGTTGTAGTGATTACCTTCTTGTGGAAGACAGGCTTGGTCTGACCACCATATCCTGACGATAAGGTCATAACAGCACTATTCAGCAAATGTACACTATTCAGCTAGGTGTTGCTATTTTTACTCCTAATAAGAGGATCCAATGATTGTTGCTGTTAAATGTACAGATATGCTAGATCACGGTAGTGGCAATATATGGGCAAGAAAAATTACTTCAGAAAGGATAAAAGGATAGGGTACTCACAGCCGTCAAATTATTTGACGATAGTAGGTAGATCATTCTTATATCTGCTATGTGCTCAAAGGAACATACAGTTCTGCACGAGGCCCGTTTCTGGATATGGATACTCTGCAAAAAGTTTGTGTCCTGCAACAACTGAAGGCATGTATTTGGTGATAAGTTTGGTAGAGAAACTGTTCCAGGGAATTTAGAATGTACTGATTCTTTTTTTTCATAACAGAGACAGTCAGTAAAGTACACAAATATTGATACAATAATCATTTCTATTGAGCATAAAATACATTTATGTCAGTTCGAAATTTTCCTAATAATCTTAGGATAAAATAGTGGTTGGCTGCTACAATAAAGCAAGCCTCACAGCAACACCCTTCGGAGAAGAAGAGTAGTCCTCAAGCATTCATGATTACTACAATAGTTTCTTTCAGATAGCACTAAAATCAAATTTCTAGTAGGTAAATAAGAAGTTAACACTCCATCACATCAGAAAAGAATTGACATGGCTGAAAATTTTAAAACAAAGCTAATTTCAACAGAAATATCATGGTTCAGTACATGATTGCAATGAATAACAGTATATCTAAAGCATTTTTTTCCTGCTCTGAGCACCCTTAGTGCTTCGTTCTGTAACCTAAGTTATTTAATTAACGTGCATGAAAAGTATGTTCAGAGTTCAGAAAAGCAGAGAGCTTACACTCACTTAGTGCTTATCGCTTACCTGAAAAAATAAAAATAGATAGTGCAGATTAGGGAGGCAAGTAAAAAAATTCAGAGCAGGGTATCAATCGGGTACTAATCTGCTTTTATTGCTTCTTGCTTGCTGGGGGAGAGAGGATAGATGAAGCGAGCAGCTGCTGGATGGATGAAGCGTCCACTGCAGCTCGACGGAGGAACAGCGGAAGTGGCTCCTCTTGCTGCAGGCCGCTGCAGCTCAACGGATGAACAGAGGAGGCGCTCCTCTTGCTGCAGGCTAGTGCTGACTCGGGGAAGATGGCCGTGGCACACAGGCGTCCGCTCCTCTATGGCCCGCAGACGTCCTCAACTCGTGGGGATCTGGCCTCCCTCGCACGAGCAGCAGTGGATCTGGCCCCCTTTGCACGAGAGGGGCCCTCTAATGACCACTCGACGCCGCAACTTGTTGGAGGGTGAAGGACGGCGATGGACGAGACTGGGGCGGGGTGCCGGGGTGGTGGTGATGGATGAGACGGTGCAGCCGATGGAACCCCAAACCCTAACGAGTAACTTCAATCAGCACGGACGCATGGAAAGTTGGGGATTGGTACCCAAATTGTTTCGGACGAACCTGGAGTTGCGCAGAGACTAGGGTTGAGGGAGCTGACCAAGGCACACGAAGAGGACAGCAAAGGGCTTCTCCTTGGCTGCGGACGCCGCACGCCTCCGCAGCCATCCCCTCCGCCGCAGATGTGAATTGGAGGCGAGAGTTGCGGCGCGGTGAATCGCTGCAACCGTGCTCCCTTCGCTGGATCTGCTCCTCGCCTCCCCGGATCCGGTCATTCCTTCGCTGGATCTGCGTTAGAGGACAGGCGCAGTGGTGGAGGATGCCCAGGACGCGTCCCTCCATCTCCCGTTCTCACCCTCCCTTTCTGTCCACACACTCGGAAAGGGATGAGGACGCCAAGCAGCGCCCAAGGCCGAGCCCTTGGCCACGTCGCTCCAACCAATGGAAGCAGGACACACCTCTCCTTGCGGGACCCACATGGCAATGTCTCCACTTGTGTGCACACGGTTCGCATGAACCAAGGCACGGAGCCAGCCGGTCCACCAAACAGTGAAGGCATGAGTTCATTTTAACTTCTAATTATATTTTCTGGCTTAGTAATATGTGACGCGCTTAAGAACATGAGTCACAAATTATCTCTACAAATCGTGGACGCGTTTATTATACAACACGCGTCACATTTACTATCTGTGACACGTTTTTGTCATGAAGAGTCACCGATAACGCCTTTATCGCTGACGCGTCCGAGAAAACGTGTCACATTTTTTATCAGTGACGCGTCTTCGTAACCCGCGTCACAAATACTGCCATCTATCTGTGACGCGGCTTAGCAATACGCGTCACATTTTTTATCAGTGACGCGTTTTTGTTTGTAAGGGTCACTGATATAGTGTTATTAGTGACGCGTCTTGTTAGTGGACCATAGGCAACAGCTAATCAGTGACGCGTATTGTTAACCCGCGTCACTGATATTCTATTAGTGACGCGTTTCTTTTCTGAGTCACTAATCAAGGTGTCACTGATAAGCTTTTTTGGCATAGTGACGGCACCCTCGCACCTTTTCCTATCCTATCTGTGACTAAGATTTTTTAGTCGCACCGTGTACGCATGACGCAATCCTCAGATAATCAAAGAGCATCACATTCTCATACGAGATAGGCACACGTTCACACACATTATGCATAGTCCAATTTCAAGATGAACTTAAAGGCATAATGCGATCGTTGAATAAATATGTGAGTCGCGCAAGCCATCCAATTGACTGTGCAACAAGTTATATATCTCTGTGGCTAAGCAGGAGAAAAAAATTACTCTCTAATGTAAAGGTTATTCCTATTATATTGTTTCTTCTTCTGCCTCTGCTTCTCTTTGGTTGTCCCGGGTCCCAAAACTCTGACGGATCCTCCTCCATCAAGCACCGGCTTCCCTCCCATCTCTGGCAGCATATACCCGCTGCCTCCGTCCACGCTAACCAATCCATTTAGGAGCTCCGTCGCCGGCTGCTGTGTGCGGTCAGCGCGTGATACCCCACGCCTCTACTTCACCTCGCTGCTCGATGTACCCACCACAAGCCCACCTCATCCGAGGCTCCCATCCTCCCCCAAACCCAATCTCGTGATCTTGCCGTCAACCCCATGCCACCACCGTCGGCACTTGCCATCCGGTTATCCTACCCCGTCGTCGTCTCGCTTGCCGTTAGTCAACCCGCCACCCGCTTGTCAAGGCGGCCAACCCCGGCCCCTCCATTTTCAAGGATGCTGGATACTAGTCGCCTAACGATTGGTAGGGCCAGCGCCCTAGGGGCAGGCGAACGGGCAGCTGTCCCAGGCCCCCAAAACCAAGGGGCGGGTTATTTTGATACCATTACAATTTTTAAAGTTTAGAGAAGTACAAACTATTATTATTCACCTATTCTGAACTTTATCATTACAATTTTTCCTCCGTTTGAAAAATGCCACGATATACGCTTTGGGACCCCTTGGGCCCAGCTGCAGCGTACGAAGAAGTATTTCCATATGGACGATATTGCCCTTTGCTACTTCCCTCTCTCTACTCACTACCGCGTGGACCCCACTTGACATCCCCTTCCTCTCCTCTCTCCTCTCTCTCCTACGCGTGGACCACACACGGCGAGGGGTGGTCTGAGCAGCAGCAGGCTCATCCTGCTGAGGCACAGCGCGTTGGGGTTCCCGGCCGCGTCCATGTCACCGCGGAGTGGGCTCACCGCGGAGTGGGCTCGGGACTCACCGCTGGGAGGGCTCGGGATGCTTCCGGGGAGCCACTTCCCGCCAGACGCGGCGGCGGCGGCCAGGTTGAGCCGCACCGCCTGCACCCGCTCGAACGACCCCGCGGGCCTCCCCCACGCGGCCGCCTCATCCATGTCGTGGCTCGTCCCGGCGTCGCAGAGCAGGCACGTCCCCCACACAGCGACGACGACGACGCAGACTTGGATAGCGGCGACGCGGTCGTGAACACGAACTGCGCCCACCCGTTCTCCGCCTCCTCGGTTGCCAGCCGCATGGGGTCGGTCACCGAGGAGCGCCGTCCATGCCACGCGCGCCTGCGTGTTCGGTGGCCGCCACTAGCAGGTCTCATCAGCAACTCCAACCCCAGACAGGGCGGAGAGCTCGCCGGAGGAAGTCGATCGATCACGTTTGCCGCGTCAAATTTTCTAGGCGTCTCGATTTTAGGACGTACGTGTGCAACAAGAAAATAATCCTACAGACTAATAATACGTGTGCACCAAGAGTAAAAGCTAGCTTGCCTGGGAACCGAAACTTCACCGGCGGCCTGCCGTAGTCCTGCTTCGACGTCGTATGGCTGCTCCTCCTCCTCCACCTGCTGGCCAGCTGCTTGGTACGCCGCGCCATTGCGAGGGCGTTCAGCTGGTGGTGCGGCGGACCACGGCGTGATGGAGTCTGCCATTTTTTGTTGAATAATACTAGTCGTGAGCTAGCTAGGCAGCTAGCTCTACTTATCTTAACTTGCTCTGTACGTATATCCCGTGACGATTGCTTGCACACGAAGCTAGCACGAAACTTTCACAGCATTGCTGGTTGGAAAATATTGCCACAGAGAGGACTTTGTTTGGGAATTGGGAGGCCAACCTGCCCGTTGAATACGTGCCCAACCTGCCAAACCAACGGGTGCTAGGTCACAGCTGCGCTAGTTGGTACCGCATGCCAGAAACTAAGTCTTCCTCCAAGCTTAACGCGGTCCGATTTGTTTCTGTGTAGGTTCTCGACACATGCATGCATCCCGACTCCGATCGTCAAAACATCCGCGGTATTAGGTTGCGTGATACGGATCAACTATCCGTATAATTAAACCAGTTGGATGTCGTCATAGTTTACACGGCGAGGTTTTTCGTCAGTCAGACGAACTGAGGATAAAACTAAATCAGGAAACTGGTAGAAGTATTAAGATAAAATTTTCCCTAATGCCTACTCGTATCCCTTTTTTTAACTTGGGTTAAGATTTTTATTCAGCTTATTACTCAGGATCGGTATTTGATCTTAACTATTCAGGTTACATTCTGTAATCTCAATAACAGCTAAGAATTATCAGATAGAGACCACAGAACAAAGATACTCGTCATTTGTGTACTTTTTTTTTTGGAAGGATCGGCAAAAGCTTTGCCGAGATTTTATTAGCGGAATAAAAAGAAAACAACGATAATTACAACGCGACACCCTGTCCCCGTTGTGGCAAAACTTACAGTAAAAAGGAAAAGAAGCACCGAAACAAACATAGCCTACCAGGGCGACAAAAATAAAACTTACAACTTGAAAAAATGAAAAAAGAAAGGCAGCCCGAAAAACTAAGACTTTAGGATCCTGGAAAGCTTCATCCTTCATTTTAGCCAACTGCCAGGCTACGCGTTGTTGTTCAACTTCTTCCTTGATTAGGTATGCGACCTCGATCTGCTGTAAGCTTTTTTGTTGAAATGTTCTTCTATTTCTTTCTTTTCATGAATTCCATCGAAGTCTTTTTCTTCTAGTTTTTTCAAATCCTCTTCTCCAATTCCTCCGGCACTTGTAGATGGAGCCCTGTAGTTTTACATTCGTCCGTGCTGTTAGATTCCACCAACCACTAATAATTGTCCATACCCTTCTGCTTCTTGGGGTTTCCTTGCTCGTTATTACATAACTTACATATCGGATCGTTTTGACAGCCTTTATGTTCTAAGTTATCAGCCATCAAAATCTTCCCGTGCATCAGTGTCCAGGCAAAAAATCTACATTTTGGTTCAGCTCTGGCTTTCCATATGGGGCTATATCTTTGGCTTATTAGAGTCTCCTAAGAATTGAATCCTAAAGGCGCTCTTAGTTGTGTATTCTCCGTTCAGCTGTCCATCGCCAGATAATGTCACCCACTCGTGTATGATCATTTTGAGGATTCTTCGAAATTGCTTACCACAAATCCATATATTCTTTAACTTCTCTTTCACTGTTGCCCTGACTTTTTCATTACCAAATCGGCACGTCAGTAGCCTGGAATGGAAGTAGCTAAAACAAGAGCGATCGCATGCATGTTTTAACTGCTAGTAGTAAGGTTAGATATATATAGCGAGAAGGCAATTACAGTTGGGAGTTGGGATGGGCGAAGGACGACAGAACATCTATAAGGTAAAATTAGATTTTTGAGAGTTCGGACGTGGACTGGTGAGGACTGTTGCTAGCCTAGACAGCGACAGAATATGAACAGCGCGCCAGGCGACGACTTCCTTTGTCAACTCTGGACGCCTTCAGTCACACAAACACACACACACACACGCACACACACACACAAACAAACTCTGGAGATATTATCCGTTAGTCTTTTTATTTTATTCTGATCATGGCGTGGCATTACAGGTCCTCCACCCTCACATGGATGCATGCAACTTGCGAAGAAAATATACCAAATTTGCTGACATCAGAGTGCTGGTACTCCTATTAAGCTTTTTAAAAGTTAAAAAGTCATAGTTGTCAACTAAGCATTCAAATTAAATTTTAATTACAACATTGTGTTTCTCATAATAAATCCTTTAAACACGACTCCATTTGAGTATACTTAAATAAAATTTTGTTTCGTAATATTTTTTCATGAAGAAAGAATATATGTTTATCATTCAAGACAATATTCTAGGTTTGAAAAAAAAAATGTTCCACCTTCATAAGAGAAAAGGAGGATAATATTCCAGATGCAGGAGAATAAAATTCTAAGTTTAGGTGAATTAATATTATGTACGTAATAACCATGTTCACTATTATAAGAAATAGAGCATTTTACAAATATTATTGGAATAAATTTAAGTATACCATGGAATACCACACAGATACTATGGTTAATGTTGTCAACAATTCAAAATACATCATGGTCGTTGAACATCTAATTGTAATGCCCTAGATTTAGTTTTGCAATTAAATTATTTTTCTTAGTTTAATCAAATAGATCATGTTGGTTAAAGTTGGGAGAACTCAATTACAACGATAAAATAAATCATAGGCCAATCATGTTGCATGAAGTTGCATTTATTATTTTGTATGTCTGGTTTATCTTGTGTGATTTTTTCTTTGCATAGAGATCGTTTTAGTGTTTTTTCCCAAACTTTCTAGCAAATGAAAAAAAGGAAAAACTTTTATTTAAGTGTTTTCAGGTTTATATAAAAAAAGAAAAAAGTTCTTTTCCTTAGTTTCTTGAACAGTAATTGTTTTTTGGCCCATTCCCTCTCTTTCTAGGCCTTGGGCTTTTCTTTTTATATAAGCTGCCGTACGATCATTTTCATCTTGGGTTTGGCCCAACTGGCCTCATGCAGCATGCCCGTGCCCTCTTCTCAAATTGGGCCGGACCAAAAGCTCGCTCACAGCAGCCTTTGCTCTTCCTTCTGAAGAGTGTCTCCGCCGCGTAGGCAAAATTTTGCTTTTTCCATAGCTCCTAGGAAACAAGCAGTAGTATCGATCTCACCGCCTTTACTGGCATCCCAACTTTTGAAACCATGATCATGCCACCACTGAGATATCGAAGCAAAATGAGCAGATTCCTGACGGTTCACGACCGCCCGTGCCTGGTGATTAATGGGCGAGACCCGAACCGATTTGCTGTCCATACCTGTAGTTAGCTTTGATCCGACGGTTTGCGGGTTATTGACCGACGTGGCCCGCTTCGCCGCCTAAGAACCCCAGCCGATTTCGTCTTGTAGAGTTTATGCCACCACTATGTGCATGGACATAAGGAGTGTATTGCCCTAAACGGCCGTGTAGTCTGTTGACATGCCTTTTAAACATTACACTTGGTGACTAGTCGTGTCTATTTGATTGTGTATCCATTTAAACGGTCCTGTAAATAAAATAAACGCTACTTAACACTATGTACTTGACTATTTACCGTTTAGCGTTTTGGTAAACATTGCAAAGAGGTGGATCGTGGATTTGCTAATCCTTTGATACAAAGGTGATGTCTTGGTTTGGCCATCCACGAGACTGAAATCAGTCTGGCATCCATAAGGGCTTGTTTGGATGTTCTCATATGCATCTCAATCCACATGTGTTGAAGTGGATTGGGGTAGAACTTAAACTATTTTTCATTTTAATACACTCTAACACATGTAGATTGAGGTGGATACAAGTGCATCCAAATGAGGACTAAGTGATTTTGGATCGTTGTCGAGGCAAAGAACTTGCGGTTCGAGGGTGCCAAGATTTTCCATATAAGTTTGTCGAATTCAGTTTTGTTGAGCCTACAAATTGGGCTGAATTGGCTGATTGGCCGGGCTGAATGTTCTCCCAGGCATTGAACTTCCAAATGATATCGGTTTGAGGTAGACATTCTGCAATTTTTCCCACAAATCAATAAAAATAGTCGGCGAGGTGATGGAAGTGAGGTTTAAGTCGTCCCTAATCCAACAGTTTTCTAGATAGCTTCCTGTATTGCTCTGTTTTTCTTCCTGCATTGCATATACACTGTATCCAGCCGGATCCGCGCCCCTTGAACTTACACAAGCCACGGGTGTTTTGCCTGTGTCACATCTAATGTTATATGGGGTATCGCATAAGGTGTTTGGATGCTAATAAAAAAATAAATTACAGAACTCGTCAGTAAACCACTAGACGAATTTTTTAAGCACAATTAATCCGTCATTAGCACATGTTTACTATAGCACCACATTGTCAAATCATGGACTAATTAACTTAAAAGATTCGTCTTGTAAAATAGTCGCAATCTATGCAATTAGTTATTTTTATTTTATATTTATTACTCCATGCATATGTCTAAAGATTCAATAGGACAAGGCCCAGCACAAGCTTACCTGTGTGTTCTCCATTATGTGCCTCCCCATATCTTTTTTTTGACTGTCAACGGGGAAAGGCTCCCCACTTGAGATTTTTATTTCACTAAGTAGCGTACCCGTGCGTTGCTACGGGATAGCAACTTTTATACTAAAAATAAATGGATCGTACCATAAGATAACAATACTTTATTGAATGGTTCGGATCTAACCTTCTCTTCCTTTTAACTGAGAAAGAATCAAAATGAATTTTTTTATTTATTTTCTCTTCCACAGGACAACAATACATCACTGGCAATAAATTCCTAATAAATCTTTTTTTTTTTGAAAATTTTCAGACTCAGAGTAGATTGAATTTTTTTTTTTTGAAACAGAATAGATTGAAATTGAAATAACATTCTGCATAACATTTATAATACAATGTGAGGCAGATTGATCTTGAGGCGAAAGTAGGGAAGGTCGATTGGAGAAATTCACTTGACTATTTTCTCTAGCATCATGGCAGAAAAAACTAATTAAAAATTCCAAATAATATGGCAATGCAGAATATGGTTACAAAGATTTACCTTATGGCCCTTGACAAGCTTCCATTCTGATTCAGGTTTAGCTCGACATTGGCGCCGTTTTGACTTAGATGTCTTCAAAAAGTCACTCTCACATGTGTTAAAAAAACAAATAGCAAAAGTCACAATATAGCGTATTATACAGTAGAAAATAATTAATTTAAATGACAGAGAGCACTCAAACACCAGCTATAGATATATTTGGTAGCAGTTTATATTTCTTAAGCAAACCTTAATGTTGCACCCAGCTTTAGCACTGGTTTAAATAAACATGACGCTAAGGTGCCTCGCCTTGCTTTCCCTTTCCTCTATCGAGACTTGCCTGTTCCATGAGATGCAACAGAATTCAGCAAGAATATAAGAGTGACACATTGAGATTCCAGTTCTAGTGACAAAAACAAGCAACAAAAAAAACGCTCATACACATTGGAGTAAAGATATATAGCATATGCTAAGTAAATCTAGGATTAAAGAAAGGAAAGCTTCCAGCTCTTTGCTAAATGCCAACCCAAGATATGTGCTTCAGAAGAACGCTCCAAATGCCTCACTGAGATTGAGCCCTGGACCTAGGTCCTACTTGATATACTCAGCAACCAGCATATAAGATTCTTCTGAATCACAAAGTTTAGGGTGATATCTACCTGAAGATTCCTAGGAAATACAATCCAAATATTTTTAAGTTATTTTTTTGCTTGGTATGAATCAGTATGAAACAACAAGGCAAATAAATGGGAGAACTAAACTGTCAATTTTTAGACAATAATAGATGACTTAGCAAAATATCTGGAGAATTATATTTGACATGAGAAAGACTAATGGATGCAATTAAACTGAAGAGTCTGATATAGCTTGGAATTAAAATCCTGAACCTTTGCTGACCAGTTGTATCCTTGCAAAGAAAACAAAACATGCATAAGGTCAACAGTCTGTAGATCTCAAAGGGGCATACAGGTTAAACCTCTCCTCCTACCAGCTATCCCTCTCCCTGATTTATTATAAGGGTGCAGCAACTGCAAATAGAAAACTGTGTTAGTGATGTTCTTCAAATAGAAAAGCAAAGAACTGAAAAAAACACAATGGAAATCGAAGTACCTTGATATTTGATTTTCTGAATTCCTTAACGCCAAACAAAATTTCATTAGATGTTTAGATGGGAATAACCTGTTAAGACTTTTCTTGAAGCTGCAACATGATGTACCAACTACAAGTTAGCCAAAGAAACTATAAATCTGAGTCATACAGTGCAGAAAGGATTTTATCTATGTCAGCTTCGCCAAAGGACAACTTTGGAAGCAGGTCTGCCTTCTGCTTCCTAGTCTGATTCACTTTTTGCCTGTAAACATTGAGACAATACTTCTCCAGTTGCACTATCATCCTATCTCTTTCCATTTCATTCTGACCAATTTCTCCCCATAGTTCCTGATACAAAACCGGCGATTAGTATCGTCAAAGCCTAACTGATGTAGAATTGGTGCCAAGAGAACCAGGAAACAGGGAATATAAGGAGTGAGACAACTTTGTCCGCAAGATCCATCCATCGTGGAACAATTCAACACAAGAAAGCAATGGCCATGGCCAAAATTCACGAATTCAGCCAAGAATGAAAGGGACACAAAATCATCACTCAATTCCAGCGCGTTCTTACAAAATCAAGAACAGGAACCATGAAAGCCCAAAAATTCGGAGCCCGATCCCCAAATTATACGCCAAAGAACACCCATTTTTTTACTGCAGACCCAAACCTCTTACCCACCACGAACCACAGGTCCGCAACAGCCTCATCGGTCAAGAACGTGAAACCAAAGATCCAGTAGGCATATACCCGCAGATCAAACAACAAATGAAGCATTGGGTCGCAGGGTCGAACGAACCTGCAGTTCGTGTAGAAGGGAGCCACAGGAGACGCGCCTTGGTGTCATGGCCGGTAGCGCCGTGGCGGGGTCGCCATGAGGCAGCAATTGCAGAGCGGCGGCGCTGGCCGCCGTTGAGGCGGCCGCGACATAGAGGCAGTTTACCGCCGCAATGTGCCGCGGCTTCGTCTTCGGCTTCTATTGTGGGGAAGTCCCACCTGCCATGACCGATTGCATCGGGAGAGTGAGGAGGGATCGCAGGGGCAAGGCGACGGGCGCTACTTCTCGCAACGGGGCGGGGTGAGGCAATGCAATCGCGACGGGGGTGAGGCGATGCAGTCGGATTGCATGCAAGGAAGGAGTGCGCGCGATTGCCTCCCGTGATTGCCGGTGAGGATCGCATGCAAGGAAGGAGCGCGCGCGGGTCCACGCAGCGGCTGACATGATGATCGCGCGGCGGGGGAACACGCGGGTCACAAGCGCGGCAGTCGCACGGGAGCAGGGATCGCATGGGGTGGCAGAGCGACGACCCCAGCAATTGTCGCACCATTCCTTTGTCTTAGTTTTGTTCTTTTTAGTTGAGTTGATGAGGGAGATTGATTGATTGATCTAGCTAGGCATAGCCCATCTGGTTTAAAATATATCACCGATCTATGGAATCATATCTCAATTACATATCGAAACCAAATATTGGCATCAAGCATCTGCTAGTTAGTTAGTTACTCAGCTTTTACTTAGTTTTTATTTATTTATTTAGTTAGTTCATTGCGTATAGTAGTAGGATAGCTTTTAGTTAGTTAGTTTTTTTAGTTAGGTTAATATTCCAAGGATTAGTGTTTGGTCTAGCTTATGACTAGTTGCATGCCATATGATGATCCGATGATGATGAAGTTTCTTCCAATGCTTCGTGCGCGTTTGTTTTATGGAGGCAAATGTTAGAAAAGAAGATGGGCAGTTTGAGGATACGAAAGAAGAATTGGAAATCATTGATGATCATCCAAGCTTTAGTGACCTTGTCTTGCATGTGAAGGAAAATTTTGATGGTGATTCCACATTGAAGAGGAAGTTTGATAGCGGGAAGACTAGGGCACACTTTATGATCATGCCCTTGCAAAACTAGGGTCATTGGTCACAATACCTATGGGTAATCCAGGAATGTAAAATGTGCCAATATCTGAGGTAATCATTGATGATCATCCAAGCTTTAGTGACCTTGTCTTGCATGTGAAGGAAAATTTCGATGGTGATGTGGTTGATAGCGGGAAGACTAGGGCACACTTTGTGATCATGCCCTTGCAAAACCAGGGTCATTGGTCACAATACCTATGGGTAATCCAGGAATATAAAATGTGCCAATATCTGAGGTGGTGGTGGAGGATGGTTTCAGAAAGAAAGATGTGCCTTCCTCTGATGGCTTTGGATGTGATGAACACGATTTTGGGTGGATGCAGATGCATCATAGGTGAATATGGAGTTGGATGTTCCGCTAATGTTGGAGGCACTTCATTCACCTCCAATGACAGTCCATGATGTAGGCCATATAAACGATGACTTCGATGTGCATGACCTAGAGTGGGACAAGCAGGAGTAGGAGGAGGAGAAAAGGATTGGTGGAGAGGATGTTAGCAATGATTCAGATGGTTCGGACGATGAGAAGGAGGCAATGATGCTATGGTAGGACCATTTCATGGGAGATTAGAAACTGATGTGCCACATCATACTTAAGTACAACATGCTATGCCGATGGTTCAGGGGAGACTAGTCACAGATATGGCAGAGGATCCTAACCCTTATGATTCATGGGTGCGGTCTCAGATGAACGGGCCACCTTGTGCACAAAAATGAACAGGCCCCAAGTGATCTCAGGCCCATGGGATGCATGGGCGAATGCCCTAACTGCTATATGGCTGACTCAAGGGGATTACGTGACTTCCCTGTACGTGCCGTAATTGGGGCATCCTAACGTTACAATGTTGTGGCTCCACGTCACGCGGTGCTAATAAAAGGACGGCTTCCACTCCTGGGGAACCAATGTTCTGTGAGTCTTAGCCATACCTATCTTCTCCTAAGATCCGATAACCAAGGGTGTTGAAGTGACGGGAAGGCCACCGCCATTCCTCTTCCACATCGGCATCATCGTTCACCGTTAGAGACAGAGGACATCAGCATCTTCTTCTAGGCGTGCTGAAAGGAAGAGTTTCCCTTGACGCCGACCTCTACTGCGACTACTGAGGGTGGACTACCCTGAAGATTATGGTTTCCCTTGACGACCTCTACTGCGACTACTGAGGGTGGATACCCTGAAGATTATGGTTAGTCATGAATCCACTAACGTGTTCATGCAACTATATTAGAGATCCTGTGGTTTACCTTCCTAAATTCTCTAATAGCTTTGACTTAAAAAAGTTAAAATGACTTATAATTTAGGATGGAAGGAGCAACGTATAATGAACTAGTAGTCAAACAACGACCGCATGCCTTAACGGGCTGGTGACTAGCTAGTGTACATGTTTGAAGGATATGTGACACGATAGCTCCTCACCATGCTCCTGATCTGGGACAAGTGCTGAGGAGACAGTAGATCAGATGCCGGCATGGCCAGAGCGTCCCTCTCTTCATTCTCGTTCCACCACTGGAGGACATCGAGCCCGCCAGCTGCTTCTCCTCCATGCGCCGTCGACATCCATTCCTGCAGCGCTTGCTCCTCCTGTCATGCCGCCCTCGCTGCTGTAGTCGCAGAACATATCCTCAATCTTTTTCTCAACTACGGACATGTTGGCTGGACAAACCGATTCATCAAAAACCTCACCGAAGACACTCCTGACGCCCTCCAGCTTAAACCTCGGGTCTAACACGGCATTGTGTATGGACAGTGCAGTGCGAGTCCTCCGGGAACTTGTCCGGTTTACCTTGAGCCTCAAGGAGGACGACGTTGGCGTCGTCCCCTGGGGAACCCCACCCCCCCCCGAATAAGCTATCACTCTCGGGACGGTCTCTACCGGATTTCGCTTCTTTGCCGAGTGCCGAGGACACTCGGCAAAGGCCTAAAAACGCTCGGCAAACCCTTTACCGAGTGTAGCAATCGGCAAAGGGCCGTTGGGATAGAGTTGATCGGCAAAGAAGTCTTTACCGAGAGCCTTTTATCGGGCGCTCGGCAAAGGGTTTGCCGAGTGTATACAAGGCTCTCGGCAAAGAAAAGTGTGCCATCACGGCGACACCACCTTAACGGAGGATTTGCCGAGTGTCCTCACCGTGGACACTCGGCAAAGAAAAATTTTTTTTTTTTTTTTGAAATTGTTTGTCGAACGCCCTCTTAAGGGACACTGGGCAAAGTAAATTTTTATTATTTTTTTTAATATTATTTGGCGAGTTCCCTCCGGGGCACTCGGCAAAAAGTAAATTTTTTTTTTTTAAAAATATTTGTCGAGTGTGGGTCCAATGGGCGCTCGGCAAACTCCCACCCTTTGCCGAGTGCTTTGGTCATAGCACTTGGCAAAGCCGGGGAACTGGGTCTCTGCTTCCCGGGCACTCGGCAAAGATTCCCTGTGCCGAGTGTTACACTCGGCAAATCGACCAGAAAAGTATTTTCAATTTTTTTTGCATTTCATCATGACAAACACAATATATATCACACATATGACACATATATCACATATATCACAACCATCACATATATCACAACTATCATATATATCTCACATATATCATATATAAACCATATCCATCACATATATGACACGTCCATCACGATATATCGCAAGTCCGTCACAACCTCATACAAAGTGGCTTAAGTGCATCACAAATTCATAAATATCTTAAGTACATCACAACTAGACAAGTGCATTATTGAAAGGAGAAATAAACGGCCAACTCACTATCCTCCCTGCCAACCTGGCCACCCTGGCCACCCCAGTTGTGGTGAAGGCTGTGGTGAGCTAGTAGGCCAAGCTGGCCCATGCAGGTTATTCGAACCCGCCGACTGAGGCTGCACAAAAGAGACAGCAAGTTAGTGTGTGTGACGAGCAAAGAGCAAGCGAAAGCTATACACATTTATACTTACAGGAGACTCGACAACAGGAGGTGGAGGTGGTGGAGCGAGTAGCGTCGGTGAGATCTCTATCCCCGAACGTGCCCCCACCATGGAGATGAACTGGATGAGATCTGCCATCCTCTTCTCTGCGGCCTCCCACTCGGCCTTCTCGGCATCGAGCCGGGCCTCCATCGCCAAGTGCCTCTCCATCGCCATCCTCCTTTCTTCTTGCAGCTGGGCCTGCAATAATGCAAAGGAGGTGTTAGAATAATTGAAACATAATCAATTTAAGCTTAATAG
This sequence comes from Chrysopogon serrulatus, assembly GCA_015844335.1. Taxonomy (NCBI): domain Eukaryota; kingdom Viridiplantae; phylum Streptophyta; class Magnoliopsida; order Poales; family Poaceae; genus Chrysopogon; species Chrysopogon serrulatus. Next base: position 497,048 of record JADLZL010002929.1, on the reverse strand, counting down.
AATAGGAATAACCTCGAGTGCTTGGTAAGCGTGCTGTCCAGGTGACGGCCGTGGGTGTATGGGCACGCTTGCGCCCGTGCTATGTGCTCGAAGTTGGGAGAGAGTGGGAGTAGAGGCCGTGTCGATGACGTCGTCGCCCATCCAGTACCGCCCATTCTTCTTTCCTCCCCCACCCTCATGACGATCTCTAGGTCAAGGTCCTGGGTGCTCGGATCATGCTCTTCCCCATGTACCGACCATGCCACGGACGTGTAGTCGCTGAGGCGGCTGTGCACGCTCGCGTTGGTGTACGCCTCGGGCGGGTCCTCTGGGTTGTAGGCGACGTTAGCCGTCAAGTTCCCTTTGTGCGCCAAAGCATATGCCATGAACGAGGGGCAAGGCTGGCCGCCATGTGCCACCGACTGCAAGAAACACAGTAAGATGGTTATATAGCAGGCACAATCAAGAGTTAGACTAGATCAACAATTTCGCATACCTAGGCTTGTGAGTATCCGGCGAGGCTGTGGTTGCCTTGATGGTGCACTACACCGGGCATCATCAAACACCGCTCTCGGGTTTTTCTGTGGGTCTCCTCCCACTCGTGACCACACTACCTGTCCACGATCCGCTCCCAGCAATCGGGAAATGAGGAGCACCACCAGGGAATCATCTGCACTTCAAGAATTTGACATATAAGTAGATCAAATTATGTAGGCCTATGTAAACTCAAAAGTAACGTTCCTTATAATACTGCGATGTACTGGTTCCGGGTCAGCGTCATCGTCCTCGCTTGTGCTTTGCCAACCTCCTGCCCAAGGACGTTGCCGTAGTAAGTGACGATGGTCTGGAGGCGCGCCTCATAGTGCATGTCCACGACGAGCTTCTTATTGGTAGCCACGGCCTCGGCCCTCGCCTCATATCTGTCCTCGCATTTGAAATAAGCCTACATACATACGTCATGGATCCATTCATTATCTGAAGAAAAGTCCAGTGAATGTGATGCATTGAGCCTACTAGTACTGCATGGAAGACTTACCCAGAACTTCCGTAAGACCGGTGCCGCCTTATTGCCGGCATCCGGATCGACGGCAATGGTGTAGTGGTCGAAGGTGTAGGTAGGCTCTAGCTTCCCGGTGTACTGCACCAGGCTAGAGAAGTATTGCCTGCACAGGAAACCCAGAATGCCGTTCACCTGGTGTGCGTGACCAGCACCAGGGGTCACGACCGTCCAGTTCCTAAAAAGTGATTAATCAAAAGCATTAGTTTTCAATATATCATATGAAGTAGTAATAACATGATAAGTTACTTACTTTGCCCCCTCGGGGCGAATCACTGGCCGTTGGGCAGGATGCGGTTGTGAAGGGAGGCTCACGGGACCTCACAAGTACACACTCGACACGGAACCAGAGGAAGCAGAACCCGTACACACCGCCTCCTCATCGTCCTCATCCCTCCTCCTCCCCCTCGTCCGTCTGGGGAGCTACCAGCTCCTCCTCCTCCTCCTCGCCCTCGGCCTGCTCCTCCTCGTCCTCCTCGTTCCTACGCGGTGTGGGAGGAGACGGCTCCCTCGTGCGCCTGCTCCTCCTCCTCCTCCTCCTGTTGGACGTCTCCGCATCTGCAGGCGGCGCTGCGGCTCGTGTCCGGTTGTACAATGAGGCCAGGTTCCTTGAACAGTTGCCCGCCATCTTTACTGAAACACCTGCATTTGACAAGAATAAATAAGACGTAATTAGAAATAGAGGCAAAATAAATAAAACACAATTACAAAATAATCTGCATGTATTAGAAAACATAGTTGCAAAATAAATAAGATATAAATACATAGTATTACATGTATTAGACATAATCTGCATGATCGGGATTAGCTGGATCATAAGTCTCATCATCACTATCAACCATGTCGAAATAATCAACACAGTCCGAGGGAGGAATGTTGTCTTTGTTGTCATTGCCTAAACTAAGTCGCTCAAGCATTTGTAAGTCTCTTACATTTTGCACCTCATCTCCAGCGCCCTCGTCATCAACCATTTCTATGTCAACTTCCATTCCTATCGCTTCGGTTAAGTCTATCTCGAACCTCCCTTCTAGGCCCTTCTTCCTGAAAGAACTCTCCGTCGTATGTGTTTGGGTTGAAGTTATAATCTTCATCGTTTGGGACAGGTACTTTGCCGTGTGGCGATACCTTGTGCACAATATCCCAACCCTTAAGCTGCTCTTTGCTTTGGTATGCATAAGGGAGATAATAAACTTGCGTCGCCTGTTGGGCCACAATATAGACATCGTCTCCAGGTAGGACGGTATCCTATCAAATTTTGACTAGACCAAGATTAGAATGAGTCCATCTCATTACTGCAGGATCAAACCAGTGGCAATTGAATATGATGGGATTAAGTGGTCTGGAACCATGAAAATTGAGTTCGTATATATCTTCAACTCTTCCGTAATACTCGACCCCATCAAGGTCGGGCATAAAAACTCTAGAACTTGTTGTTCTTTGATTCGGGTGACCCTGCTCGTAGCCTGTTGTGTGAAAGTGATATCCATTCACATCATAACCAGTAAATGACTTGACCCTAAAGCCAAAGCCATCGGCAACCTCTCTCAACTCGGGAGTCATAGTCGCATCCCTTTGGGCCTGTAAGCCAAAGCCACGTAGGATAGGTCGTTATTTTATTCACACATCAATGCAGCAACTCGGAATATCAAACTAAGTATGAGCTAAATTGGATGGTACCTTCTGCTTGAGCCAAGAAATGAATTCGTGGTTTCCACTTCCCGCACCCTATCTAAGAAGGGCAACCGCTTCCTGTGGGCTAGGTGCCCTTGATTGACGCTAGTATTAATGAAGAAATTCCCTATAGCAGTGAGAAAATAGGGGTTAGATGCAAGAAATACTGAAGGCGTATGGAACAAGTTCGTTGAGAACTTACCCAATGTATGGCTGCACTTCGTCAAGGTTGGTTAACACATATAGCATGATAGTGCGTCACTCTTAATATTGCAAGATCTTGGGGGGTTGATCCACTTGTGCTTTTGAGTGGCCCTCGGAAAAGGCTAAGGTTTGACTCATTTCCACCATCATTGTAACGAGGGGTTGGATTATGCATGCTAGGGAGGTTGTCACTATAATATGTTGTTGTGAAGTTCGACACCTCCTCGAGGATGTATGCTTATGCAATGGAAGCCTCGATTTTGCATTTGTTTCTACGTTTCTTTCGAAGAACCTTTAGACCTCTCTTGACTGGATAGCACCAATAGAACTGCATGGCCCCCCATTAGTGCCTCGTACGAGAGGTGCAAAATCAGATGCTGCATTGGATTGAAGAAGCCGGGTGAAAATATCTTCTCTAGCTTACAGAGCAAAATGGGTGCCATTCTTTCCAAGTCTGCAACTATGGTCCGAGATAACTCCTTGGCACAAAGCTGATGGAAGAAATAGCTCAACTCTGTCAGGACTAACCAAACATGCTCAGGGACATAGCCTCAAACCATCTCTAGAAGAAGGCGCTCAATCTAGATGTGGTAGTCATGACTCTTCATCCCTAAGACTCGCATAGTAGATAGGTTCACTCTTCTCCTCAGATTAGCTGTGTACCCATTAGAAAACATTAACGTCTGGATCCATTCTAGTACTTCCCTCCTTTTGTGGCCTTTTTAACATAAATTCGGCAGGAGGCCTTCTCCATGTCTTGCCATGACTAGGAGGCTTCATTTCTTACTTTGGTCTATCACACAATGTTGCCAGATCCACTCTAGCCTTAACATTGTCCTTTGTCTTATCAGGAATGTCCATGATTATTCCCCAAAGTGCTTCGGCGATATTCTTTTCAGTGTGTATTACATCAATGTTGTGCTGAAGAAGAAGGTCATCAAAATAGGGAAGCCGAGTCAAGCCCGCCTTATGAGTCCACATATGTTGCAGACCATATCCCACAAACCCATCACCTGCTCCATTGACCTCTAGAGCATCTATCTTTTTACGAACCGCGGCACCAGTCAACATCTGGGCTGCAAGGTCTGTCACCACGAGATCTTTCGTAAAGTTCTTGATGTCTCGTCTGAACGGATGGTCAGGCGGGAGGCACTGTCGGTGCTGGTGGAATGACGAATACTTGCCACCCTTTTTTAACCAAATGAACCTCGGAGCTTCCTTGCATACTGGACATGGGAACTTCCTGTGAACACACCAGGCGCAGAATATGCCATACGCTAGGAAGTCATTGTTGGTACTTCTTAACGTCGTCACTAGGTTTAGGTCCCCAGCAACGGCGCCAGAAGTGCTTGTTGGCATTCCTTAGTATCATCACCAGATTTTAGACCTGGCCATGTTACCAAGTAATGCCTCACCGGTTATTCCCTCTATCGCTACTAGCGATACACCTCTAGTGACAGTTTCAGAATAGCCTGGCATGGACACCGTGGCATACCAAGACTAGTCTTACCTCTATCAAGAGAGTTATATCTCTAATGATGTTAGGATTATGGGCTTAGCGGCTAGTGCCTCGGAGATGCTTTACGGCGCACTTTCAGCATTCCTTAACACTAGTGCTAAGACTATATTCTTGACTACGATAGAGAGTGGTGATACGGTAATTCATTGCGCTTATGGAAGTGGATCCATAAAGCGCACGGAAATACCGTTGTAGCATTTCAACCCGAGTATTCCTAGGTGTCGTATTTATATTTTTTTTCAAAGGAAGGCTATAGTAAGATTTTAGTATGAAGCCATAAACATAGAATACTATACTTTATATGAAAGATAGACCAATGTGTATAACAGGGGTAAATCATAATAGTTTTTATGATAGTGGACACACACAGATAAATGACTCTCAAGCAGGGAAGGTGGTTGCAGCATAAAGAATGAAAGAAAAAAGAATAAAAGAATATCCTACAGGAGCAATGATCCTAATACAGCTAACGTCTAGAATATAATTAGTCATATAAATACATGAGTTAGAGATAAAGTTGTGCACGAGATGGATCAGGAGACCACTGAGTACTGGTCTGCCAGCAAACATGAGTGGTAATTTATGAACTCCTACACCATAGCCGAACGTGGGGATTACAAGGGACGGACAGGGCTGTCACCACCTGCCACCTACCACCTCAACCGTGGACTATGAAATGCATTCACCAGCTCCATTATACCCAGGCACCACGCCCACATATAGAGAAGCTACCCAAGCCCCCCGGGTCTCTCACCCTACGGATGAACGAGTAAAAAACTTGGGTGTTGTGCGATGGACCACCATCTCCCACACAACTCTATTCCAAATCATCTAAATGTATGAATGATTAAGAACAGTTCTGTATGCTAAAAACATGATATGAACACTATAAACTAACAAGCATATCATAAACAAGGCATAAGAACTAGAAGCCCTATGTTCTATGATCATATCACACGAACTATAGTCTAGTTCATATAACAAGATCATATCATAAGAACTGTACTCTAATTCTAGAACATTGCTATATTGATAAAAAGAGAGGATGAACATGATGGAAAGAATTATATTCATACCAAGAACTAGCCAAGATGTCCTCCTCTTCTTACAAGATGAGCCTTGCTCCACTACTAATACAAAAGATAAAATAAAAGTGGAGAGGAACACTTGAGAGTGCAAGTGTGAGAGGTGTGGTGATGTGTTGTGTGTTGTAGAATGGACTCCACCCCTTGCTTTATAGCACCACCAGGTCGGTTCAGGGGGCAGGGGAGTTAATGATGCGCCAAATCGACCTCAGCACCGCCTATGCAAACCGCCAGAGAAAGATGGGCCAGGCTGGGCCACCTGGGGGTGCGCCCGTACCTGGGGTAGGCCTCATGGGCCCAGCCTTGGCCCACTGCTTCCTTGTTTCTTCTGGGCTTGGGTCTCGGCAGGTGTTGGGTCAGAAATGGCCTTCTTGATGGGCTTTGCTTAATATCCCCTTTTCCGCCTTTGCCGGAAAACGTATTTTGTAACCTTTTTCCATGACTTCATGTATTTTTCCTGTAAAATGATATTCTTCAAATACATGTAGAAATAGGTTAGTAGCAAAAGCATATGTGAGTATGACTATGATAATTCTCCCTTTTTGGTTAATAGTTGACGGTTAGGATGTGTCGGTATTTACCGCCAACAGTCATGCAGGGAGTACTGGTACCAAACATGCATTTTGAAGTTTTTCTTTGCAGCACGGTCGTATGTCCATACCCCTTGCTCCCAAGCAAGGACCAATGCATCAATGACAGGCTCCATGAACACACCCATATGATTCCCTGGGTGTCTAGGAATGATCAACAACAATAATATGTTCTGTCGTTGAAAGCACACTCTGGGGGAGAGATTGAGGGGGATCATGAATATAGGCCAACGTGTGTAGGGGGCAGCCATCATTCCATAAGGATTGAACTCATCTATCACAAGCGCAACACGGACATTACGGGCCTCTTTAGCTTTCTCATGATGAATGCCATCAAAGTGGATCCACGCTTCACCATCGGATGCATGCACCATCTTGTCAGGATTGTATCGTTTGCTATTTTTGTGCCATGTTATCTGTTTCACGGATTCCTCGGTCATGTAAAGCCGTTGGATCCTCGGTATGAACGCGAGGTACCATAGGATTGACACGGGGATGTCAAGCTGCCTCTTCTAGCCATCGGCAGAATCTACCTCCAGAAACCTAGAGGATTCGCACTCCGGACAGTACTTTGCTTCCGCGTGTTCTTTTCTGAATAGAACGCACCCCTTCGGACATGCATGTATCTGCTCATACGGTATCTTAAGGGCACGAAGGAGTTTCTGCGACTCGTACGTGCTCTTCGGCATGTGACCCTCTGGAAGCAAGCTGCCAATTACTGTCAGCATACTATCGAAGACGTCTCGACTCAGGCTAAGCTGAGACTTTAACGCCATTAGACGGCCAATACCATCTAACTGAGAGACCTTTGTATAGCCATGAAGGAGTTTCTGTGCAGAAGAAAACATATCGTAGAACGCCTTTGTGGAAGCCTCTGGCTTCTCCTCCTCATCCATAGTCATCTAACATGTTTGCTACCCCGACATCGGCATCAAATTCCTCGACGCGTGCTCTCACCACCTCCTCTCTCATACGATGGGCTTCACCATGGTAGACCCATCGGGTATAGTCCGAGGTAAACCCATGTTGCACAAGGTGTTTACCCATGGTGTCCTTGCATTGCCTTTTCCTATTTGCACATCTGCTGCAGGGACACACAACCCGACTCGCTCCTTTAGTAGCCTCGCCGAATGCATGATCCAAGAAAGCATTGGTCTTGATGATCCAGTCATTTGTGTAATCACTTTGACTTGGGTGGCCCGTGTACATCCACTCACGGTCATCCATCCTCTAATATATATATATATATATATATTAGCGAGAAACTGTTAGCAACAAAAAGTAATTTCTGCATAACACACTCGGAGGCCCTCAGAGATCGTGTCGAAGCAAGAGTCTTGATCCCCTGAACCTCAAGACAAGCCGAGCTTGGTGACTTGAACTTTAGGCGTGCCAAATCAATTTGACCCCGCAATTGACAAGGAAACAGATCAGTAGCACAGGGTGGAACATGCCGGTGTTGCACCAGATAGTTCTAAATACATGGTTTAAACAGCCAATAATCAAAGAAAATTGACTAAAGAGTCAACTCCTATCAGTAAAATATGTGATAATAATGCCAAGATTTGAACGGCTATTCATGATATATGATAAGTAGAACAAGCAATTAGCCGATCTCATTAGTCGATACAATCATAAGATACGATTCATGTAGCATTTGCCGACTTAAAACTATCAAATTATTAAACATGTTGAATTAAGATCATTCATTGGCAGTGGAGTGTTTCCATGCAGCCGATACTAATAATTAACCAAATAAAATAGCTTGTTTACTAGTGGTGGGTGTTTCCATGCAGCCTATAATAGCAAACAAACCAGATTATGTCCAACACATTTAACAAATTTGATTGTTTTTGAGATAGCATATGCACATGTATCGTGAGTGAAAGCATAACTGGATCGGCTATTTAGCCGATCCAGGGTCCATGAAGTACGAACAAGATTTATCTATTCGATCATAATCGAATCTAAGATTGAACGAACTCAATATAATATACTTGATAGTGGGGTTCGAAAATACAGCCGATAGCAAGTAGTATTAGATCAAATCTATTTTAACCCTAAGTCCGTTTATAATCATATAAATATCTCGAGCGCACAACATGTAACAACCGAGATCGACAGATTAGTCGATACGAGCCTAATCGACTGTATTGATAAAAGTGAGCATGAACGCATGTGTATTCAAAACAGTAGATTTTAACAATGTTTAAGCTTATTCTAATTTATCAATCTCGATCGGACAGAGATATTGTTGCAATAAATAAATTATTAAAAATAAACAATATAACTTAATGAATCCAATCAGAGTGCCACGTCTGAATAGAGCCGATAACTAGCTTATATCGAATTCGCAGTGGGGTCGTTAGATGCAGCCATACAAATAAGATACAAATAAGATATAAACTATGACGGTAACTCACAGCGAACCGGAGGTCGGAAACCCGATGCAGTCCTGCTCGTTGAAGAACTTGCCGAAATCTACGTTACTCCTACTTCTAAAGGTTGGCCTGAGCCAAAAGGTTTGTATAATTGATTGAGATGTGATTTCCTTTACAACAGCCACGGACACATATTTATATCCTCGCCTAATGACGTACTCCTGATAATCTACATGCATATAACTTGCCTCTAAAGAAATATCTAAACTAAAAGAAAATATTAAGGTAAATGGACTCTAGCTTTCCCTCCTGTATAACCCTTGCCAATAAAGTTCCGTTTCTTCTTGCTTGATGCAGCCTTGTCTCGCTCGGTTCAATCGTCGAAGATTCTGCACGTAGGTACATTATCTTGCCAAGTACTATATGAAGAGGACATCTAGTCGGCCCTGTACATGTACGTACATAGTACGTGTCCTTGTTTCCTTGATGCACCAATTCCATCTCTAGCACAATATATCACATGGCCAAATATGCCACTCGGCCGTACGTGGATACACACTTCTAATAGCTGATCGATCATGCAAGCCTAGTGTCGTGTATGCATGCACATCTCCTTTCCTTCCTCTCTTGCCTTTCCTTTATCTTCACGCAAAAATGTATTAAATAATAATATTTTCTGAACTCCCGGACGTCATGATCTTCAAATATACTAAAGAATATTTCCTTTCCTTTCTGGCACGTATGTGATGCATCTTGTATCGTTCTTTGTCAACAATATTGGTGTAAATAGAAGCGTAAACATCAACTTTATCTACATCGGCCTCCTACTCTCTAATAAGTCAGGATATGTCCTAATCCCATCCGCGAATGCATTGTTGGGGTTAGTTTCCATGGTCTACTCTGATCGGAGACGGAATTTTGGCAGCACCTCCCCACTGTTCTCCAGATACACGTCCCGACAGGGAGAATATGTATCCGAAGAACAACAGGGAGGTGATGCCGAAACTCTATCTCTGATCGGAGCAGACCATGGAAACTAACCCCAACAACGCATCCGCGGGCTGTCCAAGAAACGTGGACAATTCGAAACAGATATGGTTATCGATATGCAAAGATCTGCATACCTCCAACCATATCTCTTTCGAACGGGAGACGTCTAACTAGGTGACGTGACCTACTAACATAAAGAGGAACAAGAGGTTTCACCTAAGGTGGCAGTGGAGTCAGGCTAGCAGGGCTGTGGCGGGTCAGTGCAGTGGCGAGGCGACGCAGTTGAAAGGTCCTAAATGGCTAGAAGGGGGTGAATAGCCTAATAAAATTTCTACAAAGCACTAAACAAACCGGTTAGTGAAACAAATAGCAAAGCAAGTGTTGCGCTAGCCTACTAGGGGGTTGCAAGCCAACCTAACCAATTCTAGCAATCTAGTATACTAAACCACACACAAGCAACCTAATACACTATAAGCTACAGTAGCACATAAAGGTAAATCGCAAGGAAGAGACCGAGTAGGTGCAAACCATGCCTTCGGGAATATGATCAATCACCGTCTTGTCAATTCAATTAAAACCTGAAGAGATGATCCAATAGAGAAATCCAAGTTGATCTCGAAGGATCAAACCATACAAGAATTGTAACACCCGTGTTTTTGCATCATTTTAAAAATCACTAAAAATTTAAAACTTTTTAGAATTTACAACAAAATTAAAAACTTGATCAATTTATTTTCCAGCAAAACCATTTTTGAAATATCCTTTTCCGAAAACCTTGCATTGAAATTCACCATATCATTATCGTTCGGTTTGTGTGTTTGCCATGTTTGTTTGTTTGCCTTCTAGAATTTATTTGTGGCACCAAATAACTTCCTTGAATTTCTGAAACCTTCAGCAACTCAAAACTCATGGCCCATTTAATTCTTCCTGGAAATACAAAATCAATTCTTTTTAAGGAAATACAAAGTATGATTATATGATATACAAATACAAATTGTATTTCCTCTTGTGTGGGCCCCATAGCCTTGTTCCCTCTCTCCCTTCTTCATGCAAACCTGCAGCACTCCGAGAGCCCACGAACCGCCCTTCTTTCTTGTCTTCATCCCTTCTCAAATATCCCTTCATGCTTGGCAAGCAGCAGCTGCTCCAACTCGAGCACGTGAAGCATGGCCACCGGAGATATTTCTCCTCACCACCGCCATACTGTACGCACCGCCTTGCTGCCATGAAAGCACGAACCGCCTTACGTGGCCTGTAAATTGGGTGACGAACTCGCCATCCCAGTGACGATCGAAGGAAGCCGATAACACGAGCACGCGAGGGAGATGTTGATGATGCCGGGCAGCTGACGAGCTTAGAACTCCCTCCCGGTCCGCGGGCACGAGAGCAGAAGGGACGGAGCCGCGCTCACCGTCCACCGGACACCGTCGCACTGTCCCGTGCCCCCTCCGTCTTCAGCCATCACTCTGCTTGCCGGGCACCGTCGAGCCTCCCCGCGCCCGAGAAGCCGTTCGGCCGCTGCCACCAAGCAGCACCGAGCCGCCCGAGGTCGAGAAGCTCGCCATCGCCGCCCTGCTCTTCCGTCCGCCGCGCGCCCCCACCCTCGCCGGAGCTCGAGCTGCCGGAGAACGCCACCACCCTCTGCTCCTCCCTGCAGCCGCGTTTTGCTCCTCCCCATTGCTGTCTTCTCCCATCTCGGTCGAAGACGGAAACGCGAGCACGGGAAGCCGCAGCCGTACTACGCCGCGGCTGCCCGTGCCTCGGCCACTCCCACCACCGACCAACGCCCTCTGCATCCTCCAGCGTCAGCCATGGGCGCATGGCCCACGAAGCCCTCTCAAGCGGAAGCCGCCCTGGCCGCCCTCCAGCCCACAGCGCCAAGGCCGCCGCCGGTGCCGAGGCCGTCGCCGCCGCCAGGGCGCCATGCTCCCCGTTCCCCTCTCTCTCTTCCTCTTCTTCCCTCCCCCTCTCTGTTCTCCCTTCTCTCTGCTCTGTCCGAGGACAACGACGAACAGGACGAGCAAGAGAGGAGAGCACCAGAATGTCGACACCCCCACTCATGCCACAGCAGCCAATGGAGCAGCGCCACCTCACCTCTTGGGCCCCACGCAGCAGCAGCACCACCTTCTTAATTGCTTGGACTTGGTCCACAAAGAATAGAGGGGAGAAGAGAACCGGTTCACAGATCGGCGCACAAGACCACAAGCAAGGCACGGGTCAGATTAATTGATGACTGGACCTCACGCGTCAGCCATCCATGAATTGCTACGTGCACCCGGAGAGTGTACACGAAGGAGTAGAAAACCATTTTTCCTTGTCCAGAAAATTCTCAGAAAATTTCTAAATAAACTAGGTACACCCCAGACCCTACCCAATAATTGTCCACTCGTTCCCTATACCATATTTTTCAGAATTAATTTCCAAGTCCATTTCCAATTCCCTTCTCCTAATAAATCTTTGGAAATTCATATCTCTTTCATTCCATTTCCAATTCTAGAAATTCTTCCACCAATATTCTTCTAAAATCATGCCTTATTTATTCACACCCTTTTTTATATATTTCTGGTGTCCATTTAAATTCTAGATATTGTTTGCTTTTCCTTTCTTTCTTTCTTAACGCTAACCCGTAGTTGCATTCCCCGCCAACCTAACCTTGCATCGTATATTCGAGTAAGACGTACATATATGCGAAACGTATATATGTCCGAGAATATGCCGATGTACGGCTAACTCCACACCACCACCCTAGCCAACCTTAGTAGTAAAGGTGATCAACCCGGACGTACGTGCGAGTGTTTATAACATGACACTTGCTCACTTATGTCCGTACTCAATCACCTAAAATAAGATATACATGCATAGGTATATCCGTGAATTAATCCCAGGTATAATTTATTGGGTATAATTTATGTATGGCTAACCCTGCATTTCCATCCTAACCCTACCACCTATGTCAATCTAACCATAGTGAACTTATAGAAGTAGGCCAAGCTATCTATGATGACGTGGATAGGCTTTCTCTTTCAGGTTCACATAATAGTGAAGTATAACGTGGTCTAGTTTACGCTAAGTAATCTTACCACACCTTGTTGGATGAAAACCCTTCATCCAACTCATACTTCAGGTAGACATAGTAATGATAGGTTTAGGAGCTAACCCATCAACCTAACCATTAGGCTTGTTTGCTAACCATGGTTGAATATGCTTGTTTGTATGCTTGCTTGGAGTTGTTCTCTTGCTTGTCAAGCGCTAGATGACCGTAGAATAGAAGACGTGGAGAACCCGAAGGACCTCAGGAGCACAGCTATGCAAGGACAAAGAAGCCAGAAGCACAGGAGCCGACACCTCGGATGTACTCGACAGCGAATAAAGGCAAGTCCTAATTCCACCCATCTCTTTTCCCTCCACTTCATTCACCATTCCCTTAACCACTCTCTTCCACCACCTCTATATTTTGCTAGCCTCCACCATTATTCCACCATACACCCCCTCCCATCAATCACCACTTTATCCTACACTATTTAAATGCTCAATTATGATTTAATATGAGATTATGTTGAAGCATGAGATTGCTTATTGTTACCCGGATATGAATATGAGTATTAAGTGATAATGATATATGATAACATGATAATATGATGACTTGATAATTCGTGATAATATTTTGTGTTACCTGGATTGGAACGTGTAGGGGTAGTCTAACGAGGGTTACTTGGCGAACTACCGGGTGGTAGTTCTGTCGGAGATACCCGTTCTGGTCACCCCCCTAAGGACCGGTTCATAGCCTCTTATGCATCCCCGGTGAGATATTCCGTGCGACCACATGCCTATATGGGTAGGTTGGATCTCACACCCGTTAGGTTGAAGTATGTTTCCACTTAGGGGCCGGGTAGGCAAACGGTAGAGCAGAGCGTGCATGGATGCTTTGTGTGATCTTCCATGGCCCGGTTGGACGTGGTTGCTATGTGATCCTCCACGTTAAGCCTTTGAGATTTTGGCCGTGTTCGAGCCCTTTATATATTTGAGACATGGTGTCTCCCCTTGTGCTATGTGATATGTGTTTCCAACCCCTAAGCGCCGTAGTGGATTCATATGGATATCTAAGGTAGCGTCCTATCGGGTACGAGTTCTCGTTAGGCCTGTCTAAGCCATGACGATGGTGTTAGACTACGTCTATCATGTGGAGAAATTTGTACAATCTCTGCAGAGTTTTTCTTAAATCTATTCGAATAGCCACGTCCTTGGAATGGGCAGATGCCGGGATGAGACACTATGATTAGACTTCAACAACAACGATGCTCTGGTAAGATGTATTTATGATTTGATAACCATAACTTAATTCGAGAACTGGTGAGGATGGTAAATACCCTACCAGGGCCCAACCTATAATTATAACTACTACCTTTACCTTAACTTTTACCACTAACCCTTCCATATATAGCCTTTACCCACCTTTCCTCCACCGAAAGTTAGGGCTTGCTGAGTACGTATGTACTCAACCCTCTTCTTCCTATGTTTTCAGGCAGGAAGTTGCAGGAGTATATCCGATGATAAAGTCATTTGAGGGCATACACCAGGATGGAGCTACTGGAGCTACGCGGGGATAGGACACCGAGGGATACACGAAGACGGAGCCGCATGACTACATGAAGAAGCTACATTAGGACTACAATGCTCACGATATAGGAATACGCTAGGGTATTGTCCACACTCCAAGTTGCCTGTAGGAATGGAGCCACGATAGTATAGGACCGCTGTCTTAGAACTCTGATGTACAATATAAGGCCAGTGGCCTAAGCTGTGTAAACCTGAACCATGTATCATGTTTTTCTATTAGCAATAAAAGTATGGTTTTTGATATCAATCATGTTTAATTGTGCGTGTCAGCTACTGATCCAGGGACTGACATATGATGCAATTGGACCCTAAAATGAGGGCCTGACAAGAATACCAAGGGAGACACGATTTTTATCCCGAGGTTCACGTGCTTGCCGGCACGCTACTCCCCGTTGTGTTGACCACACACTTGGTAGTTCGGTGGCTAATCGGCGTCAATGCCAAGCCCTCACCGGACGCCACAAGAACTCACACGAAGTGAGGGTAGCTCAATGACACGAGATTCCACTAAGGATTCCTTTCGCGACTCCCGCGGGGTAGGATCAAAACCTCTCACAACCACCGGGTGTGACAAGAACAATCTTCTTCACTTGCTCAATACCCTCTCGCTGCTCCAACCGTCTAGATGACGGCAATCATCAAGAGTAACAAGCTCAATCGCAGCAAGATCGCTCACTAGTGCCACTAGATGCTCAATCACTAGGCAAATACACTAGGAACACTCCCAATCATTCTTTGGATGCAAGCAATCAAGCAAGATGAGAGGGAGGTGGTTGGCTTGGCTCTAGGGTGCTCAAGAATGATCAAAATATGCAAGAGAGACTCCCCAAGCCGGCCAACAAACTTATATAGCCACCACTCAAACAATCCAACCGTTACCTTCTAAGTGGGGCTGAGTCGGGGGCGTCGGACGATCAGACGCCTAGGCATCGGACGCGTTCGATGCCCCTTCCCGAGTCACACCAAGTCGCCACGTGTCCCCATTCAAATATAACCGTTGCCCACGCAAACGGCTAGCCACTGTCAAAGCACCGGACGCTTAGATGGCCCCCAACGGACGCGTCCGACGCACTCAAACGAGCTCACCAATGCCGTGCGTCAGACGACACTCACCGGACGCTGGCCATACCACCGGACGCTATGCAGAGAAGTACCAAAACGTGCACACGCTCATCGGACACGCCCGATGAGGTGGCATCGGACGCCCCAGCGTCCGATGAACGCTGCGCTCGTGTACTGACATGTTTTTGCTTTGCACCGGACGTGCAGACGTATAGACGCCGGACGCTCCGATGCACATTCTGTGCAACACCAACTTTCACAGGGTCATCGGACGCGTCCGACGCCTCGTGACCCAGCGTTCGATGACTCTGTAAGTGCTCTATTCACTCCGAAAATCGCCGAGTCCCGCCTCGCAAGCTCGGCGGGAGGGGTTTTCACCCAAACCCACAAGAACCCTTGCTCTCATGTGCCAACACCAAAGTGTCTCTCCACTTGTGCTCGTGTGTTAGCATTTTCAAATGAAATTTGCAAGAGATTATTAGCTCACTAGCTTCTAATTCACATGCAAAGTATAGCTACAAGAAAATGCCGCTCTAGGCATGCTTTTGTAGTAACGCACACTAAAAGCGTCTCTACATAGTCATATAAAGATGCTTTTTAATGTGATTTTATGGACGTCTTAACATGACACGTTAATAGATACGTTTTTAGTATTAAAAGGCATATAAAGGCACTTTTTATAATGATATTGTAAGCATCTCAAAATGACACGGTGGCAGACACGCTTTTAATCGTCAATAGCTTCTAGACACGTTACAAAGCGTATCATAGAACGCTCCAAAGACAACTACAAATATTTTTTTGATACATTACTAAAGTCGTCTCAAAATAACACGAAGTTAGACACGCTTTATAATGTTAGTATAAGTTATATATGTTGCAAAGCTTATTATTAATAATCATACATGACGTAAACATACTTGATATGATATTGAAACCATTTCAAAGTGAAATGAAATTAGATGTTATCCATCAGTAGCACGGATAAATGTTGTAAAATGATAAAAAAAAAAAGGTCAACCACCATGTAAAAATGACAAGAAAAATAAAAATAAAAATAGGACCACCACGATGATTTGAACCTTCACCCTACGAGGATATTGATAACCCAATACCACTAGAGCATTTGTATGTTTATGCAATACTTGGTTTTTGATTTTATTTGTTATATTTAACTTTAGCATGGTGTGTGAAAATGATAAGAAAAATAAAAATAGTGCAACTACCAAGATTCAAACCTGCATCTTACTCCCTAAGAGGACAGCAACACCCACTGCCACTAGAGCATTTGCATGTTTGTGAAAGATCAAATGTTTTAGTTTATTTATTAGAGGAACCACGACTTTGAGCTACCAGGACATAAATTGCGAATTGTTCAAACGAAGTCGGATGAAGAAATGACCAAAACAAAAGATGTATATCTCTATGAATTGTGCAACATAGTTGTTGATGGCTTTTTCATTTGAAATCACTTAATGTCCCAAAATTTTGTTCAAGTTTCTTGTATTTTGAAATTTAAATTTTGAATTTCCAAATAAAATCTAATGGAGAAATAACCCAATATCAAAGTTCTAGATCTCGATGATTTGCACAACTTTTTGTCGATGACTTTTCTATTTAATATCATTTATCGTCCCAAAATTCTATTTGAAGTTCTCATATTGAAATTCAAATTTTGAATTGTTCAAACAAATTCGAATGAAAAATCAATCAAACAAAAGTTGATCTGGATGAATTAAAAACTTGTAGTTAACAACTTTTCCGTTTAAAAACATTTAATATTCCAAAATTAATGTTTTCATATTTTGAATTTCAAATTTAACAAGGCGTAAGAAAAATGACAAGAAAAATCCATTTGAAATAATTTACTATCCCAAAATTCAATCCATTTGAAATAAATTATATCATAAAATTCTATTTCAATGTTTTATATCTTGAAATTCAAATTTAGCATGTTGTGGAAAAATGACAAGAAAAAATGGGGCAACCACCAAGATTCGAAAACTATTTGAAATTTTTATGTTTTGATTTTCAAATTTAACAAAGCATGAAAAATGACAATAAAAATCATTTTTGATAATTTACTGTCCTAAAATTCTATTTGGACTTTTTATATTTCGAAATTCAAATTTAGTATGTTGTGTAAAAAATGATTAAGAATAATAAAATAGGGCAACCACAAAGACTTTGATCCTGCAACCTCACCCAAACTCCACGAGCACAACACTACCACTACCACTAGACCACTTATATGATAGCAGACTTTTGTTGGTCATTTTATTTCTCAAGCGAATAAAGAATGATAACTTGCCATATTTTGAATTTCATTTTTTTAATTATTCAAAAACAAAATTAAATGAAGAAATAACGAAAACAAAGTTGTAGACCTGTATGAGTTATAAAAATCTGTACTTGACGACTTTTTAATAAAATTTCAGCTACCCCACTGACCTAGATAAAAACGCCCCATTCCCCTCCTCAGTGCAGATGCCCATCTCTCCAAATCCACCTCCTCCCACTTTACGGCATGCAGTCACACTCCCAATCTGGTAGCAACACATAGCCTCCATCCATGGACTAGTGGCAACTTCGATTGCACGCAGCCCCGCTCCTAAGCCAGTGGTAGTAAGCATCTCCCCTCCTTGCCGGCGGGGTGCCCATAGCCTAGGTTGACTGGTGGTCTTGGTGGATAGGGGACGCGAGTGGTGGCCGTTCGCCCTCTTCACCGTCGTGGTCGCCGCCTCACCTGCCCTTCTTCCTCCGAGCGGAGCCGCACCGACGACAATCATGTTGGCCTGCCACCACCGCTCCTTGCCATGTCACTCTTAGTTGGACCAAAAGCAGCATCCACAAAATAGTTTATTGATCTTTTTAAACATTGTTATCTATGTTGGCATATTCCACACCTACGTGGGTGTGAACCTATTATAACACATCGGGTACTAACCACGATTTAAATCTAGTAGTCAAAAATTATTTTCAATTCAAAGATCAAACTTTAACAAGATTGACCAAAACTTTTCAAAAAATAATTACAATGTATGCATGTGAAAATTTGTATATAATATATATGGACTTTGTAGTACACACAAAAATTAAATAAAAAACAATGCACCAAATTATCTTTACCCTTTAGGGCCGAGCATTGGCGCCAAACAGAAACCCAAAACCGCACCTCCCGCGCGCAGGACTTTAAAAGATGCCCTGAAAAAAAAGAGGGCGGCAAAGAAACAAAGGCAAAAAGCAAGAAAAAAAGGAAAGAAAAACCTCTCAACCCATCGACTCCCTAGCCCAACGCAGTCAACCGCTTCCCCTTCCCACGTCCGACTTCCCAGCGAGCCCCGCCCGTGACCTGTTTCCCAGCGCCGCCACGCCCCGCCGGATTCCCTCGCGCTGGCGCCGCTGCCGCCCGCCCTCGTGCTATCTGAGAGCTTTCGTCCGTCGCCTCACACGGTGCTCCCATCTCACCACCAAATCGTTGACGCCCCCAACCCTAATCCCCAAGATATGCTGCCGGAGGTATTTGTGACCGCGGATTCACAGCCGGAGGAGCACGTGACGGAGTGTGGAACCCACTACGAAGGAGCCGGATTAGCCTGCAACGAGGGAGTGGTGGATCCAGGTGCAGGCGGCCCGATGGAGGTGGATCGAGCAGCAGAAGAGGAAGAAGGTGCGCCTTGACCAGGTCTCCTTTTCTTTCCATGAACCTCCACGTGACCGCATTTACTCTTGGATTCCTATTTGTATGCAGACCTAGATTCCTATTTAGCATGGCCTATTGTATCTTAATCTCGTAGGCAAGGTGTCTGATGGAATGCCTCTTAGTTTTGAGATGCACTCACTTTCTATCCAAGTTGATGTCGGAGTATAGATGGGAGAATTTTGATGCTTGCCTGGGTTGTTAGTTTCACACCACAAAATGGAGAGCCTTCTGTTCATTTATGTAGTTCTTTCAAATCAGGGCCTGTTCTGATGTTTTAACTTGTTTGCATTGTGTATGCAGATTAAGTTTAGCAAGAGCAATACTCAGTTTGTGCTGATGTCCATGAAGTCCATACAAGGCCTACCATACATTTTTACATAAAGAAGTAAGGGGAACAATCCATTTGAGATCTCATCATATTTTAAGAACTAAGGGGAACAATCTATGTGTTGAGTTCTCCAAATAATCAGTTATTCAGTTTCTTACAATCTCATTTGTTTAGCTTATCTCTGTTTTTTCTCTTATAATTATGTTTGCATAACTGCTCCACCATGCCGACAACCGCCATGCATAGTTTATGCACAAGTATAAATAATCTATATTGCCTTGGTCCTTTCATTATAAGTAATCTATATTGCCTTGGTCCTTTCATTGTAGCTGCTGCTTGGTCTCGTTGATGATCTGTTACATTGGTTTATGTCAAGTTTTACCTGTGGCTATGATAAGTTTGGCAGCAGTAGGGTTCATATGGGAAGTTCTGTCCATGTCCTATACATATTGAATCCTCAACTCTATCGTTTCTTACTTTCTAATAAATTATAGAAATAATAGTACTAAATACATCCAACTTCTATAATACTTCCCTGTTCTATACACTGCCTGTACTAATAATACTATCCCTGTTCTATACATGCACTAATGATGCTTTGTCATTACATTCTTGTGTGTGTTAGCTGTTACAGGCACCAACTCAGGTGGGCATTCTATCATTTCAGTTTGCAATTCAATTTTGGATAATAAATTTAGGTATTAAATGGTCTTTCCTTTACAACTTGAAGTTATAGGGAATTCAGATATCCTTACGGCCAAAAAAATTTCATGGTTTTAGCCCTTAAGTTTTATGAGATATGAATTTTTAGAAGTCACCTGTCCGGTTTCGACTATGTTCTGCGCAGCAATAGGGGTGTTTTTTTTTTAGAAGTTGTATCTCTGAAATTCTCTACATTATCCAACATTGTGGTGGCACATGCTGATGCCTTAAAATATATGTATGACATGTTGAAGTAAATATCTGATCTAATAAATTGAATCTAATTTTAGTGCAGCTCACTAGCGACAGATTTAACACAGAAAAGCAGTCCCATGAAAATGTGCAAAGAATAGCAGGAGCCTTTGAGGTCAGTTATGATTCTTCTATCTCCTAGCCAATTCATTTTCTCTCAAGCAAGTCAAAATATTTGGAAGCCGTTCTTTCATTAGGCAATGAATATATGAACATGCTCATGTCGTCTCTAGAGTACAAAAACCATTTTTCCCGACACGTTGTTTTTTTTACCACAGGCGGTTCACAATTTCATTACGCCAAGAGAAAAAATACAATGGGCCCAACAAGAGAACCGCCTGTAAAAAACGGTTTACACAGCGGCTCTCTTAATTCTCGCCGCCTGTGTAAATAGGTATTTACACAGGCGGTTTATAATACCAACCGCCTGTGTAAATACCATTTACACAAAGCGGCCGACATTGTAAACCGCCTGTAAAATATAGCTTTTACACAAAGCGGAGATTTAAGAGAGCCGCCTGTGTAAACCGCTTTTACACAAAGGCTATCCTTACCAACCGCCTGTGTTAATAATGCTATAAATTCCCTTCTTCTACCTCCGCATAAGAACAAGCATTCTCCGTGCTCGGTACGCTGGGCGACGTATGGCGATTCCAAGGGGGGAGGTTTTGAGCTTCATTTCTTTGGTGAGAAACTTCCAAAAGGTTAGTTAATGTCGTTGCCGCTATTTTTTTAGTGATTCGTTGGTTCAATTCTTGTATTGGAGGTGCTCTAAATCTAGGGTTAGGGTTAGGGTTCATATATAGCTAGGGCAAGAGAGAGAGAGTTTTAGCAATTTTTTTTTAAATTGTATAAATACTTTTAGAATTCTAGGTTTATTAATTAGTGTTACTTAGTATTTTATGTACTTAGGGTTAGTGAATTAATTTAGTAATTATTGGTTTATTAATTAGAGTTAGTTGGTAATTTTTTGTACTTAAGGTTTGTTAATTAGGGTTTGTTATTATTGCTTATACTTGGGGTTTATTAATCAAGATGCTATCTCCATTTATTAATTAGAGTTAGTTAGTATTTAATGTACTTAGGGTTAATGAATTAATTTAGTTAGTAATTAATGGTTTATTAATTGGAGTTAGTTAGTATTTTATGTACTTAGGGATTATTAATTATAATTTATTATTATTGCTTACACTTAGGGTTTGTTAATCAAGATGCCATCTCTATTTATTAATTAGGGTTAGTTAGTATTTTATATACTTAGGGATAGTTAATTAGGGTTTATTATTATTGCTTATACTTAGGGTTTGCTAATCATGATGCCATCTTCATTTATTGGTTAGGGTTAGTTAGTATTTCATGTACTTAGGGTTAGTGAATTAATTTAGTTAGTAATTAATGGTTTTTAATTAGAGTTAGTTGGTATCTTATGTACTTAGAGTTTGTTAATTAGGGTTTGTTATTATTGCTTATATTTAGGGTTTGTTAATCAAGATGCCATCTCTATTTATTAATTAGAGTTAGTTAGTATTTCATGTACTTAGGGTTAGTGAATTAATTTAGTTAGTAATTAATGGTTTATCAATTAGAGTTAGTTAGTATTTTATGTACTTAAGGATTATTAATTACGATTTTTTATTATTACTTACACTTAGGGTTTGTTAATCAAGATGCCATCTCCATTTATTAATTAGGGTTAGTTAGTATTTCATGTACTTAGGGTTTGTTAATTTGGGGTTGTTATTATTGCTTATACTTAGAGTTTGTTAATCATGATGCCACCTCTGTTTAATTAATTTTTATAACTATAAAAATGAGTGACATACAATATTTTCTTAACTAATTACAGATAAATATGGAGAGGTCATTATGGATGTATAACTTATCAAGATTAGACCCATCATATGTAGTGGAGGTTCAAAAATTTATTGATGCCGTGAAGATACATGCTCGTGAGAACAAAGGCGAAGCACATATGTTGTCCATGCCAGATCGTAAAAATATTGTGGTATTTGACAATGTGGAAGCAATCCATTCTCATCCGGTTTTGCAGAGGATTTATGGAGGACTACTTGATTTGGACAAAACATGGTGAGGGTAGTTCTACACCTTATATGCGACAACCGACAACACCGCAAGTAACATCAATGTGGAGGGTCCAAAGGCCATATCTCAATGAATGTGATGCTATACCAGATTTCAATGAAACCCATCATACTATGCAAGATATCAATCAAACTCATAATGCTACGTCCCAATGTCAATGAAACTCAAAGATGCTAACACCGATGCCATTGAAGATGCAGATTTCTTAGAGGCAATAATGAACCGCTGTGTGGATCCATCAATATTCTTTATGAAGCGAATGGAGGCCTTGAAGAAGGCAGCAGAGGAGCCTTTGTACGACGAGTCGAAAGGTTGTTCCAAAGAGTGGTCGACAATCGCGGGTCGTTCTTCGCTTTTTTGACGATTAAGGCTAGATATGGTTGGTCCGATGCTAGCTTCAATGATTTATTGCGTGTACTTGGAGACCTTCTTCCTAAGAAGAACAAAGTGCCCGCTAATACGCACTATGCAAAGAAGCTAGTCACCCACTTACGATGGGTGTTGAGAAGATCCACGCATGTAGAAATCATTGTATTCTATATCGGGGTGATCAAGATAAAGACTTAGACAAATGTCCAAACTGTGGTGCTAGTAGGTACAAGACGAATAAAGATTATCAAGAGGAAGAGAATGCAGCCTCTTTTCTTTCAGGAGGAAGCGAAAGAAGACCCAAACAAAGACTCAACAAGACAAACGCTCAAAGGCCACTAGCAATATCGGCGGACTATTATGCGTTGAGAAGAATTCCCGCATTGGTGATATGGTATCTCCCCGTGGTTGATCGCTTGAGGTGTTTATTTGCAAACTCGATGATGCGTAACTTATGACCGCATGCTTCGATGAAAGAAAAGATGATGGAAAGTTACGACATCCAAATTGATGCAAAGCAATGGCAAGAATTCGATAAGAAATATCCGCACTTTGCCGAGGATCCACGAAAATGTAAGGTTTGCTCGAGTACCGATGGAATGAATCCATTTGCCGAGAGGAGCAAAGACGCACAAAGACATGGCCGCTGATCATGACAATATACAACCTTCCTTCATGGGTGTGTCAAAAAAGAAAATATCTTTTGCTAACCATTCTTATTTCTCGACCTACACAACCCGGAGTTGATATGGATGTATTTCTAGAGCCCTTAATGCAAGAGATGCAAATACTATGGGAAGTTGGTGTGAAAATGATCGATGCATTCCGTAAAGAGACATTCACACCGAGAGCAATTATTATTATCACAATTAATGATTATCCCGCTTCTCTTCTCATTATCGTGCCGCTCAAGGGAAAGGTTGGTTGTGTAGAGTGCATAGATGGAACATGGCACGTGTCTCTTCCTCCATCCAACAAGATAGTGTACATGAGGCATAGAAGGTGGCTACCGGCAGCCATAAGTACCGCTTACAAAAGATGAATAAGTACTTTGACAATATGGATGAATTAAAATCTACCGCTCCATCAAAGTTATAGTAAAGGGCACAGAGTGTATAAGATAGTTGAGAATATCAAATTTGGGTTTGGAAAAAGACCAAAGATGGAAAACCAAGAAAGGTTGTGAAGGCAAATGAGGGGGACACATTCAAGAAGAAGTCTATTTTCTTTAAGTACTTATCATACCGAAAGACTTAGATGTACGACATGCAATCGATGGTATGCATGTTCGTAAGAATGTGTTTGACAAATAGAAGTTGGAACATTGCTAGACATAAAGAGCAAGACAAAAGAAGGTCTCAATTCACGTTTGGACATGCAACATTTAAAGATCGAAAAGAACTTCACCCCTGCACTCCTAGAGAATGGGAAGTACCATCTACCTAAGCAAAGAAGCTATAACCCGAACAGAGAGGAGAAACATGCAATGTGTGTGTGGTTGAAGAATTTAAAAGTTCCATCCGGTTTCTCGCTTCTAACATAAGGAGTCTTGTTTCGATGAAAGACCTTACACTCACCAACTACAACTCACATGATTGTCATGTAATGCTGACCACTTTTTTTTCCTATTGCCATCGTGGCTATAAATCCAAAGTTGTTCTTAAAGATGGCAATCACACGGTTGTGCTACTTCTTCAATAAGATATCCGAGAAGGTAATTATCCGTGATGAGTTAGAGTCCCTACGTAAATTTGCTGCGCAGACATTGAGCCGCTTAGAGATGTGCTTTCCCCATCGTTTTTTTGATATCATGGTACACCTTATTATTCATTTGGTGCCTCAAATTGAGGCATTGGGTCCCATGTATTTCCATGAAATGTGGACGTATGAGCGCTTTCATGTCATTATTGAATAGCTATATGTCAAATCGTGCTCATCCGTAGGGTTCCATGATAGAGGCATACACTACGTAAGAGGCCATTGAGTCCGGAGGACCATTATGTAATAATCTCCTAAAAGACCAGGTATCAATTGGTTTGCCTCCGCTATGCGACATGAGGGAAGGCTTGGTGGACGAGGGAGGATGGGACGGAAATCATTCATCCCACCGTATTACAACATAGTCCTAGAGGTACATTACAAAGATACTACAACAACTCATAATAATGGACCCATTCACCAAGCAAAGACATGAAAGAGCTTCGAAGAAGAATCCAGATGCACAAATGACTGGGTACACAAGGAACACAAGCGCCGGGCCACCGCATGGCTAAAGAATTTGGACATGACAGATGAATCGAAAACCATCAAGATTTTAGCTGCCGACCATCAAGCCAGTCATATCATGGCGTAGCTATGACATTAGTGGCTTCACATTTTCCACCAGCTTTAGAGACACTAAGCGCATGGCAATGTAATAGTGGCGTTCGATGTGAGGTCAGATGATACAACCGTGAAGAAACTACATACTTTGGATTCATTGATGACATATGGGAGGTTGAATATGGTCCACGCCCGCAGATTCCCTCGTGTTCGATGTCGATGGGTTCAAGATAAACATGTCACCGTGGATAACTATGGCCGAGAGTTCTTGATCTAAGTAAAGTAGGTTACAAAGATGATCCGTGGATCCTTGCTAACCGTGTCCGCATGTGTGTTCTATGTGGAACAAATTCTATCTACGAATGAAAAGAAAAGTACCCAAAAGCCAAAGCACGTAGCAATCCCCTCGAAAAGCAACAAGTTGTAGGAGTTGATGGTGTAATGGATTTAGAGGATGTTAACCAGCTTAGCGAAATGTCTCTTTTTACAAACTTTGAAGAAAAGATCAAAAATGTGGAAAAAGTATCCCGCAAAACCTCTTTGCCCCGGGTGCGACATGATGGACAAGGAAGGACTCAGAGCACGCTAGATTGTTTATCATGTAACTCATGTATCACTTATCATTTGTACCTAATGCTACTCTTTCTTATTAAGCAAGATGTTTAATTATATTTCCTCTTGTTGTTTACCTTTGATTCTATATTATTGGACATGAAATAATAAATAACTCAAATTAATAAACCATGCATTATTTATTAACTAAATTAATCCATAAACCCTAATTAAGCACATGAAATAATCACTAACCCTAATTAATTCACAAACACTAGGTACATGAAATATTAAATAACCCTAATTAAGATACTTTAATTACTAACTTAATTAAATAACAAACCGATACATGAAATAATATTAAATCATGACAATTGTAGAAGTATCACATGCTCAAGTTTTATAAGTTAATTATTAAAAATCACTGACCCTAACAAACAAACTTTTAATTAATAACTTAATTAAATCATAAACCCTAGGTACATGAAATATTAAGTAACCCTAGTTAACAAATCTTTATTTACTAACTTAATTAATTCACAAACCCTAAGAATAGAAACTTAATTAATTCATAAGGATTTAAACTAAAACATGCCATATTATAGTTCCACTACAAAGATATACTCACAAGGATTCCAAAACATCCTTATTTGCTATTTTATGATTTTTCTACGAATTGTTATGAATTTCCAAACTTTCAGCCAAAATAAGAAAAGGAAAATTAATTAGTACAAAGCGGCTCTTGTTGGCGGCCCGCCCCAGATTAATCCATTAGTACAAAGGGGCGCCCGAGACAACCGCCAGATTAATCGATTAGTACAGCGGCGGTCAGGAGAGAGCCGTCATTTCAATCATTAGTACAAAGTGGGGGTCAATGTCACCCGCCTGCATTTCAACCCCCTTATAAAACCGAAGCTGGATGCCAAATTTTCTAAGTCACCGGTGGCGCGCGATTTTTCCGGCTTTGACGGCGGGCAGTTGTCCAAATCCGCCGCCCATCGTTCCGCCGCCACCGCCGCCGCCGCCTCCGCCGCACCACCTCCCGCCCCCCCACGCCGCTCCGCCGACGGTTGCGCCGCCGCCACCAAAGCCGCCCCGCCTCCCGCCGCGCCGCTCCACCGCTGCGTGGAGCCTTACCGACGGCCGTGGCGCCACCGCCGTGACCTCCACCGCCGTGACCACCGCCACCGCCTTCTCCCGCCGCGACCGCCACCGCCGTGAGCCGCCGCCGCCTTCTCCCCCCGGATGCCGGTGCGCCGTGGGCAGGCAGTGTGGGCCTTGTTGGCCCTATTAGACTTTGCCGCCCGCCGCCCCACCGCTTTTTTTTTTGGTTATTTAGTAAATAGTTTATTAATTATTGTTAGTTAGAGTTAATTAGAGTTAGGGTTTTGTTAATTAGAGTTAATTAGTGTTAGTTAGAGTTAATTAGAGTTAGGGTTTTGTTAGTTAGGGTTAGCGATGTTTATGTTAGGGTTTTGGTAATTAGAGTAAATTAGAGTTAGGGTTTTCATAATTAGGCTGCCCCCACGCGATATTTTTTGTTAGGCAATTAGAGTAAATTCGCCGCCCCATATTAGTTTTTTTTTTTAGCGATGTTATTTAGTAAATAGTTTATTAATTATTGTTAGTTAGAGTTAATTAGAGTTAGGGTTTTGTTAATTAGAGTTAATTAGTGTTAGTTAGAGTTAATTAGAGTTTAGGGTTTTTGTTAGTTAGGGTTAGCGATGTTTATGTTAGGTTTTTTGGTAATTAGAGTAAATTAGAGTTAGGGTTTTCATAATTAGGTTAGCCCCCCCACGCGATATTTTTGTTAGAGTTAATTAGAGTAAATTCGAACGTGTAATATTAGTTAGAGTTTTGTAATTAGGGTTAGCGATGTTTTGTAAGGGTTTTGATAATTAGAGTTATTTAGAGTTAGGGTTTTGATAATTAGGCTACCCCACGCGATGTTATTGTTAGGGTTTTGATAATTAGAGTTAATTAGAGTTAGGGTTTTGATAATTAGAGTAAATTAGAGTTAGGGTTTTCATAATTAGGCTGCCCCACGCGATGTTTTTGTTAGAGTTAATTAGAGTAAATTCGAACGTGTAATATTAGTTAGAGTTTTGTAATTAGGGTTAGCGATGTTTTTGTTAGGGTTTTGATAATTAGAGTTATTTAGAGTTAGGGTTTTGATAATTAGGCTGCCCCACGTAGGGTTAGTGATTACGGTTAGGGATTAGAGGTTTGTTAATTAGGGTAAGTTATTATTATTTCATGTATACTTAGGGTTTGTGAAATAATAATTAGTTTGTTAAATAGGGTTTCCTATTTAATATTCATTAATTAGGCTATGTAATTAGAGTATATACTTGTATTCCATGTTTACACTTATATTCCATGGTTATACTTATATTTCATGCATGAGTACTCCATCAAATGCCGAGCAGTGCCGATGCCCGTGATAGATGAGGCAGATCCGACTCCTCCGATCCGAACCTTATAGGAGCCCGAGCGTATCACCACGTGAATCTCCTAGAGCTAAGAAGGCCCGCCTTGAGTTGGAACGTGACCCTAATTACGAGCCCGAAGATGAGCCATTGAATGATGAGGTATATATGCTCGTAGATTGTCTATACGAGAGAATAATACAAGTGTATGTATGTACTTAACAATTGAATTGACAGAGGTGCTCTCTCAAGTTGATGCCGAAATAGAGGCAGAGTCACAAGATGTTCGGAAGGACACGGCGCCAAACGACCGACATCCTCCGAGCGAAGAAGTACAAAGAAAAAAGAGTGATCGGGCACGAGGAGATAGAGGAAGGAATAGATTTCCGTAAGAAGTTTATAGGATCACGAGGTTAGCCCGAGCGGAGAGCCCTTAGCACCTCTAGAGGCGCTACCTAAATTTAGGGCCGCCATTGGATGGTTAGTAAAGGAAGAATTTGATATCTCCCCGGAGTGATTGGAGTATGGTGCCCGAAGGAAAGAGGAAGAATTGTTGGACTCGACAGTGCACTAAGTTCATTTTCCTGAGGGAATGTAAGGTTTGGTGAAGGGTCATGTCATGAAGCAAAGGTGCAATATCATTCCGAATTATAGACACGATATGAATAAAAAGTGGTCGCAAGGGGCGGACCCGACGAAGCGGTACCCTATCACAAATGAACAAGGCACGCTTTTAGTAAAAATAAAAACTCCGATGACTCCAAGGCTAAGAGCCAAGCCGCCTCGAACTTGGCGAAGAAGAACATTTACCATCACCACCTCGGCACCGGTGGCTACAAGACCAAGATTCCTAAATGGAGGGCGTAAGACGAAGCAAAGAGGAGAGAGGGGCAAGTTGGCATTGACCGATATAGTGCCGTAACGGCGCGAATTGGCTTCGCGCCGAAGGCAAACACCGATGAGAGCGATGAGATCTCCCGTCCCCGATGAGATCAAGCCGCTTGCCGAGAAGGTTTTGGAAGCAACAAACCCGAAAAGACAGTGCCTTCAAGTCACAGAGGGAGAGGGACAGCCTTTCCCATGCTCTAGGTAACAGTAATTATATTTTCCATTTTGTTCGAGTAAAATAGAAACCGACACCGACATGAAATATCATGTTGTAGGTAACCCCGAGCATCCAAAGCCGTGTACGGGCGCGTCTCATCCGTAACCACCGGAAAGAAGGGTTTGGCGAAGA
Source organism: Chrysopogon serrulatus (assembly GCA_015844335.1). Lineage (NCBI taxonomy): Eukaryota > Viridiplantae > Streptophyta > Magnoliopsida > Poales > Poaceae > Chrysopogon > Chrysopogon serrulatus. The sequence continues at coordinate 467,896 of JADLZL010002929.1, read as the reverse complement.
GTGGAAAGCCATATATAAGAAAAGAGAACGACATAAGATGGATATGAAGAATTTTTTTTGAGCAAAGCAGTCGCCCAAAAGTTTAAGGATTTGATGGAAGATTTCGTGAAAAACCCCGATCCTCGGTGATGAAGCGGTTGGCGGGAGCAAAGGTTCCGCCAACGATGTCATCTCAAGCTCCTTCATGTATGCAGCCTGTCCCCAGCCAACCCTTGGGTAGCCGTGAGATGGCCACACAATCTATGCCATTTCCAAGCAAAGATAGCGTCAACATCAAATCCGACCACTATCCGCTTGACGATATTGATAAACCTTGGCCTTGCTCATTGCTAATTGGATATGGCCTCGTGAATCAAAGATACAAAGCAAGTGGCCACAGGATATGCTATACCCGGACGTAGGTTCCATGGTGTCGAGATGGAATCAAAGATACCGCAGGTCGAAGTGTTGACGGTCGAGAGTGGATATGAAGACGACTTCATCGACATCCCGACCTCCGAGGGTATAGAGAAGCTTGGACAAGCAATCAAGAACTTCATACAATGGCCGAGACGGTACGTAAGGTTGATTGATCCACCAACGGCACCCTCTCCACCAAAGGCATGAAGCATCCCAAGAGGCCGAAACAAGTCGACAATCACCATCGCCAATGCATGCTCCAAAGATCCCCATACATTTATGAGCCACCATCGCCATCCCCAATACATGATCTATCATTCTCGCCGGATGAGCTCGAGGGGCCAGCGAGAACATGCCCGAGCAGCCAGACTCCTCCAAACAAGAAAGACACGACACCGAAAAAGAGGTAGAGCAAACTCCTCCGCAAGCACCAAAGCGTAATGAAGATGAGCAAACTCCCCGCCACCACCAAAGCATAAGGAAGCGAGAAAACTCCCCCACAAGCACCGGCCACCAAGAAGAGGAAATTTCCAATTCCAAAATTGGTTTCTCCCCATGAGCCAAAAAGGGGAAAGCAAATGGCACAAATTCTATTTCCGAAAGGGCTTGAAATGGACGGACGGCACGAGTCGCTGAGCTCGAACCGTCACGTATCAAAGGAAGCCACCGCCAAGCAAATGGGCCGTGCCACCAACAAAGGAAGCCCCAAGTGGCGATGTACATGTCGAATCGCCATCGATGCACCATTGACCCTTAAGGATATAAGAAAGCCAACGGTTGATGATTATGTCAATGTCCCCGTGACTATATGCCCTAAGGCCTATGCCGCAATGGACGGTGCTTGAAAAGGGTCCATGGACGATAAAAAGGTTTCATGATCGGGTACATGAGAGCAAAGTGAATGCCGGCCTCGCATGCGCTTAGTGTTGATATACCAGCCAGACGTGTTTGCTACCGGCACGGAAAGAAGCGGGGGGCATTTGTTACCTTCGATGACATGCACCTACCGTTGAACTATAGAAAACTTGACGTCCAACTCATTACAACTGGTGCCCGTAAGTATCACTCATGCACACACATTGTTATTATTAAATTTGGAATGTGATAAACTCTAATATGTGGATGTTGTATGTAGTTTGCAAGACCACGAGCGTAGATCGTTAACTACAGGATCGATGGTCGGTTACCCGAGTCCAATCAGGTTACAAGAAAATATGCACAAATTTGTACTTACAAATGAAGATAGAGCAAAGATAGAGAAGGACAAAACACCGTAACAATTTGCGGAGTCAAAGAAATTGCAACAAAAAATACGAGGACGAATATGCCCTCTATATCGGTAGAGCAATGCCGAGATATAGGTACAGGGATTTTATATTGGCACCCTACAACTTTGGGTAAGCGTGACCTCGTATAATGCATTCAAATTATCGTGTTAACCCTAAATACATGTGTCGCCACTGCTTATTCATGCAAAGGACCATTGGATTGTTTTTTATATTTATCCATTCAAGGGAAGGTGCTTGTCCTAGACTCCTTACATTATCCTCCCGAGTCGTATCAACCATTCTTGGTTCAATTAGAAAGGTGAGCCAACATGCGACTATATTCGTATTTTTATATGATTGAGAGTCTCTAAATAACTTTAGTGTTTTATATTCCATAACTATTTAGGGCATGGCGGTTTTATAAGAAACAAAAAGGACCGGCCGACGACGCCCAAGAAAGATCCTAGTGTACCGTTGACGATACAACACCATTATCCGGTAAGTTTGTCTAAACACATATCATCATTTAAATAATACACGAGGCATGACAATTTTAAAATAATCTGTTGCTCATTACATAGTGCCACAAGCAACCACCGGATCGGTCTATTGTGGATACTACGTGTGTGAGTTTATAAGGCAAATGGGACGATACGTCGGGGACAAAAATATGGTAAATAATATCTATGTATGAAGTTGTCTCATTAAAGTTGTAAATATTAATATTGGACATGTGTCAATGATGCTTTTAAACTTTGTTTCCAAATGAGAAACGAAAGGAAAGGACGTGCCCTTTACAATGTCCACTATGGAAAATATAGTGACAGATTTGTGCGGTTTCATTATGAGAGAAATAATTCCAAGTAAAGGAGCATATTTTGATGAAGAGGGGGATTTAGCAAGTGATAGGTTTAGAGCGCCGACAGACCTAGCAGTCTAAATTTGAAACGAAATGACATGTAACACTACAAGGTTGTGCGATAACATGCATTGACGTGTATATATGTAATTTTATGGTTAATGTTTGATTTTATGTGTATATATCTATAATATTAATATGTGTTGTATATATGATGCAATTTTATAGTTCATGTTTGCATATCTTATATATATATATATATATATATATATATATATATATATATAGCACAAAGTGGAGGCAAATATTAATATTTGAAAAAAAAAAATTAATTACACAGGTGGCTCACAGTGTGAGCCGCCAAAGGAAAATTTTGGTTTTCACAGGCGGCTCTCATTGTCAACCGCCTGTGTAAATGCCTTTATTTACACAGGCGGGCCGACAATGTGAGCCGCCTGTGAAAACCAAATTTTCACCGGGCGGCTCACGCCGTGCCGCCTGCATCTTGGGGGCGATTAGTATCGACCCCCCTAGTACGGGGGGTGGGCTTGGCCGCCTGTACAAATGCCTCTAGCACCGCGTGACTGTCGGATGTACCTATGTGTTTGAGCAATGATTGTTTGTAAGCCTGTGTGTAAGACGAGTTTGGCACTGGATGGTTTCATTAATGATGCACTCGAACAAGTTATATTTTTGTTTAAATTAATGGTTTTCTCTAAATGCTTTACTGTATTGACCATATATTGTTTTCAAAAAAACAAAAGCGTTGCAATATGGACTATCGACGTCATCATTAGGCATGACGATATACAAAATTGGGTATAAAATTGTTTATATTTTCTTAAAATGTAAAATAATATTATTAGACAATGTATCTAATATTCTTAGACACAATATATAAATGTATCTACTTAAACGTCTCTATACTTCTTAATACATAATAACACGTCATTACAAAATGTCACTATATTAGTACACACATAATATTAATGTATGTATGAGAACGTCTCTACACATGTTAATACACAACGAAGCGTTGCTAGATAATGTAACTACACAAATAGACACGTTATATAAATGTATGTATAAAAGTGTATCAATATGTGTAGGCATGCAAGTAGGGTCTCTACTAAATGTCTCTTGATCACCTTGCTATGCATAGGGAACTCGTCTCTACAAATCCTGACACGGTCCATGCGAAGACGCTTCTAACACGCTTTATAAAAACGTGCCTACAATCATGTAGTGATGAAATAAAATGTATCTAACATATAAATAAAGCGTCACTACATAGGGGTATTTCTAGTAGTGGTAATGGAACACCTAGTGGCACTTAGATAACCGATATTGCGCGACATCGCCCCTCTTAATAGTATGGTTATCAATCCTAAACCTGGCCATCAACTTCTCTACTCACCTACGGCCAGCGAAATGGAAATGCCCTAATATATACCTTTGCCTTTAGCATTCCATCTCGCTCCTCTTCTTCCTTCATCTCCAAGGGTGGCACTTGATCATCTTTGGTCTCCACCATCACTTTGATCTCCACTCCACCACTTGGTTTGGACCTCCCCTTTCTCTAATGCTACACAGGGTTAGTCCTAGGTTTCATCAATTAGCCAAAACTTAACTAGGGCTTTCAGCAGTGCAGGCAGACCCGCAACGACGGCGAAGACAATCGGGGTACTCTGGCTAGCCTTCGACGGGGTCTTCTCTGCAAAATAAAACAATATAATAGTGTCAATTAAAAATTTCGGCAGCACCTCCCCTACACGGAGAGAATTCTAAAACCTGCAATAACCCACATGTAACAGCACGATGGCCGACAAAGGCACGATGGCCAACAAAGGCACGATGGCCAACAATCACATATATCTCATTTATATCGATGGAAGCTACCACTACGACAACTACTATTACCACAGCCGCAACTATACCCACAACCACCATACCACCACCACCAACACCACCGACACCTTCACCACCACCACCAACAACAACATCAATCACATAAGCATATTTCAATTACTCGCACGATGCAAAATGGACAAAAAGAGGTGGGCGAACCTCGTGCATCGTCAACCGCGGTGAAGGGGACGGGGCGGTGTCGAGCGCGGACGTGGACCGGCGGACGGGATGCCGAAGCCCCGAGCGGGGACGGCGACGGCAGACGGAGCAGGCAGCCGGCGTCCCTCCTTCCTCCTCCCTCCTCCTCGTCTCCCTCCTCCCTCCTCCCCTCTCGCCGTCCTCCTCCTTCTCCCTCCTTCCTCCTCCCTCCTCCTCTCTCCTCCCTCCTCCCTCCACTCCTCGCCCTACTCTTTCAAGACGGCCGAGAGAGGCCGCCGCGGACGGGCGGGGGCGGCCGCTGGCGCCAAGCGGCGCCCAGCGGCCGCCCGGCGGGCAAATACCGCCCGACCGGCATGGGGGGGGGGCGCGCAGGCCGGTAGTGGCGTGGGGCTGCGTGGGCGGCAGCAGCTTGGCGCCGCACGGACCGCCGGCGGGCATGGAGGTGGCGGAAGCGGTCGCCAGCGTGGAGGCGGGGAGGGCAGTCGTCGGGCGGCCGTGGGTGGGGCGGCGGCGCGTCGCTCCCCGGTGGCGTGGCGGCAGCGGCTCGCGCGCGGCACTTCCGACGGCGGGACGGGCGGCGGCAGCGTGCGTGTTGGTGTGCGCGGCGTTTGTGTTGTGTTGTGTGCGTCGCGAGATGGAAAACGGCTAAGTGTTCAGGTCGGCCCATTGCCGAGTGCCCGCGATCCGGCACTCGGCAAAGGAAGAAAACATTTTTTTTGAAAAATACCCTTTGCCGAGTGTGTGGCGGATCGGGCGCTCGGCAAAGGAAGAAAACATTTTTTTTATTTGTTTTAATGTAGGCTTTGCCGAAAGTGCTAGATCGGGGAAGGCACTCGGCAAACGTTTTTTAAATTTATTTTTAACTTTTAAAACTTAAAAATTTTCTGGATCAAAGTTTGCCGAGTGTCGCCACCCGGGGCACTCGGCAAAGAACTTCCAACATCTTCGCCGAGCGCCAACCCTAGGGTACTCGGCAAAGTTTTTTTCTAAAAAAATTAACAAATAGCAAACAATTTCAAAAATTATCAAATTTCGATAAGAGCCCTTTTTATACTGTCTATTACTCATAAAAAAGTTTTGACATCAAAATCGACCGCGACCAACGCTTCAACTCTGATTCTTTCCTTTTCTTTTAGAAGCATATGAAACTCCTTTGAAGATTGTTCGATTTGAACATACGTATATGACAACTTGCACAAAACATTTTCAAATTTTTATCACAGCCTCGACGCATGAAATGATGACACGGTGAGAAGTTTCATGATTTTCAGAATTCATTTGCTTTTTATAGAATTAAAAACAATGAGCCTACAAGTGGGTCGTTAGATTTCATGATCGTGGTGTTCGAGAATTTGGGTCTATTTATGAATATTCTCTCATAATACCCTAAATAACATGAATATCTTTTTTTGAATCACAAAAATCAATTATTCGAAGTACCCTTAGTTCAAACTTGCATTTTCAAAAAAATTCAATGAAAAGGAATAAACTAAAGAAATATAGCAAAGTATACGAGAATTGGGCCAAACTTGAAAATCCAAAGATAATTTAATGTACAAAGGCTCCAGAAGAAATTTAGAGGTAAAACTCAAAAAAAAAAAATATACTTTGCCGAGTGCCGGAGAAAGGCACTCGGTAAACAGGCAGGTTTGCCGAGTGCTAGGGCCAGGCGCTCGGCAAAGAGGCAAGTTTGCCGAGTGCCTAACGTGTGGCTCTCGGCAAAGCCTAATGGCGGGTGTGAGCCGTCACCTGGTGCCCTGATTTGCCGAGCGTGCACATTTGCCGAGCTCTCGGCAAAGGTGAGGTTTGCCGAGCGTCCTCCTTTGCCGAGTGCCCAACGCTCGGCACATCCTTCGTCGCCGAGTGCTTTTCTTTACCAAGCGCAACACTCGGCAAACTTGGGTTTTGCCGAGTGCCCAAATAGCGCTCAGCAAAGCCGCGGGCACTCGGCAAAGCCCCTGATTCCGGTAGTGGGTCCGGCAGTCGTCCATGGCTTCGGACTGCACGACGTCGCGCACCTTCTTCACCTCCCCAAGGCAGAGGCTAGAGGTCGGGCAGCTGGGACCCTGGGAGATGAGATGGCCTCAATGGCGCAGTATGTCGTGCCGAAGATCTTCCGGAGTAGGTCCGTGAACAGGCTCTTCTTGAGCATATGTTGCTGATGTCTGTCTCTGGATACTCTGATTTCTGAAAGCATCTCGGTGAGCTGACTCTCACTGAAATCTTCAGGTCCCTGCTCCTGCTCCAGTTCTTCTTCTAAGGCTGGATGATGCTCTGAATGTTCCTTGTGAAGCACTTCCAGTGCACAGTAGTAGGAGTACCATCTCCTGTCATATCTCCCGACATGATTCAGTCCCAGCTCTGAAAACCTTCGAGCGCGCTCCTCGTGGCTCAGCCGCAGGCTCTTGAGAGTGTTCAGACATGCCACTTCGTTTTTGCCATCGAGTGCCTTGTGAATCAAGGTGGCAGCCGAGTCCAGCACGTCGCTAGTGTACCTGACATTGATAACGGTCATGGCGGCCTGGTCCAGGAAATTATCCTGCCGTCGTAGACGACGATGCTCCTTGAGCTCCTGGCACCACGCGACGCTGAAAAGCCGACGGCGGCCTGGGAGAATAAGACCCCAGCGTCAGAGTTCTTCCTCCAGCACGGCGGACGTCGTCGGCAGCGAGAACTGCTCCAGGACCCGTTCCGGCACGTCCAGACAGACCTCCTCCGCCGCGCCCAGCAGCGCGCTGTGGTTGTACGGATGGAAGGGCACCACCTTGAACACCTGCATGATCCTCTTCTGGAACGCCCACTCGTCGTCGACAAACTGGCACGCCATGTACAACGCTCTCCCTTCGCCGGCGGTGTCTGCTACCCCCGTGGCCAAGCTGACCTTCCCCGGGCAGCGCGCCAGCGTCTCCTTCAGCTGCCTCGTCGCCTCTCCGGCATGGCTGTGGCAGATGCCCTCGACGGCGGCACGCGCCGGCAGCTGGAAGAAGGGGTTGAGGCCACGCAGGAAGCGCCTGAGGCACTCGTCCTCCACGATCGAGGAAGGGTAGCCGTGGAAGGCGATCATCCGGATAAACTCGGTGGCGCAATCTTCCTGGTTGAACCAGCCAGCAGGCCCAGGCTGAGCTTGTGGTGCCGATGAACCTTCCGGATGTAATGGTGCCGGTGGTGCTGGCCGTTGTTGTTTCGCTGGAGGGCCATCGTCGTCTTCTCTCGAGCAGCCATCATCACTGTGTCGCTTCAGAGGACTTGAACCTTCAAGTCCTTGCATGCTTTCCTGCGCCATAGCTAAGAGCTTAAGACATGCAGGGAACTTGGATCAAACAAAAACGGCACCGATTTTCAGAGAAATCCACACAAGAACATAATCAGTTTTTTTCGATGCCTGTGATTCTGCTCACATAATACGATTCGTAAGGAGAAGACGCCAGTAAAAAGAGTATGTGGGCTCACACTACAAGAAAACCGCTACTATAAATCGTGTATTTACACCATATGAATCATGTATTTACAATAGAAGGTAGAGTCTTAGTTTCGTACTTAACTGATTAGTCTACTTCCCTAGGACTCATTTCTAACCAGTACTAGGTGCAAATATCGTACACGTGATATCCTGGAAAATTTGAATTTTGCTACCTTTTGAAAATCAAAAGGTTCAGAAATACCCTTATCATGAGGTGGTACTGATAAGTAGTAGTAATGTGATGAGAAGTCCTAGCTTGTAGTGGGGGCTTAATTTAATTTGTATTGGCACTAATGATGAATAATAACTCTTATAACCTACTCTCTGTCTCTGAAAAAAATGATTTTTATTTTTTTATAGTTATCTTAAATCAAGGTTTTAAACTTTAACCAAATTTGTTTTAAATTTAACTAACTTATAAAAAATAATAATATCTGTGACATACAAATACAAATAAGTATACTTTGTGAAAATATATTCTACATGATATATCTAATGATACCAATTTAATGTCACAAATCTTAATGAGAAATTTGGTCAATGTTAAAAAATATGACTATTTATTTATTCACGGACAGAAAAGAATATTTATAGTAAAATCTAAAATTATTGCTGTGCGAAAAAGTTTTTTTAAATAAAAAATTTAATATACTGTCCAATTACCATAAGTTTATAAGCATAGACAATAAAATCTAAAATAATAAAAATAAATAAATATTTAAAGTGTAATTTGGCAACGCCTTATGAAAAAAAAATGACATAGTATCTAATATGAGCACTAAAATTCGAAGTATCGGCCTTCCAATCCCTTAAATTTCTCTTCGAAAAAATTGCCTACATATGTCGATTTGCAGCATTGTTCCAAGCCTCCAACCAACCGAAAGTCCGAAACAAGAGAGAAACACGAGCTTTAATTTAAAGCGATGTTGAAGAAGTCACTGGTGTTGGTGGTGATCTATCGGCAAGACGTCACGGCAACTATCTTGTGGTCGTCGATCGGAATCTAAGTGGCGGCATGAGAGCCGTCGGGCGACGCCGATCGGCCGGGCGGCGGCGGCGAAGACATGAGAGAGGTGAACTAGGGAGCTAGCCAGGCTAGCTAGAGAGAATCAAGAGGGTGGCCGCTGCTTCTTCTTGTTGCAAAATATCTTTTCTAGGAAATTAAAAAAGAAAAAATTAGTTAAGAGGTGTTTGGATCATAGGATATAAAAAGAGGTATAAGAAAAAAAAATAGATGATGACTAAGATTAAATGAGATATAAAAATGAATAGCTAAGATACAATATTATATTTTAGGATATAATATTCTAAACTTGTCCTTATAGGTTTTCAGGTTTATAGAAAAACAAAAAGGTAATTGTTTCAGTGTTTATTGACATAAATTGTTTTTTTCTTTGCCCACTCCCTCTCCTTCTAGGCCTTGTTGGGCTTTTCCTTTTAAGCTGTTGCATGACTATTTTCCACTTGGGTTTGGCCCATCCAGCCTACCGTGCCCTTTTCTCAAGTTGGGCCAGACCAAAAGCTGGTCCACAATTTACACGGGTCAATGCATGCAGAGTGTAAGGGACCAACATCCTGCTGCCGCGCTCGCCGGTGACGCACTCACTGCCGCCGCTCCCGTGCTCGAGTTCGCGGCCACCGTCACCGTGCTTGCCGATACCGCGTTCGCCGGTACCGCGCTCGCTGCCACCGCCGCGCTCGAGCTCGTGCACCCCGCGCCGCCACGCTCGTTGCCACGACCTTCGGTGAGCACTCACGTTCACACACGCCTCCGTTGTGTCCGCTAGTATTTTCCATGGGTTTCGATGGTTTGGATGGGTTCTAAGTTCTAACCGTGACCGGACAAGGAACTCTCGAAGTATTTGCTCGGTAAACAGGTTCCCGCCCAAACTAGAGTGTAACCGTGAGGCTGGTTTTGTCTAGGCTAGTTACAGGCCGGTAGCTGGTTTCGTTAAACCGATGTACAGGGCGAGCCTTTGTTCTTTCCCTTATGCCTGACGTGTGGCGTGACTCCGCCGCGCCTAGGACACAAGCACTAGCAGCAATCTCACCGCCTTTATTGGCATCCTGACTTTCGAGACTCTACAACCATACGCCACCACTGAGATATCGATGGAAGCAAAACGAGCGAGTTTCTGACGGTTCGCGACCACCTGTGCGTGGTGCTCAGTGGATGAGACCCTAGCTGATTTGCAATCGGATGGTTCATATCTCTATAGTTGGCTTGATCCGACGGTTTGCAATGATTTCGTCTTCTAGAGATTATGCCACCAGTACAATGCATGGAGAGAGATCCCATTATTATTAGTCCATCATCTGTGTGCTTGCTGCAGTGTAAAAGGAGGTGTATTGCCCTAAACGGTCGTGTAGTCCATTGACATGCCGTTTAAGCATTACACTTGGTACGGTGATCACTCATGTCTATTTAGTTGACTATCATTTGTTCTGTTTTTTAATACATCGTGTATCCCGTTTAAATAGTCGTGCAAATAAAATAAACGCTAAACGATAGGTGCTTTGGACTATTTGAACATTGCAAAGAGGTGGACCATGGATTAGCTAATCCTTTAGTACAAAGGGCAGATGTATCTTGGTTTGGCCATCCATGAGACCGAAGCCGGTCTGCCATCCATAAGGGATTGTTTGAAATATTGATCTCGTATGTATCTTAACCTACATGTTGTGTTGTAACGGATTGGAGTGAAACTTAATCTATTTTTCTTCTCGATTTCACTTTAATACATGTGGTTTTAGGTGAATACGAGTGCATCAAAACAAGGCCTAAGCGATTTTGGATGGCTGGTGAGGCGAAGAACTTATGGTCGAGGGTGCCCATGTTTTCCATATAAATTTGTCAAATTCAGTTTGTTGAGCCTACCGATTATTGGCTGATTGGGTTGAATGTTCTCCCAGGCATTTAATTTCAAATGATATCAGGTTGAGGACTTGAGGTGGACATCAATGAAAATTGGCTAGGTACTGCTATGTTTTTCTTCCTGCATTGCATATACACTGCATCCAGCCGGATACGCCCCTTGAACTTACACAAGCCGCTAAAGGTTCCCATGCTGCCATGGTTTCCAGTATACCCATGCTTGCGCTATACGACAAGTACAAGGGTATATGTGTGTGTGTGTGCTCCATTCCGTGCCTCTCCCATATCCATCCATCATCTGTTGGTAGATTCATGGCACCGGACATTCGTGCACCTATCTCGAGTGATCTACAGGACGGCCGAACAAGGCCACCCAAAGCTAGCTAGTGAGCCCGGGAGCCTGCATCACCGAAAATGCAAGTTACCGTGCCATGCCTCCGCCGTCGCAGCAATGCCATGCTGACACGTAATGTGACGAGAGTGATTCACTGGTGTGTTACTGAAGCTGCTGATGGGATTGCACGTGCCTGAGGAGTGAGACTCCTGCATGCAGCTATATATAATTAGTAGCCGCCACCAAAGTCATCAACATTCTATAAGGGCGTCCCCCAATGCACATCTAAATCGTCAGCTTACGTGTCACTTAGAATCAGTAAACAAAAGAAAGAAGCTAGGCATTGCATGCATGTCAGTGACTCAAAAGACTTTGGAAGATGTGTGAGCCTAGCGCTTGGGCTCTCGCTAGCGTCGAAAATTTTTTACTCTCTCCCTCTCCGATTGGATAGTTGGTGGCTTGGTGCTCCTAGCTAGCTGCATATCAGCCGTTGAAGACGCCCTAATCGTCTCCCTCCCTAGCAAACACCGACCGTTCTGATTTTTGCTCTTGCGGACACACTTGCTGCAAAGACCGGAGATCGATCGTAAAAGCATTAGTTAATTCACTCCGATGTACTTATTGTCCCATCCTCAAGATTAAGAGAATGTTCACTTCTACTATAAACCGGCCTCTTCTTATCAACCAATAGTATTTTTCTCCAATAAAAAAGAAGTTAAAATAAACCGTTTTAGTTTTTGCTTCTGCTTAATACTAGTACTAGCACCGATCCTGATCCCTACTCATCGTACCCTTTATTACTTTCTCCATTCTAAATTATAAATCACATATATATATTTTTTTATACGTATAATTTATTATGTATGTAGACATATGTTATTATATCTACATGCATACACTACAAGAAATATGAGGATCTATGATGAAATTCTTGTGACAATGAGTCAATTCGTCAATAACTTATGTTGATCTATGACGACTTTTAGAAGGACAACGGCTTTTTGACGAAAATAATGTGTTCATCATTAACATGCTACCTTACGGTCGTCATAAACTAGAAAAGTTTGTTTGTGATGATCTATGTTCCATCATAACATGCTACCTTGCGGTCGTCATAAATTGTTGGCAATATTAGTTTGTAAATATAATTTTTTTTATTTACATATAAATTATATATTTAGTCCCGTTGTTAGTTGTATTTTAATGGACTCTATATATAATGTTATTTTCAAAAATAAAAAAACCATCTTCATATTATATTTTTCCCTAAGTTAGAGCTAAAAAGAGTCAGAAAATAAAAAAAACAAAGACATGATTTAAACCTGAGAACTAATAAATGATAATAGTCACAACGTCAACATGAGTACCAATATTTGTTAGTTAATCTATATCTATATAGTGTTCTCTGCAATGTGAGTGTAGCCCAAACCAACCAGGTGGGCTGGCGTCCACGCGGTGACAGCCTAGCAGGCCTGCAATGGCGCGCTCTAGGCTATACGTGGGCAGCCTAGCAGCCCAGCTGGCCTCGGCAGCCCTGCAATGGTGAGCTCCACGTAGTCTCACGGCGTGGGAAGCCCAGCTAGCCTTGGCACTTCAATATTCGAAAAATGCAAAAAATTATGCAGCCACAGAGATTCGAACTTCAAACCTCTCGCATAAGAATCAACAGCCTTGGCCACTAGACTAGAGAGGTGTTCACGGCTATTCTGGTGTTTTATGCTTTATCTCTTAGTCTAAAGTAATGAGAACAAAATATCCTGTTACTGGGGAGTCCATGAGTCTGTGCATATGCGCCGGCGGCTGCTCCTGATTGAACGCCGCCCGGCCGCCTGGCGAATGCTCCCGTCGCCCCTCAGCTCCGTCCGCCTCCGCGCCTCTAGGCTCCTCCACATCCACATCTTCTCTGTGCTCTTCCTCCACATCTTCTCTGTCTCGTGATTGGGAAGCGGGCACAGAGGCACTCCGGCAGATCCATCTGCGGCCGTCTGTCTGCCCCAACCGTGCTTGGCAGCTGGGCAGTGGGCGTTGCCAAGTGCGCAGCCGCGAGCCAGTGCCCACAGTCTGGAGAGGCTACACTGCTGCTCAGGTCCCAGCGCCCTTGCAGCCCCGCCGCCCCTGCTGCACACAGCTCACGGGAGTCACGGTAAGTATCGATTTCAGATTATTTTGATTTTGATTTTATGGTTTGCAATCAATAAGAATAGTATTCTCAACAAATTCAGCATACCATGTGCTAAGAAATTTTACCGTGTGTTTTATACTCGCATGATTTTAGTGCAGCAGCTTTGCTAGTGTATATATACTTAAAGCTTACTTTCTATGTTATTTAAATGTTCTACAGATGGACAGAAGTTGGATCACTAGTAGGCTATTTGGCAAGCCACATCTGGATGGGGTCAGTGAGTTCATGAAGCTTGTTTCAGAAAACTTTGGTGCGGATGAACAGATACTCTGTCCATGCCGTAGGTGTTTGAATCGGATTTCCGGACATAAAGGACAGGTGGAGGATCACTTATATATTTATGGAATGGCTAGCACGTACACTAGATGGATCTATCATGGAGAACAAGTGGAGGACACAATGATTGAAAATACTGGCCATCAGGATGAACAGATTGATTTCACTGCAGATGTTAATTTGAATGAGGTTGAAGAAGCCGACCCTGACGATAGAATTCCTGAGATGGTACAGGAGCTGTTCGCATCTGAAGAAGAAGGTCGAAGGAAAAAGTCAATGTTTGCTATACTATTAGAAGAGATGAAGCAAGAACTTTACCCTGGTGCAGCTTATTCAAGATTTTCTTTTGTGGTGAAATTACTTCATATCAAGTCATTTTATCGAATCAGTAATGTTGCATTTACTGCATTTGTGAAGTTGTTAGCAGATGCATTCCCACAATGCTCTCTTCCTGCATCTTATGAGGAAGCAAAGAAACTTATTCGTGCTTTGGGACTTGGATATAATTCAATCCATGTGTGCCCAAATAATTGTGTATTGTTTCGGAAGGATTATGAAGCACATGATGTGTGTCCAGTGTGTCGTGCATCAAGGTGGAAAGATAAAGATGGGAGGAAAAAAATTCCTGAGAAAGTACTGCGTCATTTTCCATTGATTCCAAGGCTGAAAAGGATGTTTGCTTCTAAAGAAATATCTGAATTGGCACAATGGCATAAATTGAAAAGAAAAGTTGTGGAGAATGAGCTCAGTCACCCAGCTGATGGTGAGGCATGGAAAGCATTTGATACTAAATATGCTTGGTTTGCCAAAGATGCAAGAAACATTAGACTTGGCCTTGCTACAGATGGTTTTAATCCATTTGCCAAAATGAACTCCACATACAGTATGTGGCCTGTATTTCTTATCCCTTACAACTTTCCACCATGGGAATGTATGGAGCAGTCGAACTTCATGATGGGCTTACTCATCCCTGGTCCATTAAGCCCTGGAAAGGACTTCGATGTATTTTTGGAGCCACTCATTGAAGAGTTGCTAGATCTTTGGAAAGGTGTCTCTACTTTGGATGCATTGACTGACAAATCTTTTGATCTACATGCTGCGGTTATATGGTGCATTCATGATTATCCAGCTCTGAGTACATTGTCAGGTCGAGTCACAAAAGGCTATTATGCTTGTGTCCATTGTGACAAAGATCCTTGTTCTAGAAGAATAAGGAATAAGATATGTTATATTGGCCATCGGCGCTTCCTTCCAAGGGACCATCCATGGAGGAAAAAGAAGTGGTTTGACGGTAAGGATGAAGAACGTGACAAGCCAGAAGAATTTACTAGTGATGAGTTGAAGCAGCAATTGGAGAGGGTCAAGGATGTTAGACCTGGGATGCATCCTCAGAGCAAGAAGAGAAAGAGGGAAGAAAATGGTCAATGTTGGAAGCGAAGGTCATCTTTGTGGGATTTGCCATATTGGTCGAGTTTGAAGCTGCGTCATAATCTTGATGTTATGCATATCGAGAAAAACATATGTGAGTACATTCTTGGTACATTTCTTGGCATTGCTAACAAGACAAAGGACACCATTAATGGTAGGCTTGATTTGGAAGACATGGGCATAAGGAAAAACTTGCACTTGAAGCGTGATGGAAATTCATATAGTGTTCCACATGCCCCCTATGTACTAAATAAAACACAAAAACTTGCTTTTTGTGAATTTTTGAGAAGTGTCAAATTCCCAGATGGATATGCTTCTAACTTAGCAACATGTATCAATGTTGATGGCTGCAACCTCCAAGGCTTGAAAACTCACGATTGCCATATACTGCTACAAAGGATTTTACCTGCTGCTGTTCGGGGGATCTTGCATAAGGACATATATGAAGCAATTAGTGAATTGGGTAACTTCTTTCAGAAATTATGTGCTAAGACTTTGAAGATAGATGTTTTGCATAGAATGAAAGATGAAATCCCAATCATTTTGTGCAAGCTGGAGAGAATATTTCCTCCTCCTTTCTTTGATGTGATGCTACACTTGGCTGTTCATTTACCTGATGAAGCAATCCTAAGAGGTCCAGTACAATATGGATGGATGTACCCTGTAGAAAGAAGGTTGTATACTTTGAAACGTTTTGTAAGGAACATGGCAAGACCAGAAGGATCCATTGCTGAAGCATATGTTGCTAAAGAGTGTTTGATGGCTTGCTCGAGGTATTTTGATGATGTTGACACACGATACAATCGAGAGGGTAGAAACAGAGAGCGTGTCGATTTGAGAACAGGTGATCTATCGGTTTTTTGTCATGGAGTTCATCTACTTGGATCCCCAAAGATTACATATCTTGAACATGATTATGACAAAATGGTTTGGTTTGTGCTAAACAATTGTCCGGAGGTTGAGCCATATATCAAGTATGTCCTCCTATGGTCAGTTTATTTTTTATGCAACCTACTAATTATGAGGTCTTACTTTTTGAATTAATTATGGTTCATAATCGTAGTATGTACAAGGAGGAGTTGGAGAATGAAGGAATTCGAGATGTTGAAAAAACACTTGAGAAGCAATTTTCCTCCTGGTTTAAGAAACATGTAAGTTTGAAATCCATTCTTCACTTTCGAGCATTATTAGTTGTATTGGTTTTATTGTGTTATGTATATGCTTGTGCAGATTGCAAGACTACGTTACGTGGAGGAAGAAGACATCAACGATGAGCTACTTTCATTGTCATGTGAACCAGATCTGCGGGTTCAAATATTTTCAGCGTGTCTTGTTGATGGTGTTCGGTACCACACTGTCGACCGTGAGAAAAATAGAAGAACACAGAATAGTGGTGTCATGGTTGAGGGTACACATAATGAAGAGTATATTGATTTTTATGGTTGCTTGAAGGAAATAATTGAGTTGAGGTACGGTTCTCGTCGGACAGTGGTTTTATTTCGATGTGATTGGTTTGACACCTATGGCAAGAAGGTTAGAATGAAAGATGATGGATTTTTTTAGAAGCATAAACCATGGCACTATCTGGTACAATAATGATCCATTTATTCTAGCAACACAAGCAACAAAGGTCTTTTTACTTAAATGACACCAAGTATGGTGAGAACTGGAGGGTTGTTCAAAAATTTATACATAGGCACTTGTGGAATGTGGCTGAAAACGACAATGAGGAAGTGGCCAATGGCGTGGAACTGTCATACCAAGATGATAACGATGCAGGTTTTCATGTTCAATTAAATGAGGAAATTTTGGCCAATGAAGGAAATTTGGAGAATGAGCATCCAGATTATGAAGATTGTTTAAATGTTGATGCAAGTGTAGTTGATGAGCTTCGTAGACAAAGGGAGGAGGATGATCTAGAAAATGAGCTGAGTGATGATGAAGATGAAACTGGGTGGCAATATGCCAGTGATAATGAAGGTCCAACAATCCTTGATGGCGATGATGATGATAGTGAAGATGAGTGAGTCATTTTAGTCATCCTGGTATGGGAAGCCTGCTGTTTTTTCCTGAACAGTATCAGTATGTACTGCAACATTGTGATGATGACTTATGGCTTCTAGTTGTGGAGTCGTTAGATTTGTGCCTCCTGGTTTTGGAGTTGTGTTATCTATATGTGTCCTGCACTCTGCGAAATTTTAGTGTATTTTAATATTTGAAGGACATAATTTCAGATTGTTTTCCATTCCAGATACATAGATATATGATTTCCATTCCTCCCTTTTGGTCCTTTGTGTGTTTGGGGTCTACAGAAAATGAAAATACATTCTCCAGTGCTGACTCGTTCTGGAGTTACAGCACCAGTATGATCTTCAGTTGAAGCACACAGGACCTGCAAAATCCAAAAGAAACTCAATGTCTAACCGGAGGATAATCGTAATAAATTTGTATAAATCAGATATCTGATCCTTGAACCGTCAAATGGAAGTAGTAGTGCCGGAGGTGGTCTCGCTGGGCTGGTTCGTGGGCTAATAAATAAATTAAAAATGCTTGTCACAAAGAGGTTCTAAGCTTGCAAGCAGGTAAACACGGGTTATTATTATATAATAACTATAAATAAACACGGGTTATATGGACTAATTGATTTTGGTTTCAAGATCTGTACTACCTTTTTACTTTATTATTTATTAATTTTTGTGCATTCTTGTTATTCCATAATATATTGATCGATTTTTTTTTAGATCATAAATTACTCTGTGTCGTTTTCAATCTGCAATATTAATTAAATTTATTGAACAACCTAAAATTACTTGGTTGTCGGTCACGGCGAGGATGGTGTCCTTGAACAACCTAGAGTGTTGTTTGGATCCTCATAGGCGATGGGGCCGTTCTTGGCGACGGGGGAAGTGCTCGACGACCACTCATTGCGGTTACCAATCGATGAGGTACCATGAGTGTTGTCGTCGTCGTTGTCGCCGGCATCGACATCGATCGGTGCCCACGGTCACTGAGATCGATGCTGAACAGCCCGACTACATCCTCGTGGATGTCGCCGTCGTCCTCGATTTCCAACTCCTCGGGCTCGGGGTGCTCGCCTTCAACGTGGTGAGAATAGACATTTGCCACCACGGCCAAGGGAGGGGGCATGGTCGGCCCCGGTCCCTACCTACAGCTCTGCACCGCCCATCGACGCGGCGTCATGGAACAAGCAGGGTGACGATCTGGCCCCGGCCCCTATCTACAGCACCGCCCCTCAACGCGGCCTCTTCTCCGTCATGGGACAATGAGTGACGGCCCGGACAGAGGAGGATGACACTGCGTCACACACCAATATGAGAAGAAGATGAAGAATAAGAATGAAAGAGAGTGAGACTGAGAGTGAGAGCGAGGAGGGGAGGGGCTGGAGAGGAGGCAAGAGAAAGAGAAGGATTTGGCCGAACTGCTCCTCCAGCGAAGCCATGCTCGCCCGCAATCTTGTGAGATACTAGTGACCATCCAGAATCAGAGCTTTGACCGTCCAGCACTGTCCAAAATTACATGGGCTCATTCGTGCCCAACCGGAGCCACTCAGGCCAGTGAAGCGAGTGTTGGGCCTCCGCGCACGTCCTTCTGTGGCTTCCGACCCAGTCTTCTTGGCGACGTCCTTCTTAACTTCCTTGGTCTGGTTCCCTTGCACCAGTGGCACAAAACATCTTGTGACAGAGATGGTTAGCGAACTCGGTGGCGAGATTGACAGGGACAACGAACTCACATGATACATGGTAGATAATAAGGTTGATCAGATTCATCTTTTTCACCCTTAGCATAACAACAGTTTCAAAGCTAGGTATTTCATTTGTTATATATATAGAAGCTATCATTTTGAGCTAAGTTTTTTCTATGCAAACAACAATTTCATTTGTAAAATAAAGTGCTAATATCGTTCCACATAATAAATACCTGCAAAAATGGTTATCTACCTACGAAATAATACTGTCATGGAAAACAACACCTTAGATGCCTTTTTATTTTGGAAGAAAAGCTAATAATTGCCTTTGGCGGCAGGATTTCGGCAATGGGCGCCAGATTTTGGCTGGGGCGCCAAGTTTTGGGCTGGAGGCGCCTGGACCTGAAAAATTTTAGGATGCAATGACCTTTCTATCCAGACATGTCTAGAACATTCAAGGCTGTATCAAAGGATAGGGGTGTAAAATCCAGATCCACTCGAAGCACTTTCTATACCCACTCGCGGGTAGGGTTTCCAATC
Source organism: Chrysopogon serrulatus (assembly GCA_015844335.1). Lineage (NCBI taxonomy): Eukaryota > Viridiplantae > Streptophyta > Magnoliopsida > Poales > Poaceae > Chrysopogon > Chrysopogon serrulatus. The sequence goes on along the minus strand of JADLZL010002929.1, from coordinate 448,502 downwards.
GCCGTTCCTGGTCCTGGCGCCGCCGCCGCCCCACTCAAAGCCTTTCTCATCTCACCGCGCTCGCACCCCTCTGGCCCTCTCCGTCCCATCCCCCACGCCGCACTCGCCGTCCCCTCTGTTGCCGGCGAACAGGATCTGCCACCTTCTGTCCTCAGACATCTCCAGGCATCGCCGACGAACCCAGCTAACGACGCACCCTGCTTCAATATCTGTGGTGTCCTTCTCCACTCTACCGTTGAACACGATGCCTCCTGCACGGAAATTGGCAGCAAGCAGACGGCAACCAGCAGGTAAAATCATCAGATTTCTTGGAGCTTAGCATAGGGTTCGTGTCAGGGATTAGATAGGTTGCACGTAGATGTTGTAGATCTGAACTGCTCTGTCGAAATCTGAGGGTAGCAGGCGGCGGACCCACCCTGTAGGCAAGCTATGGCAGCCGCCAGCTACTGGCTACCGAGCCACAGGAGAAACCTCTCCTTTTCTCCCTCAAATCCATTACTGGTAGCGTGTCTTGACGTATATCTGAAGAAGCAGAGGGAACGGCGTCTTCAGGTCTGCCAAAATCCTAGATAGCAGCTTGGTTAGGAACCTGACTAGTACAGCACATCAAATGGTTTGTCTAAAACTAATATTTGTATTTATAAAATTAGAGATATCACCTTAACATTTTTTGCTAGTTGTTTTGCTTTGATTTGTACGACTGCAGCATGTGTATGCATTCTTTTTTTTTTGGTTGAGTAGAGTTGTCTGACACTGCAGTATTGTTTGGCATGCCTATGTAGTCCTGATGTATCTTTAACTGATGTAGCTGCAAGCTATTGACGTTGAGCTGTTTTTATGCATTCACAGAGTCACCAGCAGCTGAAATGGAAAGAGTGAGGGCTGAAAACATCATGAGGAACAATCGTGTGTTTCAGTCCTATGGTATTAGTGTAACAAAGGACATTTTGAACAAGTGCACTCCAGTAAACAAGGCTGCACTTGTGAACAAGACTACTGCAGCTAAGAAGGCTATGGCTCGTGAAAACTCTGATTCACTGTATAGCCCTGGAGATAGTGATGGCAGTGAAGAGGGTGTAGTTGATAAGGTATTTGTTTAACTCAGTTTCTTTGTATGACTCTGGTTTAGTTTGCAAAAGATCTTGATTCTGCGTTTCTTGTGTTTATGCATATGAGGTCATGCAGGTTTCACAGAATGTACCTTGCGACACTATCATCACTAATGCAGGAGCAAGAGGTTCAAAGAGAGTGCGAGCACCTGATGAACAAGATCAACCTCCTAGAGTGACTAGGCAGAGGGCAAAGGAACTGATTCAAACCGAGGAAGTCGTCGAAGCTACAACTACAACTACACAAGAAGATGCATTGGCTATTGACAATTGTCTTAACCAAACTGACCATGATGCACAAATGTGCAATGAAGGCAAGAAAGCAATACTCCTTTCTCCAAGAATATGGTTTACACATTTCCATATTAAAATGATTTGCACTGACTATGCAATATGTCACTTACTCTCTAGGTCAATCAAATCGCGCTGTAGATCGATGGAATAAAGGAAAAAGCATGGGCAGAGACTTGGACCGCATAAGCCGAGGCTTAAACACTAGGGTTCCGGTGGTCGTTGCTGCAGGGAAGAAACGGCCTGATGCACCTATGCAAGCTGCAAAGCTGGCATCAGAGGCGGGGATTATACTGAGGCAACATATCCCAATCTTTACACACTGGAAGGAGTACACTCAGGATGAGAACAAGAATATTCTTCCAAGCTACATGGACAAAATTGCTGTAAGTGAATAAAGGCTATATGTTCAATTTTATAAGGTGTGCATGATCTCATATGTTTGATCCTGTATACGACTAATATTTTTCTGCCTGATATTGTATGTTTACTTTGCCTCCTGTATGCCAAAAAGTAATAGGATGCACTTTTAAATGAAATTAGAACTGAACCAGATTGTAAAAAGTTAAACCATTCCTTTGAACTGCTAACGCCTATTTTTGACACTTACTGTTAAAAATTTTCTATCACATTATATACTTATAACACCTATTTTCTGATGCACATGCTCTTGACATGTTGACTAGAATCAATTAGCAATTGATTCTAAAAGCCAGCCAGTCGAAGAGGCATGTGCTGATTTGCTCAGGTCTGGAGCACGGCAAATGAGGTATAATTTGAAGAAGCTTTACTTCAATGGTGTACCAGCAGACAAAGTTAGAACAACATCACCATTGAAGAGTATGACTGATGATCAATGGAGAAAGCTGGTGGAGATGTGGTCAAGCCCAAAGCACAAGGTATGTTGGTCAATTGCTTTCTGAATCCATTTAGTGTACTTGCATTGGTTTGTGGCATGTTTGTGCTTATTACGCCAATTTGATTGTGTCAAGATTCTATAGCTATGTTGTGTTGGACTGTATATAGTAGGCCATCCTTACAATAATACCTGAAGTTGCTTGGATTGTTACCTTGATAATTGTGTGCTCATTAGCTGTTCACTGCTGCTGATCCATGTACACCAATAGGATTCAACATTACATTTCTGCAGCCACAACCAAAGAATGGTAGCTAATCATGCTCATTATATTTTTAGCGACAACATGTAGGGTTGTGTTGCAGTTTGGTCTTGAAGAATAGGGCACAATCTTTGGCTGTTTTAGGATAATAACTTGTTGTGGATATAAATTCAACTACACTTAAAGACTGCTGATGTTTATTGAATATCTTTGCAAATCTACTTTCAAATTAATCTAATATTTATCTCCCTCCATAGTCATTCTTCCCTGCTTACTAAATTGTTCCTCATAGGACAAGTGTGCAAAAAATGCACTTAACCGTGAGAAAGTAAGGTTTCACCAGATGACAGGATCTCGGTGCTATATTGCGACAACCCATGCCTTGGTAAGTAATGAAATATTGTGTGTATAGACATTCATCATTGAATATTTTTTTCTTATAATCTTACAGCAACAAAATGTTTCTGAATAATTTTAGAAGCAAGAGAAATATAAAGATGAACCACCTAGTGCGATAGATCTTTTCAAGGCGCTCCATTGCAGCAGCAAGACTGGTTTTAATGAGTCTACAAAGGAAGCTATTGTAAGTACATGCTCCATATATGTGCTCTGAACACGTGTTACTAGTTTTAGTTAAGTACTGTGTACACACTTCCTGATGTTTCTTATGAGACATAGGGCAACTTGTTCATGTGTAGCAGCAGATGGCTGTTCATGTGGAGCAGCAACTTGTTCATATGTAGTGGCAACTTGTACATGCTTCCTGTTGTTCCAACAAGTAATAATGATCAATCGTTGCATGTATAGTAGCAGCTTGTTCATGCTAATCTGGCAAGATTGCACTGCATGATGTCCCTGCTGTCCGGAAACTCTCTCAACAGCACATGTTAACTTATATACAATGCCAAAACAGAAATATTTCTGAACCTGTACTATAATGAGTCATCTTCCCATACTATAGTGTAATAGTTTGTAGCAAAAATGCTCTCACTATTGAATTGGTAAGAGTCATCTTTGTCGTGCTTAATTATTGTAAAATATTCAGTTAGATAATTGTTTTCATGCTTTAAATGACCTTATATGTGAACCTTGATAATACAATAGTTGTAGATAATTTATATATCTTCTCTGTCCTAAAATTCCATGATTTTAGGCTATTAGGTTTGGGAGCTATGAAATTTAAAGTTTGCTGTCAGGATTTCGCTGTTTGTTGTACAGTTCTGATCTTTTGTGTATTTTGACCATATTAGCTTCGAAACTATCTCCTATTGATAACTAAGAAGTTTCAGTTTTTTTCATAAGCTTGGTAATTATTTTCACAACTGTCTTACTGATATTTTGATACTTTAGGCTGAAATGGAATCCATCGCGGCTGCACCTGTACAAGAAGGCCAAGTTTCAAAGACCCCTGCTGAAGTTGTTGCTCAAGTGTTACCGAAATCCAAATTTCTTCAAAATATTGGCCTTAAATTAGAAGTCCCCAAGAGAAGCTCCAAAGCCATTAATGATGCATGGGTCGTGGAACTCGAAGCAGAAGTTGCAGCTGGGAAGCAAGACAAAGAAGAACTAAAGGATGAGATGGACGCTTTGAAGAAGAAGGTGGAGGAATCAGAAAATGAAAGACGCAGGCTGTTAGAAGAGACAGAGCAGTTGAAGAAGGCACAAGATGAGTTAAAAAAGGCACAAGATGAGACAAATGCTTTCTTTCGTCGCATGTTCAACAAAGAGTAAGGTCATTGATTGAAGTTTACTGATGCATATGAATGGCCCTCTGATTTTGGTACGTAGCTACTCATATGGTAGTGCTAATATTATGAGACTTGGCTGATCTGGTTCAGATTATGCTACAAACATTGGTAGTGCTGTTATTTTGAGACTTGTGATCTGGTTCAGATCATATTAGTAAGATTTACTAATGGATGTACTAATGGATGTGACTATATTTGTCTATCTTTTGGAATGGAGATTCTGGATGATTGATGAATTTGTATTGCTTGTGATGCATGTACAAAGTGGATGATATGATGATGATGAATGTTCTGTATATGGGCTGATTGTATACTGGATGCTGAAATAGGCTCATATGTATGAATGCCAAAATGGGCTGTTATTTTTGAATGCTGAAATGGGCTGATGTTGAAATGGCTGCTTTGTCTACATGTTTAATTGGGCTATGGCCTTTTAAAAATGTTATTTATTGTAAATTTCGGCCTGTTTAAATTTTGGGCTTTGATTGCTTTTGGCCCACTAAAAAAATAGGCTGCAAAATAAATTTTGGTTTAGATATTATGTCAAATTTATTTATATAAATGGGCCTGTCATATTATAATTTTGGCCCACAATTATATTTGGCCCTTTAAAAGCCTATTTAGTTCATGGGCCTAGCTAGGCCTTTAAATATTTAATGACGACCTTTTAATTAGGTTGTCACAAATAATTGTGATGAAATAACATGTAGTCGTCATTAAACATGGTTTACCACGCATGATCTGTGATGAATGGTTTATCGTCATGCAGTCGTCATTAATACATTTGTATGACAAAAATACCAGAATCTATGATGATAATAGGTCATCACAAATCCTAAGATTTCTTGTAGTGATAGTAAAAATAAAGATACAAAAATCAAAATGATTTAAACAGAACCCAATATACCTCTACAAAAAGTTCTAATTCATGTAAGCACTGTATGGACCATGCATGAATTCCGAGGATATGCATATGGAGGGTGCAAGGCAGTTTATGGGACAGAAGAAATTTTCTACTCATTAACTTCACTCTTTAATATATTATTAGATATAGATATATATAGATATATAGTTGGTACAAATATAATATAGATATAAAAATATAGATCTTCCATAATAAATAAAGATACAGGTGTCGTGCACTCATGCTATAAAAAGACGTCTTCCACGCCAGTCACGGAGCAGCTCATCCACCAGCCCTGTAGCCATCTCCACATCCAGTCATCCAGACAGACACCCAGCGAGAGGAGGGCATCCATCGTCGTCACATCATCTCGGCCGTCCATGGTGCAGCGGGTCGTCGTCAGTCATGACTCGCCTGCTCAGGGCGAGCGGCAGGCCATGGAGACGACGACGAGGAAGGCGCGGCCGCAGAGGTCCGATGCGATGACGGAGATCAAGGCGCGGATGATGCGGTGCAGCAGCGCCAAGGCCGACCAGGGCCGGTTCAAAGCGCGGCTACCTCGCCACCGGCTGCGGCGCCGTCGACTCCGCCGTCTTCTACCTCGCGCCGGCGGTCTCGGCGTCCAGGAACTAAAATAATTGACGAGTTGCTGGCAGCTGGTGCCTTTGTGTGCTGTGTAATGTAAGAGGTGTTTTAGTCAGCACTCAACAATGTAACCTTTTGTTTTTTTGCAAAGGTTTAATTAGTGATCACCTGCTGCTGCAATAATCTGCCATTACCGTCATCCTGTGGCAGCGACACACCACGCGGTCCTCGTCTCTCTTGCCTTGGATGCTGTTTCTGCTAGCTCTTTGCCGCCGGGCGAGGTGAATGGGGCAAGGGGGGGAGCCATCGCCGGCGGGCGGCGAGGGGCGGCGCTGGGTCGCCGCTGAGTCGCCCGGGCACACCTCTCTCCTTCTCAAAACAAACTGATAGGTTGATAAAAAATAAAGTTGCTGAGAAATTCTGAAACCATGATTCAAATCTTGCTTGAGAGCTTGGTTTGACTCTGAGCAAAACCGATTTCAGTTCTGTTGATGCTAGAATTGACCTAGGCAACACACCAGCAGGGCTAGCACGCCCAAGAGGTTGCAAACCAACCTAGAACGCAGCAAGAACTCAGCGGAATCGATCGAACCGATCTAGAGACCGGTAGGACCGATTTAGAGCACGTTCTTCGCCGACGAAGCTCGAAACACCCTCGGGAAGACCCGTCGGAGAGATGCACGCGGTTGTTCTCCTAGGACCAGCAAGGCCACCTAGGATGCCGCTGAAACTCGTCGAGAGTCGCAACGAACAGCAAGGTAGAGATGAAACCGCCGAAACCCTAGTTGTGTAGGTGTTTTTGACGATTGGATAGATGGGATCTCAATCGGCCATGATCTCCTTGTTTATATAGGAGGGGGTGGTCTTATCCCAGAAGGAAACATCTTCAAAGCCCAATCTCCAAGTTTCCCACGTCCAAAACTTACCCAAAACCGACTTAGAAACAAGTCGGTTCGGGATCCGGAAGTTAGATTCGAATGCACACTACCGGTAGTACCGGTCAGGACTCACCGGTAGTACCGGTCTTACCGGTAGTACCGGTGAAAGACCGATAGTACCGGTAGTTCATTTTTGCGCCAAACCCGATCAAGCTCCACCGGTAGTGCAAGTCTCCACCGGTAGTACCGATCCCTACCGGTAGTACCGGTGTAAGACCGGTAGTACCGGTAGTTCATTTTTGCGCCAAACCGCGCCAATCTCCGCCATCCACCGGTAGTACCGGTCTCGGACCGGTAGTACCGGTAGTTCATTTTGCGCAATCTTCCTGAGAGCATAACTCTTGTATCCGGACTCCAAATTGAACATTCTATATATGTTTTTCGACCATCTCGACGAGAGGAACGTGATGGCGCAGTCCGTTTTCACTTTTGACAACTTCACAAGAATGGACATTTTTGGTTGTCAACATATGCCCCCTTGTTTTCAGGTGAATTATGAATGAATCTGAAAACACAAGAGAAAACTAAATAGCGACGATGCCCATCCATCGGCTTTTCAGTATATAAAATATCTAAGGGCGATGTATACATCGGCCATTTTGTTCTAAGGGCGATACATGTATCGGCCATTGTTTGGAAAGCACTTAGGCTTCTTGCCAAACACTTGGAAAATACTTTTTTAAGTATCTTCCGTTTATTGCTCTCGGGAGACTTTTACCTTGCAATGTGTCTAACATATATGAATTTCCAAATATCACTTTGATCACTTTATAAGGACCTTCCCAGCTTGGTGACCATTTGCCAAACTTGTTGCTTTTCGATCCAATTGGTAGTATGGTTTTCCAAACCAACTCTCCAATTTGGAAAGATTTGCTTTTCACCTTCTTATTATATGCTTTGGCAACCCGAGCTTTGTCTTTCTCAATCTCCTTAAGAGCCTTTAATCTTTTATCCGTCACCTCGTCGATATTATCCATCATCAAGTCACGATACATAACAAAGAGATAGCTCATTTTGTTTAGCAAGTCTATATGCATCCAAATTCACTTCAACAGGTAACACGGCCTCTTGACCATATACTAACTCAAAAGGAGTAACTTTTGTAGCACCATGCCTTGATATGCGATGTGCCCACAGAGCTTCAGACAGAACTTCATGCCACCTTCTTGGATTATCCTCAATCTTCTTCTTGATGAGCTTGATCAAAGTCTTATTGCTAGACTCAGCTTGACCATTAGCTTGAGCATAGTATGGAGATGAATTGAGAAGCTTTATTTTAAATGATTCGGCAAACTCTCTTACTCCTTTAGATATAAAGGATGTCCCTTGATCCGTTGTCAATGTTTGAGGAATGCCGAATCTATGAATAATATGCTCAGTAATAAACTCAATCACCTCTTTATGTGTCATATTCTTCAACGGGACTGCCTCGGTCCACTTAGTAAAGTAATCTGTAGCAACCAAGACAAAGCGATGTCCCTTTGAAGATGGGGGATGAATTTGGCCAATGAAATCTAGCCCCCAACCACGAAAAGGCCATGGTTTGATTATAGGATGGAACATTGCAGCAGGCACAAGCTGAATATTACCAAACTTTTGACCCTCCTCGCACCCCTTGTAGTACCGAAAACAATCGGCCATCATTGTAGGCCAATAGAAACCGGCCCGACGTAACAACCATTTCATCTTTAGAGCCGATTGATGCGTACCACAAATGCCTTCATGGACTTCTCCCATAGCCACTTTTGCTTGATCAGTTCCCAAACACTTAAGCAACAAGTCTTCGGCAGTTCGCCAGTAAAGCTCGCCATTATGCCTGCAAATATTTTAACAAAGGAGTTCTCCAATCTCCCGAATCGGTCACATCATCACTAGGATGTGGACTGGACCGATTTGGAGCTTGATCGAGCGGCATGGCCGAGCCAACCTCAGGGAAGTCGGCTAGGCCGACTTGATTAGTCGGCTTAGCCAACTTGGAGGCCAGGCTGCCTCCTAGCGAAGAATCGGTTAAGCCGGTTAGGCGAGCTGGCTTAGCCGACTGGCCGGCTTGGCCGACTCCTAGAGTCAGCTCAGCCGGTTCTAGAGCACCTGCACAGAAAAAGTTTGAATCTTGATACATCGGTCCTTCTTGAACATGAAAATAATACTCCTTGATAGCAAGACCCGATGCTTGTTGAGCTAGTAAGTTAGCCAAAAAATTTGCATGTCTTGGAATATGCCGAATCTGAAATTCGGCAAATGTAGCAATAAAATCAAGGCACTTATCACGACGCTCATTTAGTGATCCATCTAAGCATTGAAACTCACCAGCAACTTGTTGTACTACTAGTAAGGAATCACCATAGGCTACAACATGCTTTACATCCATGGAAGACAACATTATCAAGCCGAACAAGAGAGCTTCATATTCGGCTTGATTATTAGTACAATAAAAATCTAATCGGTTTGATAATTTAATTTCAGCATTGCTAGAGGAAACAAGAACAATGCCAACACCTTGGCCATCTTTACAAACCGATCCATCAAAATAAAGCTTCCATGGAGTAATAGTAAGGTAATCAATCTCATTTTCTAGATCTATACTATGCTCAACAATAAAATCAGCAAGGACTTGCCCCTTTATGGCTCTTAATGGCTCAAAAGTTAAGTCATATTCAATTAATGCGTATGCCCATTTGCCTATCCTTCCGCTTAGGATCGGCCGATATAACATATGTTTGATTACATCGGCTCGGCAAGCAACTACACATGTACTAGATAATAAATAGTGTCTCATCTTAGCACAAGCATAGTATAATGATAAACACAACTTTTCAATATGGGCATACCTTGTCTCGGGATCAAGAAGACGACGACCAATGTAAGCAATCACATACTCTTTACCTTCATCCTCTTGAGTCAAAACAGCCCCGATTACTCTTTCCTCGGCAAAGAATATACAATTTGAAGGGAACTCCTCTTCTTGGTGCACGAAGAATCGGTGGTGTAGACAAATATTCCTTTATCTTTTTAAAAGCTTCTTGCTGCTTTGCCCCCCAAGTAAATTCAGATTCATCTTTCATTCTCAATATGGGGGTAAGAGGAATAATCTTCCCGGACAAGTTGGCAATAAACCTTCTTAAGTAGTTCACCTTCCCTAAGAATTTTTGTAAATCCTTCTTACATGTTGGAGGCTGAACTTTCTTGATCTTTTCTATCCGTCTTGGATCAATCTCTATGCCTTTATCATGGATAATGAAGCCTAGAAACTTTCCAAAGATACACCAAAAGCACACTTGAGTGGATTCATCTTAAGCCCATAGCGGCGCATCCTTTCAAAAGCAAGTCGTAAATCGGCTAAATGAGAAACTCGAGAAGCCGATTTAACAACAATATCATCAATATAAACTTCCACAATCACACCAAGCAAATCATGGAAGATCAAATTCATAGCGCGTTGATAAGTAGCACTAACGTTCTTTAATCCAAATGTCATCACAACCCACTCAAACAAGCCAACAAACCCAGGACATATGAAGGCCGTTTTAGAAATATCATCTTTGGCCATGAATATTTGATTGTAACCAGCATTACCATCAAGAAAACTAAGCACATTATGTCCCGAAGCATCATTGATAAGCATATCGGCTATAGGCATAGGATACTCATCTTTCAAGGTAGCTCTATTGAGATCTCTGAAATCAATACAAACTCGGATCTTGCCTGAATCCTTGTTTTCAACAGGCACAATATTAGAGACCCAATTTGCATACCTGCATGAACGTATAAACCCCGCTTCCAACAACCGATTAATCTCTTCTTTAATCCGGTCGTATATAGCAGAATTAAAAGCGCGTCGGGGATGTTGTTTGTGAGGCTTGAATCCATCCTTGATGGGGAGCCGATGCTCAACTAGCTCACGGCTCAATCCAGGCATCTCTTTGTAATTCCATGCAAAACAATCAGCATATTCCTTGAGAAGCGCGATTAATTTAGATTTATAATCGGCTTCTAAGTTTTTATTAACAAACGTCGGCCGAGGCACAGAACCATCCCCAATGTCAACTTGTTCCAAAGGGTCGGCCGACGTAAAACCTTGGCCCAACTTATTGAGCTCATCAAAATCATCAATAGCCTCACATGCATCGGTCCGAGAAGCCCGATCTTGCTCAACACGATGTTTTAACCATTCTAAATTAGCATCCATTGATAAATTACATGATGATATTGAGCCGATTATCAATCGGCTTCAATGATACTGAGTACAAATCATTCTTTAGTAACACTAATAAACTGAAAATCAGAAAGGTCTCTACCGAAAAGAGAAGCAATACCATCATGCCCCCCCGAGCGAAGGAGCATCGGTTGTAGCTACATGAGCCGATGAATCCGCATGTACCACCCCAATCTCATCGCCAATCCACTGAATGAGACATTGATGCAAGCTAGAGGGAACACAACGATTGGCATGAATCCAATCACGCCCAAGTATCAAGTTATAGCTACCTTGGACGTCGGCGACGAAGAAAGCTGTAGCTAGAGTTTTGCTCCCAATAGTGAGCTCCATGGAAGCAACACCTCTAGCTGGAATAGGAGCTCCACCTCCAACACCAGTGATGGTCATGTTGGTCTTGATCAACTCCTCATCGGTGCCACCAAGCTTCTTGTAAAGCGTATATGGCATCAAGTTCACAATCGCCCCGCTATCCACCAACATGCTGTGAACCGGTGTGCCATTGATATGGCCCTTCAAGTGCAGCGGCTTGAGATGGTTGACGGAATCTTCAGGTTTCTGAAACATAGCACTTTGTGTGGCAAAGTTGAATTCCGTCACCGTCGAATCATCCCCAACGATATAGTAATCTGAAGACAAATAAATAACATTAACTTCTCCCCTTTCCGGAGAAGGTTCGTAGTCCACCATCTCTTCGTCAGGACTCGCTGGAACCTCAATACCAACCAATGCAGCAATGGTAGAGGCAAAATCACCAGAAGGTGCCTCAGAGATCTCCGGAGCCGTGGGAGTCGGCTCGGCCGACTCAAAAGTTGGCTTGGCCGACTCTGGACTCTCCGAACAGTAGTCACAAATAGGAGCCGGCTTAGCCGACTCAAGAGTCGGCTTAATCGGCTCGCCTTCCTTTGGCAAAGCGCTGAAATAGCTGGCTGAGAGTTGCTTTGGCCAATTTGCTTTGATTGGTGATTGTTTTGGCTTGAAGATTTCCTCCCTCATCTTCTCCACTTCTCTCTCTTTTTTGTTGCTTGTGCCTTGCTCGCTGCAATTTGCACCTTTGAGTTTTATCCAAGCCGGGAGGACACCACTTAGGTTGATTATATTTGGGGTCCACCTCGGCTTTCTTCTTCTTTTCAACTTCAACAACAGCACTTGTCGTTTCACCTTGATTTGTCACTGAAGCTGGATTCTCAATCATAATCGGCTCATCATCCTTTATGACAGGAACTTCGTAGAGCCGATTACAATGGATGGAAGAGAATTGGGCTTCGGCTTGGGGGCTTTAAGCATCTTCTCATCCCTGTTAGGCACATAAACCTGCTGCATTGGCGCCTTTCCTGTTTCTCGTGGGGTCACGGTTCTTGAAGTAATTAGACGATCTTGATTACCAACGGTAGAGCTCGATTGACCGAAGTTCAATCGGCTAAACACAGATGGTTTGGCATAAGGAGCAGCAGGCACTCCCCATCCTTGTTGTTGTATCATGGGCGCTTGTAGAGGATACGGCACCCAAACTCCATAAGGTCCCCATTGTGGTGTAACAGGCGGTGGAATTGGGGGACCCCAACGAGACACATGAGGAGCAACTCTTTGCGGCGGTGTCGATGCGGATGTCATAACCAGTTGCTTTGCCTTCTCATCCTCTCGCTTGGGCGGAGTAGATTCTCTTTTTTTTAATGGCCGATTCTCAGAATCGGCCTTTTCCTTCTTGTACTTGGACATAAGCCTGTCGAAGGTGCATTGCCTTTTGACAAAGACGCCTTTGTTCTTCTTCTCATTGGTCTTCCAAGTACCTATCTCTGGCCTCTGCAGAACAAATATGCGCAAAGTCTTGACCTCGGTCGGAGTGTCGCTGCCGACTGCCTGATCCGGCTTAGCCGGTTGGCCAGCTGCAGGAGGAGCCAAGTCGGCTTGGCCGACTCCGTGAGTCGGCCTAGCCGGCCTGTGCTGTGACGCCACCACTTCGAATGATCTTTGCTTGTTCAAATATTTATTCGACCCAGCAGTGATCTTGAGCTTGTTCCTGCCTTCTTCGTCTTTCTCAAGCACCACTTTACGCCCCGAATTCACATTTGCATTCGGTGCTACACGTGGGTCACCGATAATCACTTTCTTGCCTTGAGCTTTATCGGCTTGCTCTGGACGAATCAAAACAGCGGGATCCCCTTTCTCAACCACATAGGCGGGAAAAGGAGTCTTGTCTACCTGCATCTCAGTAAGACTCAATCGTCCCTCATTAAGGGCCGATTGGACCTGTCGACGGAAAACATTGCAATCATTAGTGGCATGAGAAAAAGAGTTATGAAATTTGCAATAAGCCCTTCTCTTCATCTCATCAGGCGATGGCAATGTATAGTTAATTCTAAGATAGCCGAATTTAAGCAATTCATCAAAAATTCGATCACACTTAGAAAAATCAAAAGTAAACTTCATATCCTCACCCCGATTCTTTTGAATCGGTTTGAGAGATGGGCAAGTGACTAGTTTATTAGGCGCCGGCCACACAATTTCAGCAGCACAAAACTCACTATTTTCATTGTTCTCACCGTCCAAAAACTCCTCCAAGACATGAGTATTCGGTCGGTAAGACTTATGACCATCACGAGGTTCTTTAAGGCGTGATTCAACGGAAACGGCCTTCTCTAACAATTGATGAACACTTAGAAATTCATGATGCTCAAGTCTCTCCCTAATACTAGGAAGCAGGCCAAATAAACATAAATCAACTAAATCTCTATCGAAAAGCATTAAATGGAAACACCGGTTCTTAATGTCTTTGAAACGCTTAAAGAAATCAAGAACGGGCTCACTACGTCCTTGACGAACCGATGCAAGATGAGACAATCTAGTTTCTTAGACTCCATTATAAAAATGATTATGAAACTTTTCTTCTAACTCAGCCCAAGAACTAATAGAACATGATGGCAAAGAAGTAAACCAAGCAAAAAGCTGTACCCGAAGAAGTGATAAAGGGAAATAACGAACATTCATATGATCCATGGTACTAGCTTCACCCATTTGAGCCAAAAACATACCAACATGCTCCATTGTAGTTTTATTATCATCCCCACTAAATTTAACAAAATCCGGTACCTTCCAACCAACGGGTGCTCGCAAGAAATCAAAAGTAGAAGGGTACGGTTTGTGATATGCATGCCTAGCGGGTTTGATTTGCACACCTAAGCTACTCTCAAGAGATCTAGTCAAATCTTCTTTAAACCGATTCAAAGTAGCATTAAAATCGGTAGTAGGAAGAGTAGAACCTGCATTAAGAATAGGAATAGCACTAGGTGACACCGGTGGGTTCGGAAGGACCGTATTTGCCCCCACCGATGCTCTATTTGCTGCTGTCCTAGTATCGGTTTGCGTAAAACAAGCCGAATTTTGGACATTAGCAGTCCCTCGAACCATAGCATTAGTTGTAGGAACATCGGTCCCATTGTTTCCAAACAATAAAGGGCCCGATGGCAATCTACTAGCCGCTGCATGATTACTTTGTTTAGAATAATAATTCAATGGCATACCAAATTGGGGCTGCGGAACACCCGATTGATCATAATCGGTTGTTCGTCCTTCTAACTTATCCATACGATCACTTAGTATGCAAGCAAGATGTTGAATATTATTGTTATATACTTTTCTTTCATCTACTAGCATCTGAGCAAAATTGGCATGAGTAGGATATGGATCATCGTAGATAGGAGGACTATTAGTTACCTCGGTTGCCGGAGCAACTGTTGTAGCGGGTGCAGTAGAAGCGTCTGGTGTAGCCATTGATGTAGAGGGAATCAATGCAGCGTAGTTAGGCTCCTTGTATTGAGTGACTTTGTCACACCGATCTATAGTACAACTTTCCAAGAAAGCTTTGAGAACAGCGTTGACCTTGTCATCAACTTGTTTCCTTAGCTCTTCAGGAAGATCGTCAAGGGTGGGACGTCGGATGTTGCTTGTATCAACTCTTGAGAGATCACCGTCCCCTCCTTTGTCATCCACGTCTCTGATTTCAGGCATGATGTGCGCTGGATTTGAAGAAAAGATCGGTTATTAGCAAACAACCGAACCAATCCTTCCCCAGCGGAGTCGCCAAAAAGTGTGTTGACGCTAGAATTGACCTAGGCAACACACCAGCAGGGCTAGCACGCCCAAGAGGTTGCAAACCAACCTAGAACGCAGCAAGAACTCAGCGGAATCGATCGAACCGATCTAGAGACCGGTAGGACCGATTTAGAGCACGTTCTTCGCCGACGAAGCTCCGGAACACCCCTCGGGAAGACCCGTCGGAGAGATGCACGCGAAGGTTCTCCTAGGACCAGCAAGGTCGCCTAGGATGCCGCTAAAACTCGTCGAGAGTCGCAACGAACAGCAAGGTAGAGATGAAACCACCGAAACCCTAGTTGTGTAGGTGTTTTTGACGATTGGATAGATGGGATCTCAATCGGCCATGATCTCCTTGTTTATATAGGAGGGGGTGGTCTTATCCCAGTAGGAAACATCTTCAAAGCCCAATCTCCAAGTTTCCCACGTCCAAAACTTACCCAAAACCGACTTAGAAACAAGTCGGTTCGGGATCCGGAAGTTAGATTCGGAACAGACACTACCGGTAGTACCGGTCAGGAGACACCGGTAGTACCGGTCTTACCGGTAGTACCGGTGAAAGACCGGTAGTACCGGTAGTTCATTTTTGCGCCAAACCCGATCAAGCTCCACCGGTAGTGCAAGTCTCCACCGGTAGTACCGATCCCTACCGGTAGTACCGGTGTAAGACCGGTAGTACCGGTAGTTCATTTTTGCGCCAAACCGCGCCAATCTCCGCCATCCACCGGTAGTACCGGTCTCGGACCGGTAGTACCGGTAGTTCATTTTGCGCAATCTTCCTGAGAGCATAACTCTTGTATCCGGACTCTAAATTGAACATTCTATATATATTTTTCGACCATCTCGACGAGGAACGTGATGGCGCAGTCCGTTTTCACTTTTGACAACTTCACAAGAATGGACATTTTTGGTTGTCAACAAGTTCCTTGAATAGATTTCTTCTGCAGACCTCCAAATTTGGCTGTATGCCTTTGAAGATCAAATCATTTCTTGCTGTCCAAATTGACCAACTCATCAGTATCACTGCCACCAAGAAGAATTCCAACTGATGATTTGCTTTGAAGCTTGCGATGATGTCAGGAAACTGCTATTGGGCAGAGTGTTCAGACCTAACAGGTTCCAACATTGGTTGGCAAAGTCACACGGAAATAAAAGGTGATCTAATGCTTCCTCCACTGATGAGAGGTGGATAAAACACAATTATAATCCTCAATGAACATGTTCCTTCTCCTCAGGATGTTTCTGGTACTAAGGCGGTGTTTGAGCAATAGCCAGAAGAACACTTTATGTTTTGGCTGACAAGGGCATTTCCAAATCCACTTAAAGGAAGGGCTAACTGTAGGTTGATCTACCGAAGCTTGTAAATTCTAGATGAAGAGAAAGAGGTGAAGCCCCAAGTGTTTCGTACTTAACTGAGTAGTCTACTTTCCTAGGAGTCATTTTTAACTAGTACTAGGTGCAAATATCGTACGCGATATCCTGTACAATTTGAATTTTGCCATCCTTTGAAAATCAAAAGGTTCAGTAATACCCTTATCATGAGGTGGTACTGACAAGTAGTAATGTGATGAGAAGTCCTTTGGGGCTTAATCTGTTGCTTATTATTAACCGGAGGTGCACAAAGTGCATGGTGTGTAGTGGCACTAATCATGAATCACTCCTATAACCTATGTTTTTCGATTTATTATTGAAATGTGTGCCACTAACATTTATCACAAATGAAACCCTAATGTATGTTGTTGACATTAGCTATAGGTTTTCGTTTTGTGTCATTGTGTGATATTTGTTTTTCATATAGGAAAACAAACCATTCGGAATAATACAAGGACTCCGAAGTGAGAATTGCAATCCCGAGAGAGTTATGCTGTGCCAAGCCTGGTCAACTATGCTAATTCTATGTATAGCTGTTGTTGATATATTCCTTTCATTCCTAAATAAATTAATTTCTCGAATTCATACATGTCAATTTTATAGGAAAGAGTAACAATATTTACATTATAAAATATATTTTATAGTAAATACAATAATACTAATTTAATGTCACAAATCTTGACGAGGTTTCTAGAAATTCTGTCAATATTTAAAAAGTCTAACTTAATCATAGGAATTTATGTATTCGGGGACAGAGAAAAAATTTTGTGATAAAACCTAAAATTACTACTGCAGAAAGAAGAACCGGTAGAAACTTCTTTTTCATTTTGAAAATAAATTTTAATATACTATCCAATTACCATAAGTTATAAGCATAGAAAATAAAATTTAAAATAATAAAATAAATAGTTAAAGTGTAATTTGACAACGCCTTGTAAAAAATAGACATATGGCATCTAATATGAGCACTAAAATTCGAGTCGGCCTCCAATCCCTTAAAATTCTCTTTGAAAAAAATTGCCTATATATGTCGATTTGCAGCATCGCTCCAACCAAAAACAAGAGAAACACGAGCTTTAATTTAAAGCGATGTTGAAGAAGTCACCTGGTGGTGATCTATCGGGAAGACGTACGGCAACTATCTTGTGGTCGTCGATCGGACTCTAAAGTGGCGGCAGGTGAGCCGTCGGGCGACGCAGATCGGCCGGCGGCGAAGACATGAGAGAGGCGAATTTGGGAGCTTTAGCCAGGCTAGAGAGAATGAAGGGCGTGGCGACTGGCGATGACTTGCTCGATCTGTCAGTCCGGCTGGTAATTAATAACAACAAGCAACTCAATCAAAACAAAAACAACAACAAGAAGGAAGCAGCGGCCGCCCCGGCCTCCGGTTTCGCTCGTTGAAAACTTGAAATCCTGTTGCAACTTGCAAGTCGCCGGTCGATCGCGCGCGTAAGCAAGGAAGTCTGATAAATTACTCCCAGTTACTGCAGTACATTAAAGAAGAAGAGCGACGACCGAACCTGTAAGCCCGATCGATGCCTGTAAGCCCGTTTTGATCACACGCCGTTTCGATCTACTCTGCCGATCGATGCCTGTAAGCCCGTGGGCGCGGCGGCGCCCGATCTGAATCTGATTTCGCCGCCCCGCGCGAGCTGCGCCTTCCAACACACAGACTCGATTTTATCACCTACGCAATGATAAAATAAATCATAGGCCAAATATGTTTGGTTCCATTAATGAAGTTGCATTTGTTAATTATTTTGTATGTTTAGTTTGTCTTGTTCTTTGCATAGAGATCGTTTTAGTGTTTTTTTTCTATAAAACTTTTCTAGCAAACGAGAAAGTTAAAAACTTTTATTTAAGCGTTTCCAGGTTTTTTTTTTTTTTGAGAAGTTTCTTGAGCGGTAGTTGTTTTTTGGCCCACTCCCTCTCTTTCTAGGCCTGGGCCTTTTTTTAAGCTGCCGCAGGACCATTTTCCTCTTGGGTTTGGCCCAGCCGGCCTCCCGCAGCATGCCCATGCGTGCCGTGCCCTCTTTTCGAATTGGGCTGGACCAAAAGCTCGATCGCAGCAGCCTTTGCTCTTCGTTGTGAGAATAGCATGTCTCCGCCGCGTACGCAAAATTTTTTTTTGCTTTCCCTTTGCTCCTAGGAAACAAACAGTAGAAACGATCTCACCGCCTTTAAGCTACTTAGACTACTGACTATTTAGTAGATAGAAAAAAATAGCCCCCCTAGAAAAGGGTTTTTAGACTACTATACATAGAAAAAAAAATACTTCAATTCACTTCAACACATGTGGACTGAAGTGTATACGAGTGCATTCAAATAAAGCCTAATTGATTTTGGATCGCCGGCGAGGCGAACAACTTGCGGTTCATGGGTGCCCATGTTTTCCATATAAATTGTCAAATTCGGTTTGTTGAGCCTATGAATTGGGCCAAATTGGCTGATTAAGCTGAATGTTCCCCATACATTTAACTTCCATATGATATTGGGTTGAGGTGGATATCCTGCAATTTTTCCCCACAAATCAATAAAATCGGTGAGGTGATGGAAGTGAGGCTTAATTCGTCCCAAATCCAGCAGTCATCTAGAATACTTTTTTTTATTGGTTTGTTTTTCTTCTTGCATTGCATTGCATCTGCACTGCTGTTGACACTTCTTAACGTCACTATAAAAATAGATATAAATAAACTTATCCTCAGCAACAGTGCCAGAAATGTTGGTGAGCATATCTTAGCATCACCACTGAAGCGCCGAGTTGTCATCTCAGCTATGACATTAGGAGTATGGTATTAAATCATGCCACCATTTAGAATATAAACTGAGTATCTGCAAGCGCACAGATTAAATACTATTATAGCATTTTACCTAGAGTATTACTAGGTTGTCATTTCTATTTTTCCCATAAGAAGGTCTGTTGGTGTATGTGTGTAAGAGAGCTAATTGACCTATAGTGTAATGGATAGGTATAACTATGTCCTCGCTACTCAATGCAGAAGTAAGTCACAAGATAAATGATAAAGATAAGTATAAATCATCAGCGTAAACCAACAGAGACTCCTAGCTATATCATTAGGGTTACTAGTAGAATATCAAGAGATATTTTTAAATTACTCATAGCTACATGCCAATGCATACTATGGTTAGTACAATTACACCTAGTAGTTATCGCTAAGGTTGGCATTATATCTACTCATAGAGGAAATACTAAAGAAGTTTGAGGACATAGCTCGCTCTTCCTTCGTATACAAATTCTATTGTGCATATGAACAGGAGGTGGAATATATAGGACTCAATGGGGTCGTCACACCCACGATCTACCACCAAACCCAGCCTAAAGGGTGCATTTGCAGGTAAACAACATATAAATACCATGCTTACATAATATTGACCACTCACCCAATGATCAGTTATATGAGCACTATACGAACCTATGAATAAGTATAATGCATGTTAATCTAGCTATACTAAGCATATAACCACAATAGACAAAAAAATATAAAAAATATAAATATAAGCATATAAATATTCATCAATTCAATTGTAGCAATCATAGTATTTCTACAATGATAGAGAACAAAGATGAGAGGAGGTAAGAACTATACCAAATCCAAGCTCTTGATGGCTCTAGAATCCAAGCCTTCGCTTGTTTCCCTCTAGTTCTAACTAGCCATCTAGGCCCTAGCTAAGAAGCTCTGGTTAGAGTTTTTGGCTGATGATCGGATTTCGAATGAGAGATAAATGAATGAGGCTCTCCCCTAGGGGGGCCTGCCCTTCTTCTATAACCTAGAGCGATGATCGTGAGCCATTGGATCAAACCGACTTCAACGTTTGGCTGAGATCAATCCTCAAAGGCGGTGGAGTAACCTGGTGTTGACACCTGTTAACCCACAATATTTATTAGCAATTATCTCTCCCCCAGACATGAATATCTACTAGAATAGGGTTACCACTGATAATTTCCACGAGTTTTGGTGATTTGTGCATTTTTCAGGGAATTTTCCAGAAAAGCCTAAAAGAGAGATTTAAGTGCTAATTTACCATAAAACTTATCCGCGACGGAAGACAACACCAGAGGGTTCGGGAATACTCCAGAAGACACCCGAAGCAACAGGGGGCCAGTAGCCGCCAAGTGGGGCCGGGCGGCCCCACCCCTGCGCCGGACGGCCCCTAGGGTTAGGGTTAGCTGCCCCCCTTCTGGAACCTTTCTCCACCGCCTCTAAGGAGCCATCCTGGCCGCTTGTTAAGTCGGTTTGATCCTACGGCGCGTATCCATCCCACCGGGCTATCTGGAGGAGGCCAGATCAAGAGATGAAGAGTCAGAGCTTTAGATAGAGATCCACTAGATCTAGGCTAGCAATCAAGATAGAAATTAGAGAGATAGAGTAGAAGAGTAGAGATTCGGAGGAGCTCCGGCCTATCAGAGCATCCTCAGGAGCTGTATTCGTCTGGATTCGATTTCCTCGCCCGGAGCTGCGTTCTGAGGTACTTTTGTATTTACCATTCCGATTCAAGTAAGCAACTTGTTTATATTTATTCTTTAGTTTGCAACTCATATTATATTGAGTACTTTGATTTGGGTAGCTCCTAGGTCGAAGTAGTGATTCGTAGCGTAGATGTGGTGTCTGGGTTATGATTACTTATGAATGTCCCCTGATTAGCCGGATAGTGGTAGCTCGCGTAGGTGACTTTATAGCTACGTTGAATCCTCTATAGTCCACTTCCCGTTGATAGGACTGATAGGCTTATAGGTGCCTGATAGGAGATTACTCTGTTTCTTCTCCTATTCGGGTTACTTGTCCGATAAGACGATATTATACAAAGTTTACCAGTAGTTAGAACTAGACTACATTAGCTATTTCCTCATTCTCAATAGTTTTCTAGACTGTTTGTACCCCCTTAGATTAAGAGTATTAGGCTAGGTCAATAAATCACCTACTGTTCCTTTGGGTTCGATATGAAAACCGGGTTGATCTTGGTGAAGTGCTGATCAGTATATATCTGTGCGCTTTCGGATAATCTGATTATAGTTATTATTTAGGGTGCAGTTAATTTATACCAACACCTGGGCGAAGCGGGTCGTTATGGGCCAGGGGCTAGACCGGTCAGTCTAGGGTGGGACCGTCAGTCCCACCTGGTGGCCGCCAGGCCTCCCCTTCGGCATGGTGTCTTCTAATCTCTTCTAAAACCTTTCTGTATTGCCGTGGCGCCTATTTTCCCTTTTATATTCCGATAAGCTACTGGGGTTTCGTCTTTTCCAGTTTACACCTGCAGAAATAGTGAAACACCAAAACTCGTGGAATTCTATTAGTGCAAACCCTATATCTATTTTGGTGATCGCAATTGTATCCTTTTCTATGGCTAGTTGACGGTTAAAATAAAACATTAATGACCGTCAACAACTGCGTTGCCGGATCCACGCCCATTGAACTTACTGAAGGACCAGAAACAATGACCAGATGGGTGTGAATAAACGACAACCAGAAACGGATTTTCTAACGAACTTTTTGACCGTTGTTCCAAATTCACCGCCAAACACGACACAAGCAATAAACCACAGAGCAAACAGGACAGCTACCCTGTACTGTTCCGAACAGTTACTGCTACCGTTCCGACCAGCTACTGCTATTTCGACCAACTGGTGCTACATTAAACTAGGATAAAAATCTGCACAAACCGAAAATCATCAAGAACTTGAATCGATCGTATCTCGACCAAATCTCGCCCAACTACCACCAAATTTGGACCAGGTGATCTCAAGGTAACTGGCAAGCCCCTCTAAGAGATCACAGCCTGCAACAAAGCCAATCAATGGGAAAATCAAATCATGCGAAGAACACGAGTAAAAACACAGCAACACCTTGATTTGACCTGATCTACGAAGTTGTGAGGAATTGGAAAAATTCCATTGGTGAAAGGGGTCTTCTCACGGTCAAGAACAAGCAGAATCAAATGGTTCATGAAGAGATGCACCATAGCTCGAGAAATCACCAAGAATGCGAAGAAGAGAAGGAGGGGAAAATGAAGAACGCAAAGAACAAAACGCGAATTGACACAATCGATTTAGAAATCGAATTTCAGAGGACACAAGGAGGTAAGGGCTTCCGTTCCCACAAAAATTCTTTGATTCAATACACCGGTAGAGTGGATTCTCTCCTGCGAACCTCTCACACAAGCAAACTAGAGGAAAAAAACCTAGAAGAAAAACTGCAAAAGTGGAAGAGGTGACAGAGATGGGAGCTCTCTTACCTTATCCATAAGATAGGGCTTATTGCACATTCCTAGCCCCTGGGTGAATTTGGAACAGTGGTGAAATTTGATTATTGCACATTATGGTCCAACTCGGTGAAATTTGATCTAACGTGCGACTATCACGCCTTCTCACCAGTAGCTTCAACTCGACGTGACCTTCCCGATGCCGCCACATGTCATCTGTTCCTCCTTGGAACCTCTTTCCGAGTTTTGAGACCCAATCCCAGAAACCCAGATCCAAATCAACAAACCGACCTCATGATGCTTGCACTTGTCGATGTCCCAAGTGTCATCCACCGCGGTCTCACCCTGTGTTCGGGTCCCTTGGTCGAAGCCTCGCGTCCGTCCTTCACTGCTCGTGGTCCATCAGCTCGGCATGCCTCTACTTGACTTTCACAAGTCACAACGCCATCGACCACTGTCTCCAAGCTCGACACCAGAACAGCACAAGCCAAGTGACATATCGCACACGTTGCTCACGTTACTATTAGTCCAACACTTAACCGAAGTGCTAGCTCGTTGAACAATCACTCAGCACATAAATCCGAATCATAAGGGCACATCTCGCACTTACACAAGCCGCTAAAGTTCCCCATGCTGCCATTGTTCCAGTACCCATGCTTTGCTAAAAAAGACGGCTTCCACACCAGTCTCGGAGCAACTCATCCAGCCCGGCCGGTAACCAACTCCACATCCAGTCATCCAGACACCCGGCGAGTGAGAGGAGGGGATCAGTCATCACATCTCGATCTCGTCCATGGTGCAGTGGGCCATCGTGAGGCATGACTCCGCCGCTCCGAGCGAGCGGCAGGCCATGGAGATGAGGAAGTTCAAGAGGTGGAGGGCCGACGTGATGACGGTGATCAAGGCGCGGATGGTGCGGTGCAGCAAGGCAAAGGTCGAGCAGGGCCGGTTCAAGCATGGCTACCTCGCCGGCCGCGGCGCCGACTCCTCTACTGTCGACTCTGCCGTCTTCTTCTACCTCGCCTGCCTGGTCTGCAACGCGTGGCCGTCGCCCGTTTATATGCTCTATAGCCAGTATCGGTTTTTGGCTAAAAATGACACTAATACTATCACTAGCGGCTTATGCATGAAAAACTTCATAACTTTCTCCTATGGATATTCGATGAAGATGAATTTTATATCAATATTGTACTATTAATTCGACCGGATATACAACTTTAACGAAAGAGTCTATATGCTCTATAGTCACACGGAAGTATGTATTTGCAGTTAAATATCTTGGATGCTTAAGTGACCAAAACAAAAGATGTAGACCTTTAAAAGTTTTATATATATACAACATTATAGTTAACAATTTTTTTATTTGAAATCAGCATTATGATATCTCTCTCTATTTGATTCGCAAAATAAAATTCATATGTTCTATAGCCATAAGTAAGGGTGTAGTCGTTGTAGTTAAGTATATATCTTGTACGAAAAGCAACAAAAAGAAAAGTTATGCCAAAAAATAAATACTTTTCAAAAGAAGAAAGTTGTGGATTTTTTTTTTTTTGCTAAAAATAAAAAGTTGCGTGACAGTTTAATCGTTCACGTGGGATTGGAATTGGGGTGGCTGTCGAACTGGCTTGCGAATGCTCTAACACAAGTACACAAACAGTATTTCAAGAGAGCAAAATAGATTTCACGCTCTAGATGGAGCCATAAAGATGCTGTTATTATATATACATACATACATACATACATACATAGCAAAGGTCATAGCAGCATTTGGATCGGACTTCTTCTGCGTGCGTATGCATGCGAGGCGCACTACACTGAAGTCTAAACAGATAGCAGCAAGGTTAAGCACTACTCTTGGCTCGCTTGATAGTCTCCAGTTCCGTCACCAAGTCAGCGAGGAAGAAGCCAGCGTCGTCATACTTCCTCTTCCCCTTCCTCGTCAGCTTCTCGGCGACATCGACCGGTGAAATTTTCACTGCCCCCAGCAGCTCCTCGATGGTGCCGAACAGCTCGTGCGACTCCACATCGAGGTACAACTTGGCAAGGAACTTGAAGGCCTCGAAACCGCAGTAGGACATGTCGATGCGCTTGTCCATGCGGCCCTTCCGGATGAGCGCCGGGTCCAGCTTCTCGACGTGGTTAGTGGTGAACACGATGATCCGCTCCTCACCGCACGCGGACCACAGCCCGTCGATGAAGTTGAGCAGGCCGGACAGCGTCACGCGGCTGATGCCGTAGGTGGACTTGTTATTTTCCTCTGCGCTAGTGGCTGCGGCCGCTGCCGACGTAGACGCGCCGTCGTCGTTTTCGTCGTCCTCCGCCGGCTTCGTCTTGTCCCGCGCCCCGGTGAGATCGATTGAGCAGTCGATGTCCTCGATCACGATGACCGACTTGTTCTTTATACCGATTAATAGCTGCCGAAGCTGGGTGTTAGACCTCACCATCGTTAGCTCGATGTCGTACACATCGTAGTCGAGGAAGTTGGCCATGGCGGCGACCATGCTCGACTTGCCCGTCCCCGGCGGGCCACACAGGAGGTACCCTCGCTTCCATGGCTTGCCGAGGTGGGCGTAGTACTCTTTCCCGTCCTTGAACGCCCTGAGGTCGTCCATGATTTCCTGCTTCCTCGCCGGGTCCATGGCTAGCGTGTCGAATGTCTTGGGGTGGTCGAACGGCACATGGTTGGCCCAACCATCATGATCTGATGAGTTGGTGAAGATCTTCCGCTGTCGGTCCCTGACGATGATGGCGCGTCCCTCGCTCCGGACGTGCGGGAGGTAGGTGTCGAGCACGAGGTCTCGGTGGCGCTCCTCAAAGTGGAGCTTGTACCCCGTCTCATAATCACCGCGGTTGTTCTTCTCGGTTGTGTACGCGGACCACCAGATGGTGGCGCCCTTGAACTCGACGGCAACCTCCTCCTTGTCGACCATGTTGAGCAAGATCTTGTCATCAGCGGCGTTCCTCGGGACTTCAGCCTTGAGGTGGCGCGCACGGCGCGAGCGCGACGAATCACCGATGTAGGCCTTGGCTTCCTCGTAGGTGTCGCTGCGCGGCACTATGCGGCCCCCACTGGGAGACACGAACTGGGAGATGGTGACCGACAGGTCGGGGTCGATGATTGCCGCGAGCCACCGCACGCGGCGGTGCACCCGGCGCCCGAACAGCTGCCGCTGGAGCTGGCCCAGGTCCGGGAAGAAGAACGTGGCCAGGACAGTGATCAGGCTTAGAGTCGCGGCATCCCCCCAACTCAACCTCGCGATTGTGGTTGCGGTTGCGGGAGGAGGGGGTGCTCCAAATCCCAATCCCGAGAGTGTTCCAGAGTGCGCCATTATACTATGGCCTTGCTCTGGCGAGTCGCAGCGACTCGACGAGAGCTGCTAGCAGGCTAGCTAGCTGCCTCGTTCCGATCCAACAATTGTGAAGCCGCTGCTAATAGCAAGCTAGCTCGAAAAAGCGTTGCTGGATGGGGTCTGAGAAGGGCCTGTGAGTCCTGATTTTATAGCCCGCGGCTGGTCTTTACGACGGGCTGCCTGTTGGAGCAACCTTTTTTTTTTTCTATGGAGTAGTCGCTAAGAATACAGTATAAATTTTGACCAAAAAGTAGCCTCCAACAGCTTCTCTACTGGCTTATCCAAATATAACCACCTTCTATTTTAAATTTCTCACTAACTAAAGATAGCGAAAAAATGTCTGTCTGTAACACACAGTAGGGAGGGTGGATTAGGCATGGTGGATTAGAGGACGAAGAGGAGGGAGAGGGACGGGGTGGCGTGTACATGCGAGGGTGGTGGCATGGCGGTGGCGGCGTGTGGGGGGAGGCAGCAGCGGCGCACAGGGAGGAAGAGAGAGAGAGAGCCGAGATTGAAATAAAGGACTTTCGCCCAATTACTTTTAATTGATCCGACACAATCTTTTAATATTTATAGTCCCAAGTGGACTCTAAGGGGAAAGTCTTTATCGACACGACTGTTTTTTCTATCCTTAATTTCTTAAATAATAATAATAATAATAATAATAATTAAAAGGTAACTCATGATGAAGACGGCGGCGATGTCGGTGGGCGGCCACGGTGGGGCCCATGACCTCCACGCGGTAGCACGGCGACGGCTAGGGTAGCCGCTGCCCCTGCCCTAGGCGCGCCCCACGCCGCCCCTTCTTAGGACGGGCCATGGGGCCCGCTAGCCCTGGCTGTATCCTCCTCGTGGGCTCCTTTCGGTCCTTCAACACGATCATTTGTCATCGTCATTATTGGACGTGTGATAGAACTCCCCCTTCTCCGATCAGCGCGTCCTCGCGCTGAATCTCAGTCTAGGCGAGGTGACCTTCAGGGAAGTACGTCGGGTCCTGCCTATCTATGTAAATCTGGACGAGGAATTAGCCTTGCCTATCTATGTAAATCTGGACGAGGAATTAGCCCTTACAGTTATTGTCATCTATTGTTATTGTCATCTATGTCTCCGTCTGCAACAAATACAAAGCAACAGTGGAACGAACCAAATACCCATCAATAAAGTGATTGAACGGAGTGTTCGGCTGCACCGTTCCTGGTAATGTCTGATTCATAGCCTATCGAGATATCGATCCCTCTATGTGTACTGATACATTTTCTCTGGTGGTGTGCATAGAGTATAAACCTGATCAATATCAAACTGACCTGGAATATGATGACAAATTACAGCAGGCTTCCTTGCTGGGGTAACTATGAAAGTACTCCATACTGCCATTTAGTAGCTTTCCTGACGTATAATCATTTGGAGACAGTAGTAATTCATCCTTGTTATCGCGGTTAATCTCAATCCCGCCTACCTGAGCAAAGCGACATCCTCTGTCATAAAAAAATCAGTCGTCCATGCTATCCATGTAGTTGGTCATTCATCCAATGACAAAATATATAACAATCAAAAAAGCTGGTATTGGGTTGTAAGTAGTGCCATAATTGAAGCCCATAACAAAAAGTTTAGGAGATTTCTTCCCCCATATTTTCATTAAATCTGGTAAGTAGGAAGATATTGCTGAAATGTAGTACATGTCTTTATAACAAATAACACCATCCTCTAAAGTCCACCGCGGTGCCGCTTGGTGTTGACACTCCTTAGCGTCAACTTTTACTAGCACTTTAAACCTGAAGGAGAACATGAAAACATACTAGTCTAGGGCTTTATCTGACAAATTCCACGAGTTTTTGCATATTCTATATTTTCCGTGGGATTTTCCAGAAAAGGATAAAAGAAGGATTTCAATGCATTATTATCACGAAATTGATCCACGCCGGAGCAACATCGCTAGAGGACTCAGGAAGGGTCTAGAAGACACCCGAAGCAGCGGGGCCCGCAGAGGAGATAAGGTGGGGCCGGCCGGCCCCACCCTGGGCCGCCCGGCGCCCTAACACCACCGATCACCGCCGCCTTCTGGAGTCTTCCTCCCTCGGTTGCGTGGAGTCCAATCGCAGCATCCCTACGTTGATTTGAGGTCGGTTTGATCCGACGGTGCACATGAGATGAAGACGCGGATCGCTGACGTGGCGGTTCCTTGCCCCCTACTCCACCTCGGCCTATATAATGACGCCCAAGGCTCCCCCCAAGAGGCATTCTACACCCCAAGGCTTCATATTCTTCATTAGATTAGGGTTAGGGTCCCTCTAGTTGATCTAGTCTAGTTCATCTAGTTCTAGCTAGTTCATCTAGATGTAGCAATTAGGAGAGACTAGTTCTTCTAGATCTAGTCTTGTTTAGAGATTAGAGAGATTGAGTAGAGGAGTAGAGATTCTGGAGGAGCTCCGGCATGTCGGCGCTTCTTCGTGGCTGTATTCTTCTGGATTCAGCTTCCTCGCCCGGAGCTGCGTTCTGAGGTACTTTTGTATTTACTATTCTGATTCAAGTAAGCGCCGCTTATATTCGTTCTTTAGTTCACATCTCATATTGAGGACTTTGATCTTGGTAATTGCTTGGTTGAAGTAGTATTTCGTAGTGTAGGCTTGGTGCCTAGGCTAGGTTTACTTGTGGATGTCCCCTGATTAGCCGGATAGTGGTAGCTCGCGTAGGTGACTTTATAGCTGCGTTGAATCCTCTGTAGTCCACTTCCCGTTGATAGGACAGACAGGCTGATAGGTGTCTGGTAGGTAGATTACTCTGTTTCTTCTCCTATTCAGGTCACTTGCCCGATAAGACGATATTATACAAAGTTTACCGGTAGTCAGAACTAGAGTACATTAGCTATTTCTCTTTTTCTTGATATGATCTATGCCTAATTGTAGGGTTAAGTCTATATACTTTGTCATTATCACAACTGTTCTCTGTGGATACGATATTTAAAACCTCCGGGTAAAATGTGACACTGGTATGATATCTGTGCGCTTGCGGATAATCCTACTTAAAACTTATTTAAATAGAGTGCAGTTAAAAATACCAACACTTGGTTCAGCCAGATTGTGTCGGCAATTACCTGCATGGTGTCGTACTTCTAGACTGTTTGGCGTAACTGTGCTAGCTGATTCGGTGCATGAATATTCAGTGAAGGTTGAAGTATACTTGGGGCCTCCAAGACAAGGACAATTGGAGTGTAGCATCACCATAATTCTCAATTTTTGATTCTAGAGCCACCCAATTCACTTCATCTCTAGCACATGGATTTTATGCAAACTCCTGGCGTAGTAGTTCTGGAAAATCTGCTCAATTTGCTAATACTGCTTCTGTAAAAATCAACATAAACTAGGCAAAAACAGTATCTGTCAAGTGCAAAGCAGCGTTTGGTACCCGTTGCTCTGCTGTCACATTATACAGTTGAAACAAAATTTCCATCCGTGAAATCCAAAGCATAGGGTCTGTAGTGCCATCAAAAATCAGGGTTGACATTTGCGCTGCCTCTAAACCTGGTGCTTTACACTATTCCCCGTAATGATCTGTGCGTTGGTGGCAGTTGGTCGTCTCCCACTGTTTTCCCAAGACGGAACTACTGGCATCTGGGACCAGCAGCGCCTTCTTTCTAGTGTCGTTAGGGAAGACGTCGATCGCCGGTGTGTGCACGATCTCCTGGGCATTTTGCTTGACGAAGAACGCGTCTTGGCATAACGGCGCCACCCGGGCACACACGTCATGGTGAGTTCTGTCATCGGCCTCCGTGATGCCCTGGTTTCCTTCGCTAACGGAGTCATTACAGTGCTAAATGCCGTCGGTTCTCCTGGTTGACATTCTTGCTCGAAGATTACAAGTGAGCCTCCAGATTGGCAAGATGTAAATCCATCTCATTGAGACGATCTTCATCACTACCACGTCGTGCAATCTCCAATGCATGGAAGCGGTTGTCGACGATGTCGAGGCGTGGCTTCAATTCATCCACATGTCCATGAAAAGCGGTGGTGAACCTTTTGAGAATCACCCTGATCTCAGTGATAGAGGTGGAATCCATGGAGTTCTCCTAGTCGTCTGATACCAGTTGTAACACATGCAGAAGAGAGAGTGGATTGGGCTTGGTGGATTGGAGTAGGAAGAGGAGTGAGAGGGGAGGGGGTGGCGCACGCCCGCGAGGGCGGCGACGCGGCGGTGCACAGGGAGGAAGAGAGAGAGCCAGGAGATTGGAATAAAGGACTTTCGGTCCAATTACTTCTTTATTGATCTAATTGCAATCTCCTAATATTTATAGTTTAGGTGGACTCTAACGGAAAAGTCCTTATCGAACACGAACTTTCCATTTTCTATCCTTAATTTCCTAAATAATAATTAAAAAGTAACTAGCAGCGAAGACGGCAGTGACGGCGGTGGGCGGCCACAGTGGAGTCCACGCCCTCCACTCGGCGGCAGGCGGCGGCGGGGGCTAGGGTAGCCACACCTGCCCCCTGCCCTGGGCGGTGCCCCCACGCCGCCCCTCCCTAGGGTGGGCGATAGGACCCGCTAGCCCGGGCTGTATCCTCCTCGTGAGCTTCTTTTAGCCCTTCAACGCGATCAAGTGTCACCGTCGTTATTGAACGTGTGACACTATCTATAATGCAAAGAAGATATAGAAAAACTTTTGAAGAGCAAAAATATATAAAAATAATTTTTATGCAAATGACTCTCTAAATAATGATTTAGGGAGAGTGAGGTTTAGAAAGACATGGAAATGCTATTAGGTTGGTATCTTATGTAGCGTTTTGCTCAAGAATCATATTATATTGCAAATATTCAAACAAATTTAAGTGGATTATCCCGTATCTATAAAGCATTGGTGGACCATCCAGCATTCAGATGGATTTGGAAATGTCCGTGCTAGCCAAAGCACAAAGTTTTCTTTTGGTTAATTAATTCCAAAAGATATACTCAACACTAGAAACATTCTCAGAAGAAAGCACATGTTTTTGGAGGATTATAATTTTTTGACTGAAATTAGCAGGGAAACCCCAGCCTATTTTTATATTTTTATTTTATTTCAAATCTGTTTAAATTTGCTCCCACAGGAAATTCAGGTCTGCTGGATGCCATCCGGATGCTCTAACCATTAGGCTAGAAACCCTTTGGCTTGGAGGATTATAATTGCATACCCTGCCACACACATTACCGGAGGAAACCTTGGATCATCTGTTCCTAAGCTGTGGCTTTGCTAGACAATGTTGGAATCTGATTGGAATCAATTGTGCATCAGAGCAATACCTTTCCTGATATTATTGAAATTCTCAAAACAAGACTGCAATCTCAGTTTTTCATGGTGGCAATAATCTTGCTATGCTGGTCAATATGGACAGCAAGAAATAACTTCACATTCAAAGGAATTCGGTCGTCAAATGCACAGGAATGCAAGAGAATTTTCTGCAAGGAGTTGAAACTAGTTACACAAGAGTCAAGGCAACCAAGGTAGCAGCGTTTGAATATTTTCTGCAAGGAGTTCAAACTAGTTACACAGAGAGTCAAGGCAACCAAGGTAGCAGCGTTTGAATCAGTGAGGTGTTTAGAAGGACTTTTGGAGATCCTATTAGGTTAGGGATCTTATGTAACGTTTTGCTCGTATTATATTGCAATATTCAAACAAATTTAAGTGGATTCTTGGTATTATTTCCAATGCACATTGACCTAAGTGCTCTGTTTGATACGGCTTCACCAACAGCTTCATGCGCGATTGTAAGTTGTTTCTCCTTTTTGCTGAACTACCATTTTCAAAACAACTTTACAGCTAAAGCTATTTTTGTCTACTCTCACAAAAGAACGTGGGATTAAGCTAAAAAAAATAGCTTATCCTAGCTTCATATTCCACAGGTGAATCCTAATTTGCGCAAAGATTGCATATGCCCCTCTTGAGGAAGGAGTGTAGGGAGAGAGTTTGTGACCGCCGAGATGCAGCTAGGCGGGGGACGACCGCCAGGACACAGCCCGCCGAGGGCAAGGCCGCGAGGGTGTAGCTTGCTAGGGATGTGATTGCAAAAGGCATGGCCCACCTGGGAACAACCACGGGGCGTGGACACCGTGGCTGGGGAGCAGGAACCGCACGCGGAAGAGCTACCGGGGTCACGGGCTAGGGGCATACATGCGCAGACGAGCTGTCAAAGGTCATAGGCTAGGGGTGTGACTATCTAGGTCGCAGGGCCAGGGTGCGGCTACTGGGCATAGGGTCGGCTGACGGACCATGGCCGCGGCTCAGGGGTCGCGGGTATAGGTGGTTCAGCCGCCGAGCATGGCGCTAGGTCCCAGGGCTGGGGCGCGGTGGCTTGGGTTGCGAAGAGGGGGCACAAGGAAACCAAAGAAGCAACAAAGGAAGAATAAAGTCAGAAAAGAAAAGACAATGGATTGAGGTGTCTTTTGTTCAGTCTCGGACTCTCAGAGGTAAAGTTGTTCTGCCAAATAATTTTTTTAAAATAACTCAGCTTTACCGAGAGAACTGTTTATAAAGCTAAAATCCAAAAACCAGCTTCACTAGTAAAGCAGAGATATATCAAACGGTGTCTTAATATTTTATCACAATAATTTCATTAAATAATAATAATAATAATAATAATAATTATTATTATTATTATTATTATTATTATTATTATTATTATTATTATTATTATTATTATTATTATTATTATTATTATTATTATTATTATTATTATTATTATTATATATGGTAGGATCATAGTACTGAGATATAATACTTTGACATAATGAATCATGAGGTTTCTCTCCTGTAAAAAAGAATTGAACTCCTGTAAAAAAAAAAAAAATTTGAACTTGTTACGTCCAAGCAAAGTGGGTCTGAGAGTTGGTGACTCTTTTGGTTTAATATAATCCATGTTGGTAACATTTCATCTATCATGGTATTCCTTTTCTTTCCGTGATCAAGCAATCATGTTTTGACGTACTGTTGCCTACCCACGCAGCCGCGTTAATTGGTGCGAATTGCGCTGTGACTACCCGCGACAAACATAGGCTGCAAATACCAGTCTTATTAGTTAGGAGACGATGAGGTCACTCACAAGGCGTCAGCATTATAATCAGCGTCTCACTATTAACATTGTGTTTATTTGGTGCCGGGGACGAACAAGGATGGGATGAGTTTATTCTGTATTTATTATTACTGGTGTTTGGATGGAGGATGATGAGAGGTGGATCCGCTCGGACACGAATATACCACCGAGAGGTGGGAAATCAGGCATCATCTCTGGACCCCATGTGACATATATTTAGACCCTACTTGTCATTCTCTCAAATAACTTTCTTCTTTTCCTTATTTTTTCTCCGACTTTATTCTAGGCTGTTCTTTTTTTGTGCTGTTTTTTTTTGTTGCATATGATTTTTTTTTTTTTTTTTTGCGATCACAGTACAAACGCAAATGAGCTGATAAATTTAGAAAATTAACGAAGTCACCATAGATACTTCATTGGATAATAAGACTACTGTAACCACTAGACTATCTTCTTACGTCTCTGTCTGTGAGTGAACCAAGGTCCTTTCGCTATCTTCTTTCGTGTGCGTTTGCGAGAGAACCATAGGTCCATCCAACACAGAGAACCACTCCTTGGTCAGGGTCGCTGTATGTGCCCGCAAGCAAGCAAGCGGCGCACGCGGTACAAAATAGCCGTCGCGGGATTAGACAAAACGCCGCATGCGGCTAAAAACATGCCGCCGCAGCGGGTGTTAAACAATTGCATCTTATTGTGCCTCTGAGACTCTGAAGTCTCAATGGATCGGTCCCATTCTTGAAATCTAGGACAAAGTTCATCCCATTCTATGTCGCCCTCAAAATAAACACACGCTAAGTGTCGTAGTTTGTTGTTTTATGCTAAAGACTACATGTAGCTAGCGTTTTCTATTAAAAAGGAGTCTTAAAGTTATCCTTGACTCCGGACAGGCGGATCACAATGACGACCCCCACCCACCCCGGCAACCTAACCCACATGATCCTTGGTCGTTTGCCGTCGTCCAGTTCCATCCATGAGTCATCAGAGAACGACACGCGGGAGCACAGTGCCGCGTGACTACTGAAGATTCCTCGAGAGAACAAATAAACTTAGTCTCATTTGATGATGGATGCATTGATGACTTGAGAGCACGCAGTCAAAACTTACTATCATCAGCAAAAGTTGCATCTATAATATACCTGGAACACGCCAGACTTTTGGCTCGAAATGTCGAGCTGTATGCAAAGGAGAATGTTATGACACATAGGACATACGTGGGTTATACCTACTGGGAAAGATTATTACTGATCTTCTCGAGCATCTTTCTCAATATTTCAAAAAAAATACTACTATTTAATATAGTGGCTGACATGCTCACCGTACTTATAGCCAGAGCAAAGGAAGTAGGACAGGTTGAAGGGGTTATTCCCCATCTGATTCAAGATGGTCTATCTATCCTACAATATACGGATGACACAATTATTTTTATGAGTCATGATGTTCAAAAGGCAATAAATATGAAACTTTTACTCACTATCTTTGAGCAACTATCAGGCTTGAAAATAAATTTTCATAAAAGTGAGGTTTTTTGCTTTGGCAAGGCCAAAGAGCATGAAGTGTTCTATTCGCAGTTGTTTGGGTGTGAGATTGGAAAGTACCCCTTCAAATACCTGGGTCTTCCTATGTCCACTAGGAAACTGTCTAACAAAGATTGGCAAACTATTGAGAATAGAATTGAAAAAAGGATAAGTGGTTGGAAAGGCAAGCTGCTTACGGTAGGAGGTCGTTTAGTTTAAACTCAGTGCTGTCCAGTTTACCGATATTTATGATGTTATTTTTTGAACTTCTGAAAGAGGTTTTAGAAAAAATTGACTATTTTAGATTGCGGTTCTTTTGGCAAAACGACCAGCATAAGCGGAAATATAGATTAGTCAAATGGGTAGTATTGTGTTAGCCTAAGTATCAGGGTGGTTTAGGAATATAGAATCTGGATATACAAAATATGTGCTTGTTAAGTAAGTGGCTTCTTAAGCTTTTGAACGAAGATGGCATGTGGCAGGAACTTGTGCGGAATAAATACATTAAAGATAAGACGTTAGGGTGTTGTGTCAAAAAACCGACAGACTCTCACTTCGAAAAGTCTAATGAATGTCAAAGATACGTTTATGAGTTTTGGGTCGTTCAAAGTAAATGATGGGACTCAAACTAGGTTCTGGGTGGACAAATGGCTAGGAAGTAGACCTCTAAAAGACAAGTTCCCTGCGTTGTTTAACATTGTACGGAGAAAACAGGATTCAGTGCCTCAAGTCCTTAGTTCACCCACACTAAATATCTCCTTTCGCAGAAATTTGGTGGATGCGAACTTAAGGGACTGGCATAGAATTCTAGCCTCCTTACTACCTGTGAATTTAACAGAGGAAAGGGATGTGTTTGCTTGGGGATTGAGTGCATCTAGAAGTTTTTCAGTGAAATCATTATATACTGCATTAATTAACAATGGGGTTAGGATGTCATAAGATATTTGGCAAATTAAAGTGCCAATGAAAATTAAGGTTTTTATGTGGTACACAAAGAAAGGTGTGATTTTAACCAAAGATAATTTAGCCCGTAGAAACTGGAATGGTGACAAGAATTGTTCTTTTTGTCATTCTCCAGAAATCATAAAGCACCTTTTCATAGATTGCTGGTATGCTAAATTTCTGTGGCGCGCCGTATATTTACTGTTTGGGTTATCTCCACCTTAGGATATAGATGATCTGTTCCTTAGGTGGTCAAAGATGGCTCATAAAAAGAGTAATTCATTATTATTAATGACAGCTTCGGCACTCTGCTGGGCAGTATGGCTAACAAGAAATGAGGTGGTTTTTGACAAATGTAGACCAAAATCCTTTTTGCAGGTACTCTTCAGGGGAACGCACCGACTACGACAATGGGCAAGATTGTAGCGGCATGATGATTGCTGGGATCAGCTCATTATAGTAGGCCAGTTTCTGGAAACGTCAGCTTTGCAGTTCTTCGGATGCAACGGGTGGTTGGCAACTAGGCATATCGGTCCTGTTTAGTCAAAACTTATCATCATTTTAGTTTTTTTCCCTGATAGTTGTGAACTGGTGTTGGTCCCTCCGGATGAGTGTGCTTTTGGGCAAAACATTGTAATAATTGGCCTGATTCTATCTGTTGATAGATGAAGCCGGATATGAATTATCCTTTATCTAAAAAAACCAATATTATTTTATTGAGATCAATTATTGATCAGCTTTTGAAGATGCTCTTATACCATTTTTAATACCCCGTGGCTAAAATCTACTTATGACCTATCTCCTCGAAGGGTACAGATCTGTATCCGCACCCCCATAGCACATCTCTTATATTTTCATCCCTAGCCCCTTTGCGTAAAAGAGGTAACATAGAGATATTAAGCTTTTAGAGTGATAAGGATTATAAGTTGACTCTCATTTTTTGAAACTTTCAAGATGATACAAAATCCACCAACCATAACCATACATAAGTCACATGGGCCAAATATAGTACAAACTACTAATATACAGTCCCTCGCTCTATGGCGATACCTGACGATGGGGAACGCGACGACGATGTCCGTATTGAGCCTGCCTGGAAGCTTGACAGCCTCGATCAGTGAAGAAGATGCGGAGACACGCTTCACTAGATGGCGATGCATGTGGTCATCGTGGCGTGTGCAGTGGAGCAAGCCCGACCCGCCGTCGCCGCCATGGTACGTGGCTGCACTGCCGTCGTTGGAGGATACGGATGCCATGAGCGTGGTGTCCTTGGCGTCCCGGATCAACGACGGATTGTCCCCTTCAGCTCAGCCTAGGCCACACTGCACAAGACGAGTTCCTCGGCGCGCGCCTCGCAAGGACCAGTGTGGGCTCCACTGCACAAGCGGCACTGGCGGTGAACGCCTGGTGCCGCGTGTGCGCCGTCATGTCCGCTCCCGCATGCTGTGATCCTATCTGCAGCACGTGGAGTCCACGGCTGACGAGATAGAGCAGCGCCGCCGCGACTTGCTGCTCTTTGACAACACCGGCACCTGCCTTTTTTTTTTTTTCCAGAACACGACTACATGTGTATTTTATTAAGGACAGTAAGGTTCGAACACCAACAATGTTTGAGAGCTTCCTTAAGGGTGTCTCCAATGACCCGTGCAAATCGCCAGCAGACGTGGAACTTAGAAACAACTAAAAACTAAAAGGTTGAGCAGTGGTAAGATATGTCAGTGACTGTAAGAATCTTGAGAATCGTGCGAGCTAAGCGCTTCTCCTCTCGCTAGCGCGGTGAGTATTTTGTTTCTCTTTCCTTCTCATTGGACAGATGCTTCTCCTAGCTAGTGCGTGTGTCAGTCGTTGCGGACGCCCTAAGAGGCGCATTCTACCACTGCCTTGCCGGTGTCTGGCACCACCCCGTGCTCGCTTATCCTCGTCCAGGACTGTAC
Organism: Chrysopogon serrulatus; assembly: GCA_015844335.1. Taxonomy (NCBI): domain Eukaryota; kingdom Viridiplantae; phylum Streptophyta; class Magnoliopsida; order Poales; family Poaceae; genus Chrysopogon; species Chrysopogon serrulatus. Next base: position 411,119 of record JADLZL010002929.1, on the reverse strand, counting down.
TGCTACCTGTTAGGCGGCGTCGGGGACGAGGACGGGGAGGCGCGCGTGTTCAGGTTAATTGTTGAGCTTTATGGATTGTCGGTGCTAGAACTGGTGGCCCTAGCACCAACGAGTAAATTTATGTTGCGTGCTCCCAACTCCGAATGGTGTGCAAGATGGACACAAGGGTTTATACTGGTTCGGGCAAGAGAAGGCCCTACGTCCAGTGGGGGAGAGAGGTTCTTGTATTATCTTGCACTTAAGTGCTCGTAGGTAGGGTGTACAAGCAGTGAGAGAGGGACAAGGTCCCAAGTCTCGTGGATGATTGAGTGGAGTGCCAATATCGGGCTCGTGTTTCCCCATTGCCTACGGGCTCCTGCCTCCCCCTTTTATAGCCGTAAGGGGAGGGCAGAGCCTTACAAGAGGTGGACGTGCTCGTGGCAAGGTCGTGGGCTTCTGTCCTCCCTCGTCCGAGGCTCCAGAGTGGGCAGGCTGTCCTGGATTGTGACGAAGCAGTGTGACGTCGCCTCCCTAGCCCTGTTGGTCAGAATGACAGACGTCCCTGCTTAGAGTTGGTGGAGCGCGATGGAGGGATGTCCGAGCCCCGTAGCTTGTCTGTAGCTTTGACCCGCCTGAATCCGAGGCTCGGGGGCTCGGAGCTCGTTGTCGTGCGGGGAGTAGTTGGAACAGCCGCGGATGGTCGCCGACGCAGTGGTCGCCCATCCCGGCTCGGAGAGCACGGGCAGGGCTGTGGTTGAACGGAGGGGGCGCCCAGTCCACTCTCCTGGCTGGGGTGACGTCGGCCGTTGTCGCTCAGGCGTGGTGGACGGTGCCCCGGGGTTCCGGCGATGTGACCAGACAAAGGGTTAGGCAAAGGGTTTGGTAGCACAGCGGCCCTACGCGGGCGGGCGTGGCCTCCATCAGGGCAAGTAGCATGAACGCCGGGCGTCGGTCGGACGGACAGTGCCCATCCCCGCCCGGGCGTGGAGCGCCCCTGACATGGGCCACGGGCGAGCGATGGTAGATGTGCGTCAAATCGGTGGTACGGCTTTGACCCTAGGCGGCGCTTCCCGTCCGAGGCCTGGTTGCCGGGGGCTCGGGCGGGACAGAAATCGGAGGCTCGTCCGAGGCCCCGACGCTGAAGGCTCGGGCGAGGCGGAAGGTGGAGACTCATTCGAGGCCCCAACGCTGGGGGCTCGGGCGAGGCGGAGAATTGGTACTTGCCCGAGGCCTCTGCGGGGTAGGCTCGGATGGGCTGGGGACCGTGCGCTTGCTCCGGTGCCTTGGAGCCGTGGCCTAGATAAAGTAGTGGGCGGTCTGCTTGGCCAGATTCTGCGTTTGTTGGGCTTTCCTAAAGGGGCCCTTATTTTGGTCCCCGACAATAGCCCCCGAGCCTCTGAAGGAGTGGGAGCACTCGTTCAGTGGCTGAGGTCGTGCTTCCTCGGTTGCTATCGACATTCTCCGCAGGGTGCGCTTGGCCCCGGGCGGGTGTAGTTTCCCGAGGCCTCGGGGAGGAGTTTGGGGACTCCTTCGAGGGCTTGTACTTAGCTCACAGGTGTGGTTTGTTGCTGTCTCGGGAGCCGTGCTCTCCGGTGGGGGCGCGAAAGCACCCCAGCGGTGTAGTGTAGCCCGAGGCCTCGGAGGAGTGTAAACACTCATCCGAGGGCTTGTGCGTGTTTTAGCGGACGGGCGGTCCGTCTTCGCCGAGCCCCGGCCCGTCGACTCGCCCGTGGGTCCGGCCGATCTGCGATACTTTTCGCGAGTCGGTCCGTGCGTCGGGGGCGAGCCCCCGAGCCCTCGTGGCGGCGAGGGGGCCCGCTCGTACTCGCTTGCTGGTCTTACGAACGCCTCAGCATCCCTTCCGCAGGGAGGAGGGTGGACTTCGTCGTGCTGCCGTCGACCAGTGTCGAACACGACTAGATCCGGTGAGCTGTTAACGGGAGGATCCAAGTGAAACGCCCGTGCCCCCGCTCGCTGGGGGTCGGCTGGGCCCGAGGCGCGTTTCATAAAAGCCTGCACGGTATGCCCGAGGCGGGGCTCGGGTCCCGTCCCGCCTGGTCCCGAGGGCTCGGTGCTCTCCCACGGGATCCCCCTAACTCGGGCTGCCATGCTGGCCTCGATGCTTTGCAAGGACGGCCCTTGCACTGTGGCTAGGCTGTGTATGAGGTCATCCGAGCTGCCCCTCGACTCTGTTGCCCCGAGGTGGTCGCCGAACCACGAGATGGGCCAGCCCACGAACCTTCTGGACCATAAACGGGCCGCCGCCTCGCTCCTTCGTGGAGAAGGAAACCCCCGTTTCGCCCCGGGGTGTGGTACGGGCGCGCTTTTTCAGGCAGCCGGCCCGGGGAGGCGCGGGCCCCACTTTCTCCGCCTTGCCAGACAACGGGGCGTGCTCATGGGCCCCACGGGTGATGTGAGGTGCGGCACGCGACTCCCGCCGAGGCCACGCCATGCTCATAGGCCCCCCCCCCGCGTGACCCCGGATCCTTTGTGGGGGGCGTGCCGTTACGTGTGTGTGGTGCACCGAGCCCGTGTGGCCGCGGTTGCCTTGTGTGGCGACGCCTTTGTCGCGCTGGGCGACCGAGTGGGCGATCGGAGGCCGATACACGCATTTAATGCAGAGAGGGGGAGCGATGAGGCGCTGTCGGGTATAAATACTGGGCAGCGACCCCGCCGGTTTCCATCTCGCATCTTTTTTCCTCATTGCTATCTGCCTTTGCCTTCTCCGTCGCCGAGAAGCGCTTGAGCTCGCCGGAGAGAAGAGAGAGGCTTCCCGTGCCATCTTCCCCAGCTCGACCACCTGCTTCCCTAATGGCGCCCAAGGTCGATGTCGTCGGCGTGGGCGGGATCGGGAGTCGTGCTCCATGACGGAGGCGGAGCTGGTAGCGCTGGTGGAGAAGGGGCTCCTGCGCATTTCGGGTCCGACATCCGGCGGCCGGAGTGGATCGTGCCGCCGCCGGATGATCGCTTTCCGCGCCCCCGCCCGTGGTACGTAAATTTTACGGCGTTCCACGAAAGGGGGTTTGGGATGCCGGTGGGGCACTTCTCCCCGCGGCTCCCTCGAGCACTACGGCCTGAGCTCCACAACCTCGCCCCCCCCACCGCATCACCCATGCGGCCGTCTTCGTGGCGTTGTGCGAGGGATACCTCGGCATTGACGCCCACTGGGACCTGTGACTCTATTTCTTCGAGGCCACCCTGTTTCCCGGAAGTCCCCGGGGACGGAAAAGGAAAAGGAGAAGGAGAAGGAGAAGGAGAAGGAGCGGGGGGGACGGCTGGCCGTCCGGGGCCAAAGAATCGCACTCTTGCACGCTGCAGCTGCGGTCCAAGAACCGCGGGGCCTATATCCCCGCGGAGCTTGTCTCCTCCAACCGCTGGCCGGGCACGCCAAGTGGTTCTACCTCCGCAACGACAACGACCTCCTCCCCCCGCCTACACCGGCAAGGTGTTCGACCTGCCGCCGTGGGCGGAGGGAGCTGATCTCCGAGAAGGTCACCCCGGCCCGAGGAAGGTCACTCCGAGCCGCCATGGCGACGAGCTTTTGGGCCGCGGGGCGGGGCGCCAAGCGGAGGAGGGTCTCCCGCTGGAGACACGCCGCCGACACCACCGAGTATGGTGACGACGATGATGACGACGACGAGGGTACGACGACGACGAGCCGAGCCGCTACCTGGGCCGGAACCGCCAGAGGTGACGCAGCGCCTGTGTGGGCGGCAGCTCGAGGGAGGCCTTGACGGCCGAGGAGTCGTCGGCGCCCTGCCCGAAGTGCGCTAGGCATCCGGCGCCAAGACGGACGTCTCCCCCCAGGGGGAGGCGCCATCCCAGCTTGGGAAGGGAGGTCGCCGAGGCCACCCCCCAGGCCGGGATCCATCCCCGCCGCCCGCGACGGGAAGGAGCGGGTCGGAGGGCCTCGGTCGGACGCCCACAGTAGGCGCCACGGACCGCGTGGCGCCGAGGCTGCTGCCTCGGGAGGGGGTCCCGTCCGCGCCAAGATTAAGGTGCCGGGTAAGTGGCGTTCAAGCCTCGTTATCGACTGTGCCCTCCTGTTTCCCCTTTGCTAACGCTTCCCTCTCCCCATCCGTAGCTCGAAGCGCAAGGCAGCGGTGGGCAGGCCGCTCGCCCCAGACGCGGCAGGGGCAGGGGTGAAGCCCGCTCCCGCCATCGCCCGGCGGCCGGGACGGAGGAGAAGCGTAAGACCGGCCGGAGCTGTCCGGCGAGGACCGGCCTCGGCGATGGAGGTGGAGATGGCGGAGGCGCCCCGCCGGAGGGACGGAGGGCGCGACCGCGGCGTCTGGCTGGTCGAGGGCCAGCCCCGACGGCACCGGGCCAACAAGGGGCGGAGGTGTCCGCTAAGGAGGCCGAGGAGGTGGGACTCGGCCGCGCCGGCCGGGTCGAGCCCCCGTCTGCCGGGCGGGGAACGGCCGAAGAGCCCGCGGGTTGCCGCTTAATACGACCGGGTCAGGGGCACCGCCCCGCCCGCACTGTATCGTGCCCATCGAGGCGGGCGGATACCTCGCCACGGAGGAGACCGCCGAGGCACAAAGAGGAGGCTCCCATCGGGACGCCGTGGCGCCGAAAGGGAGCGCCGCAAGCCGCCCGCCAAGGAGCCGGCCGAGGCAGAGGGTCGGCCGCCCGGGGCCGAGGACGCCATGAAGTACCTCGATGGCAGACCGCTCGTTAGAAGGAGCGCCCGACCCCCGGAGGGGGAGGGAGGTCTTCGCTTGGACGACGCCCGTGAGGGGAGACCTCGGGTGCATGTGACGCAGTGCGTTGACCGGTACGAGGAGGCCGCCCGGACCATTGTGTCGGGGCTGGGCACGGAGCTCCCCCTGCTTCGGGTAAGTGATCTCCTACGGCTCGTATCCTCAGAGGCTTTTTTCCCGATGGCTGATCGGCTGGGGTGCGCGTGTCGCAGGATCTCGCGAGGGCGTCGAGCGGGAAGTCAGGGTTCCTCCCGGCGCCGGCCGGCCTCAACGCCGAGCTCCTTCGGCGAAGGGCCGTGGCCCAAATTGACGACGGCTTTGTCGGAGAAGGACGCCGAGCTCGAGAAGCTCCACCTCCTTGTCACCGAGCTGCGGGTCGAGGCTTCGACGGCGCGCGTGGACGCCACCCTCGCCAGGGAGGTCGTGGCTAGTCACACCACGAGCCTTGACCAGCTCCGGGCCGAGAAGGAGGCCATGCTCGCCGAGGCCTCTCGCTCGGCGGACTCCATCAAGACCCTGTCCGAGAAGCTGGAGGCCGCGGAGGGTGACTACAAGGTCCTCGCCGATGAGTACGCCAAGATGAAAGGCGAGCTCATGCAGGGGATCTCGGACAACGAGTCCCTCCGTGGTCAATTGCAAGGTAAGCATCGCGACTGTCCGTGATGCTGTGTTATGCGTTGTCCGAGAGTTTCACTCTCGGGTCATTGTAGGCTTGAAGGTCAGGACGACGGAGCTGGAGGAGAGCCTCGCCGCGTCGCAGGCCGCCTACAACTCGGCGCAGGGTGAGCTCGACACCCTGACGCAGGAGGCCACGGACGTTTGTGCTGCGGTAGAGGCGGAGAACGCCGGTGGGAGCAACCTGGTGACGCGGCTGGCCACGGTGCCGCAGCGGATGGAGGCGCTGCCCTCGGAGGCCCCTCGAGTCGGCGTGTCACATACGCTCGCGCTGACCATGTCCCACTACCGGCTCAACCCCCCTCGGATCGCCGAGGGGCTCGTCGTGGCCGAGGAGGAGATGGGTCACGAGAGCGAGGTGCTTGCCCAACTCGTCGAGGAGGCAGAGGAGAGCGGGGCTCCCGTCGCGCTGGCGAACATCTTTGCGCCCGCTGTCGTCTTCACTCCTCCGGAGGAAGCCGGGTAACGCCGAGGCCGCGGATGCGGAGGCCATGGCTGCCGAGACCATGGGTACCGATGCCGTGGCTTCCGAGGCCATAGCCGCCGGCCGGTGGACGCCGGTGGGGCGCCGAGGTTGTGGAGGCTGTTGCCCGAGACGCTGGCGGTCCGGACGCCTCTCTGTAGACCCTGAAAGCTGGGCTCAAGTGTCCATGTAAATAGATACCTATGTTGGTTTTTGTTCATGAGAATACTTTGTGTTGTGGCCCATCGGGGCCTTGTGCTAAATGGCTTTTTTCGTTGTCTCTTACGTCTCCCCCTTTGGTCTTAGCTGTTACTTGAGTTAGGGACTTGCGAGAATGTTTCACAGGCGAGGGTCATTCCTCGGCCGAGGGTGGGGGGCTGCGTAAGTAGTTATCGCGATCCCGCTACCTCCTCGCGACGCTCGGAGTCTTCCTTTGGCTGAGGGCGGTGAGCGGAGGCACCGTAGCGCATGGGCGTGGGTGACTTCACTGCTCGGTCGCCCTCGGCCTCGGGGTGACATCTTGTCGTGCCCTTTTCTATGTACGCGAGACTTTTGGGAGCGTAGAGTTTACGAAAATTAGCCAAGAAAGCGAAAAAGGATTTTTGAGGGGTGCTTTCTAGGAGGGGTTTCTCCCTTTCTAGCCCCCGAGGGAGGCTTGGTTTTGGTGAGCCAAAACCAAGTCTCACTGGGTCCTATCGAGGACAAGATTTTACGACTCGGGCAAACGCCCAAGGACTTAGTTTTCTTTAGCAAAAGATACAAAAGCGTATGTACAATGCTTGGAATTTCTAAGGATAGAAGCGACGTAGCTGTTGGATGTTCCAAGCATTGTTGAGGATTTCATCAGCCTCATTAGCGAGCTTGTATGTGCCCAGCTTGAGTACTTCGGCGATGATGAAGGGACCCTCCCAAGGTGGCGTGAGCTTGTGGCGGCCTCTGTTATCCTGATGGAGACGAAGCACCAAGTCGCCTTCCTTGAGGTCTCGGGTCCGGACTCGTCGGTCGTGGTAGCGTCGGAGGGACTGCTGGTATCTTACCGAGTGTAGGAGGGCAGCGTCCCTGGCTTTCTCGAGCATGTCCAGCGAATCCTCCCGAGCCACTTGGTTACGTGCCTCGTCGTAGGCCTTGAGCCTCGGAGATCCGAACTCCAAGTCAGTACGCAGGATGGCTTCGGCGCCGTACACCAGGAAGAAGGGCGTGAACCCCGTAGCCCGGCTCGTTGTCGTCCTTAGGCTCCAAAGGACCGAGGGGAGCTCCTCCAGCCACCTTTTGCTGAACTTGTCGAGCTTGTTGAAGATCCGAGGTTTGAGCCCCTGCAGTATCATCCCGTTGGCCCGCTCCACTTGCCCGTTCGTCTGAGGGTGCGCCACCGAGGACTAGACGATGCGTATCTGGTGCTCGTCGCAGAAGTCTCGGAACTTCGCCCCCGTGAACTGGGTGCCGTGGTCGGTGATGATAGAGTTCGGGACTCCGAAACGGTGGATGATGTCGGTGAAAAAGAGCACCGCCTGCTCGGACCGAATGTTGGTGACGGGGCGCACCTCGATCCACTTGGAGAATTTGTCGATGGCGATGAGCAGATGAGTGAAGCCCTCGGGCGCCTTCTTGAGGGGTCCTACCAGGTCCAAACCCCACACGGCGAAAGGCCATGTGATTGGGATGGTCCGGTGTGCCTAAGCCGATAGGTGCGTCTGACGAGCGTAGTACTGGCACCCTTCGCAGGTGCGTACCACCTCGGTGGCGTCAACGACCGCGGTCGGCCAGTAAAACCCCTGTCGGAAAGCGCTGCCCACGAGGGAGCGAGGAGCAGCGTGGTGACCGCACACGCCGGGCGTGGATCTAGCAAACTAGCGCAAGGCCCTCCTCGACCGTGATGCATCGCCGCAAGACCCCCGAGGGGCTTCGCTTGTAGAGCTCGTCCTCGATAACGATGAAGGACTTTGCTCTTCTCGCGATACACCGGCCTTGGTTGAAATCCTCGGGGAGCACTCCTCGGATGATCCAGTCGAGGTATGGCTTTCTCTAGTCCGGCTCGGGGTCGGCTTCTAGATCCTCCCCATCGATCTCCATGACCTCGGCATTCGACGCCGAGGGCGCCTCGGAAGCCGAGGGGGGCCTCGGGCGCAGAGGGGGCCTCGGACGTTCCTCCAGCCCCTGAGGGGGGTCGGAGCAATCCTCCGAGGCCTCTTCTTGCCCACCGAGAGTGACGGAGGGAGCTGCGAGGTCTTTGGTGAAGACGTCGGGGGGAACTGGGGCTCTCCCAGCGGCGATTTTGGCGAGTTCGTCGGCGGCTTCGTTGTGCCTCCGGACGACGTGGTTGAGCTCGAGGCCGTCGAACTTGTCCTCCAAGGCGCGTGCCGCCTTGCAAGACGCTGCGCCCATCTTGGGGGTCGTGGCAGCTCGAGTCCTTCATGATCTGGTCGATGACGAGCTGGGAATCTCCTCGGACGCCGAGACGCTTGACGCTAAGCTCGATGGCGATCTTTAGGCCGTTAAGCAGGCCCTCATACTCCGCCATGTTGTTCGATGCTGGGAAGTGGAGGCGGATTACGTACCGCATGTGCACTCCGAGGGGAGAGACGAAGAGGAGGCCGGCGCCGGCTCCGGTCTTCATCAGGGACCCATCGAAGTACATTGTCCAGCATTCCGCCTGGAGCTGGGGCGGCGGTAGTTGAGTGTCGGTCCACTCCGCGAGGAAGTCTGCCAAGACTTGAGATTTGATGGCCTTCCTCGGCGCGTAGGAGAGGGTCTCTCCCATGAGCACGACAGACCACTTGGCGACCTGTCCCGAGACTTCCCGATTTTGGAGGATCTCCCCCAACGGAAAGGAGGAGACCACTGTCACCGGGTGGGCGTCAAAGTAGTGCCGGAGCTTGCGCCGAGTTAGGACCACGGCGTAGAGCAGCTTCTGGATCTACGGGTAGCGGATCTTGGTCTCGGACAAAACCTCGCTGATGAAGTAGACCGGCCTCTGGACAGGCAGAGAGTGGCCCTCCTCCTGCCTCTCGACGACGATGGCCGCGCTGACCACCTCCGTCGTTGCGGTGACATACAGGAGGATGGGTTCACCTTCTGTAGGTGGGACGAGTATCGGGGCGCTAGTGAGGGCGGCTTTCAGCTTGTCGAGGGCTTCCTAGGCCTCGGGGGGTCCGTGAGAAGCGCCTCGACTTTCTCGGGGAGGCGATATAGGGGCAAGCCCTTCTCGCCGAGCCGTGAGATAAAGCGACTGAGGGCCGCCAGGCAGACCATGACTCGCTGCACGCCCTTCAGGTCCTTGATCGGTCCCATGCTTGTCACCGTGGTCACCTTCTCCGGGTTGGGCTCTATGCCGCGCTTGGAGACGATGAACCCCAAGAGCATGCCTCGGGGGACTCCGAAGACGCACTTCTCGGGGTTGAGCTTGACGCTCTTGACCTTGAGGCACTGCAAGGCGATCTCGAGGTCAGAGATGAGGTCGTCGGCTTTTTTGGTCTTGACCACGATGTCATTGACGTAGGCTTCTACGGTTTTGCCAATGTGGTCGCCAAAAACGCCCAGCATGCACCGCTGGTACGTGGCCCCTGCGTTCCTGAGTCCGAAGGGCATCGTCACGTAGCAGTACATGCCGAACGGGGTGATGAAAGACGTCGCGAGCTGGTCGGACTCTTTCATCTTTATTTGGTGGTAGCCGGAGTAAGCATCGAGGAAGGACAAGAGCTCACGCCCCGAGGTGGAGTCAACTATCTGATCGATACGTGGTAAGGGAAAAGGGACTTTCGGACATGCTTTATTTAAACTGGTATAGTCTACACACATCCTCCATTTCCCACTCTTCTTCCTAACCAGTACAGGATTAGACAACCACTCAGGATGGAGCACTTCCTTGATGAATCCGGCCGCCAAAAGCTTGTTCACCTCCTCGCCGATGGCCCTGCGCTTCTCCTCGTCGAATCGGCGCAGTCGCTGCTTCACCGGTCTGGACCCGGCCAGCCCGATATCAAAGAGTGCTCACGACATCCCTCGGAATGCCTGGCATGTCCGAGGGACTCCACGCGAAGATGTCGATGTTCGCGTGGAGAAAGTCGATGAGCACAGCTTCCTATTTAGGGTTGAGGGAGTCGCAGATCTTCACCGTCTTGCCGGACGAGGAGGAGGGGTCAAGCGGGACCTTCCTCACCCCATCAGACGGCTCGAAGGTGCCGGCGTGGTGCTTGGAGTCGAGGGCTTCGGAGACAGCCATGGCCTCGGCGTGCTCGATGGCCTCCACGTCGCAGTTGAAGGCGTGCTCGTAGGAGGAGCTTACGGTGATGACGCCGTTGAGGCCTGGCATCTTGAGGAGGAGGTACGTGTAGTTCGGGACCGCCATGAACTTCGCATACGCGGGACGTCCGAGGATGCCATGATAGGTTCCTCGAAAGTCGACCACGTCGAAGGTGATGACCTCCTTGAGGTAGTTGGACGGCGTCCTGAAGACAACGGGGAGATCAATCTGCCCGAGGGGCCAAGCGCGCTTGCCTGGCACGATGCCCTGAAAGGGGGAGTTAGAGGGTCGGAGGTGCGGGCGATCCATCCCCAACAGGCTGAGGGTCTCGGAGTAGAGGATGTTGATGGCGCTGCCGCCATCCATCAGCACCTAAGTGAGCCGGACATTGCCGACGACGGGATCTACTACGAGCAGGTACCTCCCAGGGTTCGGCACGTAGAGCGGGTGATCGTCGAGGCCATAGGTGATGGCGTCGGCCGACCACGGTAGGTACTATGGCGTGGCGGGGCGCACCGAGAACACCTCTCGGCGCTCGCGCTTGATCTGGCGCGGGGAAAGGTTTGCCAGGAGGCCTCCGATGATCATGAAGACATCATGGACCTCCGGGAACCCGTCGCCCTTGCCTTCATCCTCCTTCTCCTTCTTATTCTTGTCCTCGGGCGGGGGGAGCTTCTGGTAGAATCGACAGGCCAAGTCACACTGCCCCATGGTGTGCTTGACGGGGAACTTGTGGAAGGGACAAGGCTTCTTGAGTATGTCGTCGAAGGCCCCAGGCCCCGGGGGGCCTCGGGGCGCCTTGCGGTCGGCCGCTGCGACGAGGTCATCCTCGGAGTCTTCATCCTCCTTCTTGCCTAGCTTCCTCCTCCGCTTGCCCCTCCTATTCTTCTTGGGGTTGCGGGCTGCCGCTCCCTCGGCTCCTTCCTCCTTCCGCTTGCCCTTGTCGTTGGCACCGCGGAAAATGGCTCCCACCGCTTCCTCGCCGGAGGCGAAGTTTGTGGCCACCTCGAACAGTCGTTGGCGGTGGAGGGCATCTTCCGGCCCAGCTCGTGGACTAGCTCCTTACAGGTTGTTCCGTCTAGGAACGCGCTGATGATGGCGGTGCTAGCCACGTTGGGCAGCTCGGTGCACTTCTTTGAGAAGCTGCGGATGAAGTCACGGAGCGACTCGTCGGGCTTCTGGCGGCAGCTGCGGAGATCCCAGGAGTTCCCAGGGCGCATGTATGTGCCCTGGAAGTTCCCCATGAAGACTTTGACCAGGTCACCCCAGTCAAAGATCGTGCGGGCGGGAAGGTGCTCCAGCCATGCCCGTGCGGCATCGCCAGTGGAGAGGAAGGTTGCGGATGATGAGCCTGTCATCGTCCGCTCCACCCAAATAGGCAGGCCGAGCGGTAGTCATTGAGCCAAACCTCGGGGTTCGTTTCTCCCGAGTACTTGGTGAGATTGGCCGGTTGTCGGAACCGAAAGGGAAACCGGGCGCCGCGGATCTCCCGGCTGAAGGCGCGAGGCCCCGGGGTCCGCGTCGTCGCGTCCTCATCATTGATACGCCTGCCGCCGCCCTGGCTGGCGTCGCGTTCGGCCCGCGCCCTTGCCTCCCTCACGATGTTGCGCGCGTCACCGTCATCGAGGCTGCCACGGTTGTCCTGGATGCGCTCGCGGGCCGGCCTCCACGAGGGATCCAGGTGGACTGAGGCTTTCCGCTCCTCCCGAGGGGCACCCTCGGGTTCCTCGTCCTTCTGAGCGCGAAGGCGTGAGGCGGAGCTCTCGGCCTGCTGGACTGCGGCGGTCTCGATGTAGCACCGCACCTCATCGCGGACGCGTCGCCCCTCTGGGGTGGAAGGCTCTGGCATCGCTTGGAGGAGGAGGGCCGCGGCGGCGACGTTCTGGCTCGCACGCTGGAAGACGGGAGGATGTTCGCCCCCCTCGTCGTTGACGATCCTGCAGTGGGCGTCGCGGGCGCGTTGCGGGGCCGCGGGGCTCGGGTTACGCACAGCACGGTGGCCTTGCTCGAATGCGTTTATCTTTTGCCGTAGCTGAAGACGGTCGTGTTTGAGCTTGGCTCCGAGCTCACGGATCTACTCCATGGTGAGTCGGCGTGGCTCCTGAGGGGTGGCCGCCGGGTCTGCGGCTCTCGGCGGTTCCGCAGGCGGGGGAGTCCGTTGCTCCCGGCCCGCGGGCCCGGGGCGTCGTGGGTCCACCGGGGTTGCGCCACCGGAGCGGGCTTTGGCGGTGTGCCTAGGGTCACGGTCCTGGTCATCGTCGCCGCCGTCGTTGCCACCGGTGCCAAGGTCTTCGACCTCCACGTGGAAGCACTCGCGGGTCGGGTCGTACATGTCGTCCGGGGAGTCGGAGTCGGGGTAGCCAAAGGCGAAGGCGTGCTCCGGGATGAACCCCCAGGCTCCGTGTCCTCGAGGTAATGCCAGATCGGGTGGACGTAGCGCGTGCCAGGGCCGCACCACTCCGCCTGTCTGATCAGGTACTCCTCGTAGGCGTGGATGGATCCGTCGGGGATGTCCGCGCTGGGGTGCTCCGTGGAGCGCCGCCGACGACGTGGACGCCTCTGCCGGGCCCCCATGGCGGTGGAGACAAACGCCGCGCTCGTAGCGGCGGCATTGGCCATGCCAAAAGGCCGGGCGTGGTGACGGCGGGCGTGCGTCCCCTACGGGAGTCGTCGCCTAGGCTGCAGCGCCCGCGAAGTCCTCCTCCGGACCTTTCGCGTCGTGGTGAGTCCGCCGTCGCTGGGCGGAGCGAAAAGCCGGTGCCTCTGCGCCCGCCGGGTGATGGATCCACCGGGGCCCCGCAAAAGGCCCCCTCAACCCCGGGCGGGAGGAGCTCCATGTCGATCTGGGTACCAGTCGACACGAACTCAAGCTCTCCGAACTGGATCAGGGTCCCTTGGCTCCAGCCGGGGGGGAGAAGAGTTGGGGCCGAAACGCCCCCCGTGGTGTAGTCGCGATCGCCGGCTATCCGGAGGTCTCGGTGGGAAGAGAGGCGAAACACGCCTGCCTCCCCTACCGGGCGCCCAACTGCCGGTGCTAGAATCGGGTGGCCCTAGCACCAACGAGTAAATTTATGGTGCGTGCTCCCAACTCCGGATGGTGTGCAAGATGGACACAAGGGTTTATACTAGTTCGGGCAAGAGAAGGCCCTAAGTCCTCCCAACTCCGCCGTGACTTGCTGCTCTTTGACAACACCGGCACCTACCTTTTTTTCCAGAACACGACTACATGTGTATTTTATTAGGGACAGTAAGGTTCGAACACCAACAATGTTTGAGAGCTTCCTTAAGAGCGTCTCCAATGACCCGTGCAAATCGCCAAAGCAGACGTGGAACTTAGAAACAATTAAAAACTAAAAGGCCGAAAGCAAAGGGTAAGATATGTCAGTGACTGTAAGAATCTTGAGAATGGTGCGAGCTAAGCGCTTCTCCTCTCGCTAGCGCGGTGAGTATTTTGTTTCTCTTTCCTTCTCATTGGACATATGCTTCTCCTAGCTAGTGCGTGTGTCAGGCATTGCGGACGCCCTAAGAGGCGCATTCTACCACTGCCTTTGCCGGTGTGCAGCACCACCCGTGCTCGCTTATCCTCGCCCAGGACTGTATCTTGCTACCTGCTAGGCGGCATCGGGGACGAGGATGGGGAGGCGCGCGTGTTCAGGTTAATTGTTGAGCTTTATGGATTGTCGGTGCTAGAACTGGTGGCCCTAGCACCAACGAGTAAATTTATGGTGCGTGCTCCCAACTCCGGATGGTGTGCAAGATGGACACAACGGTTTATACTGGTTCGGGCAAGAGAAGGCCCTACGTCCAGTGGGAGAGAGGTTCTTGTATTATCTTGCACCTAAGTGCTCGTAGGTAGGGTGTACAAGCAGTGAGAGAGGGACAAGGTCCCAAGTCTCGTGGATGATTGAGTGGAGTGCCAATATCGGGCTCGTGTGTCCCCATCGCCTACGGGCTCCTGCCTCCCCCTTTTATAGCCGTAAGGGGAGGGCAGAGCCTTACAAGAGGTGGACGTGCTCGTGGCAAGGTCGTGGGCTTCTGTCCTCCCTCGTCCGAGGCTCCGGAGTGGGCAGGCTGTCCTGGATCGTGACGAGGCTGTGTGACGTCGCCTCCCTGGCCCTGTTGGTTAGAATGATAGACGTCCTTGCTTAGAGTTGGTGGAGCGTGATGGAGGGGATGTCCGAGCCCTGTAGCTTGCTATAGCTTTGACCCGCCTGGAATCCGAGGCTCGGGGGGCCTCGGAGCTCGTTGCCGTACGGGGAGTGGTTGGAACAGCCGCAGATGGTCGCCGACGCAGTGGTCGCCCATCCCGGGCTCAGAGAGCACGGGCGGGACTGTGGTTGAACCGAGGGGGCGCCCAGACCACTCTCGTACGGGGGGTGACGTCGGCCGTCGTTGCTCAGGCGCGGTGGACGGTGCCCCGGGGTTCCGGCGATGTGACCTGACAAAGGGTTAGGCAGCACAGCGTCCTACAGTGGCGGGCGTGGCCTCCACTGTGGGGCTGCGTAAGCATGAACGCCGGCGTGGGTCGTGGACGGGGCAGTGCCCATCCCCCCCGGGGCGTGGGCGCCCCCCGACCACGAGCCACGGGGCGAAGCGGTGGTAGATGTGCGTCAAATCGGTGGTACGGCTTTGACCCTAGACGGCGCGTCCCGTCTGAGGCCTGGTTGCCGGGGGCTCGTGTGGGACGGAAATCGGAGGCTCGTCCGAGGCCCCGACGCTGAAGGCTCGAGCGAGGCGGAAGGGGGAGACTCATCCGAGGCCCCAGCGTTGGGGGCTCGGGCGAGGCGGCGAATTGGTACTTGCCCGAGGCCTCTGCGGGGTAGGCTCGGATGGGCTGGGGACCGTGCGCTTGCTCCGGTGCCTTGGAGCCGTGACCTAGATAAAGTAGTGGGCGGCCTACTGGGCCAGATTCTGCGTTTCCTAAAGGGGCCCTTATTTTGGTCCGCGACATGGATGGTGTCACGTCGTGTTGCGGCGAGGAGTGCATCATGCTGCATGTGCATGCGAGAAGGACAGCATGAGAGAGGAGGAGCTTAGGAGTGAGAAAGAGAACCACGTGTTTTTTTAGTACAACTAGCGCCCAGACGTCCGGATGCTCACGCTTGACCTGTCCTGCTGCCCCGCACCTGCTGCTGCGCACCCTCCCTACTGCTAGCATGCTCATGTGCTGATGCCTCACATGCTGCCACCTCGGGTGGTGTTGCTCATGCATGTGGGGACCACTGGCATGCACCTGCTGCTTGCATGCTGCTGCATGCACATGGGGGCACGCATGCTCCTCACTAGTTGTTGCACTCATAAAGTTGCGCCATACTGCTACTGCATATGCACAGGGCCACCTCTGTTTACGCTCGCGTCTCTCGTTTGCTAATAAAAAATACTTGAAACATGAAGTATTTACTGCAAAATACATCCGAATGTTGACTTATGTGTATAACAACTGCAACATGTGAAACACTTAAATCAACCACTTTCAATACACGTCTGAAACATTTTAAACACACATTGCAACATACATGTATATCTATTTCAACATATACAACATCTAGATAAAATACATACACCTTGCAACATAAAAACACTCGTGTGAAACATAGGCAACACACAAAACCAATGCTTGCAACATACGTCTGAAAAACGATGAAACATGAACAAAGATTTGCAACATGTCTCTAAAACAGTTGCAACATATAAATCCTGATCTACTTTTACAACATTCAGATTAAAACAAATGCAACATCAAGATTAAAGATCTGAAACACTTGAATCATACGCTTGCAACATGTAACAGAGGCTCGTCGTTATGGAGCTTGATGCTTGCATGGAGATCGGAGGCAGCGCATGCATGGAACTCGCCTATGCGCCAACGGAGTGGTAGGCACTGTGTGCCCCTGGGCCAAAACCTGCGCGAGCACCTTTAGGCGACCATCCCTAGCTCGCACTTGTTCATGCAGCTTGGGCGAGCACCTGATCTGCGAGCACCTTTGTTGGGTGAGTGCCCCAGGTGAGGCGAGCACCTACTCGCGTGGCCGGCTGGTGAAGAGATGATCGGCTCGGGCTCTGGCCGCCGCCACGGCATGGGTGGCGCGCTGGCGCGGGTGACAGCAAAGGCCATGACGGTGGACGCGGCGGTGAAGAAGGACAGCTCGTAGCTCTCCTCGTTGGCATTGATGGTCATGAACCCCGCCTCTAGCATGTCAGTCCGTGATGATCTCTGCCTCCGGCCACCGCATCACCTCTGCCACAGCCTCCTCTATGATGCCACTGTACCACGCGTCCTCACTGTTGTTGTCACCTAGCTGCAGTTCCTTGCCATAAACGATGTCCTCTACTACCTCGTCGGCCTCGCCGCTAACCCTCTTCCATTTCCTCGCCACGCCATTGGCCTCCGCCGCCTCCTGGACCTCATTACTACAAGAATTTTAACCGAGGCGGGCAAAATAGATTATCCGAGGCGAGCATCTCAACCGCCTCGGACAATAGGTCACAGTAAATTGATCTTTACCGAGGCGGTTCAAATGCCCGCCTCAGTTAATCAATCCAGAAAAACAAAAAAACTAAAAAGCCCATGTCCAGCACTAACTGGGCCTGGATCTGGGCTCGTAGCACTACCGCTGCGCCACCGCCGGGGGTGGATCCACCACACCGATCCGCCAGGGGGCGCGCCGGCACCGGTTCCGCCCGCCGACGGCCGCATCGACCTGATGCGCCGTCGGGGACACGCCGACCGGATCCACCGCCGTGGGTGGCCATGCCATGGATCCGTCGCCGAGGGCCGCACGTGTTGTGGATCCACCGCCGGGGGAGCCGCCAGCCATGGATCCACCGCAAGGGGCCTCGCTAGCCTCGGATCCACCGTAAGGAACGCCCCAGCCCTAGATCCGCCACCGGGAGCCGCCGGCCATGGATCCATCACCAGCCCCTCGCTAGCCCCCGATCCGCCTATAGTGCGCCAGCCCCCGATCCGCAGCGGGGGAGTCGCCCACCAAGGATCCACCGCGGGGCGCACCGCCTTGATCCGCTGGGGGGGCCGCCGTGCCATTGATCTGCCGCCCGGGAGCCGTTGCCGGATCCACCGGGGGGGGGAGCCACCCGCCTTGGATCCGCCGGGGGGGACCTCGCCAGCCCCGGATCCGCCGATAGAGGCGCGCCCGGCCCTAGATCTGCCACCGGGAGCATGCCGGGTGTTGGGTCCGCCGCCCGGTGCCGAGGCACGCCATGGGTATGCTAGGGGCCGGAGAGGGAGGGGGCCGGGGTGGGAGAGGGGGCCGAGGTGGGAGAGGGAGGGAGGGGGCCGGGGAGGGTGAAGGAGAGAGGAGTTGGAGAGAGCAGAGAGGTGAGTGAGAAACCCTAAAGTTATCAATTTATATGTGAACGCGCCTATCGGGCCGGCTGGGCTTCTTCTAGGCTCAGTATTTTTTGAGGCGGGCCTTCTAATATGTCCGCCTCCATAAATGTATTTACCGAGACAATTGGGTTAGAATGACCGTCTCGGTTAATCGATATTAACCGAGGCAGGCATTTTAAAGTGACCGCCTCGGTTAATCGATTTTGCGAGGCGGTTGTTTATGAGCGCCTCGGTTAATAAAAAACACCTGTCTTGGTTAATCGCGGGCATTAACCGAGGCGGTTAAAAAATCTGCCCGCCTCCGAGGCCATTTTTGAAACACCTCCTAAAAGTTTTTTTTGTAGTAGTGCCTCCCCCTCCTTATCCTGGACCACTGTCGAGCATGCGAATACTCCTGCGCGAGCAAGCCTTGTTATGCAAGCATCCCTGGTGAGAGCCACGCTATGGTGGGGATAGAGAGAGTGGAAAGGATAAGGAAGGATAGGCGAAGGGATAAGAATGGGAAGGGATAAGAACGATTGGTGATTTTGTTTTTTTATTAATTCACATGTAGGCCACACGGGTAGGAGCGAGTGATGGGTGACTGAGCGCATGCCATGTCAGGAAGCCGCTGAACGCTCGAGTCAAAGCATTACCCCTTTTTTAGTACATGGCAACACTAGAATTGCCATGTTATCAACAATTCAAAGTACATCATGGTCATCTAATTGTAATGCCCTAAATTTAGTTTTGCGCTTAAATTATTTTTTCTTAGTTTAATCAAATAGATCGTGTTGGTTAAAGTGGGGAGAACTCAATTTTCTCACGCAATGATAAAATAAATCATAGGCCAATCATGTTGGTTCCATTCATGAAGTTGCATTTGTTATTTTTGTATGTTTAGTTTATCTCTTGTGATTTTGTCTTGCATAGAGATCGTTTTTAGTGTTTTTATAAACTTTTTATAGCAAATGAAAAAAAGGAAGAATTTTTTTTACTTGAGCGTTTTCAGGTTTACTAGCAAAAAGTGCCCGTGCGTCATAGCAACGGGAAAAAAAGCAATAACATTATCTAAAGCTTTGACATCTATGCATTGTTTTGTCGTGAAAAATATAGTTTTCTATTTACATCATTATATTTTTATTGCACTCGACATTATGCTACAAAAAGCCTATCCGAAAATACAAGCGCACATTTTATTCATCGAGGAGTCAAACTCATTTTAAGTTTGACTAACTATATAGAAATTTTTGAGAGCAAGTAGAAAATTGAGGATAGCAAATAAGTACACTTTCTTTTGTTATGATGAATCTGTTCCTCCATGGCTCGATTTCATTGTTCTCCTCACCCATAATAATAAGATCCTCTATATCAAGAGCTCCATGTACCTGCACAACAATCAACAGTCTCAATTCTAAATACAAAATGTGATTTGGGATTGCAGGTACACATTGTGACATCTGACGGATATTTTTATTTAAACAAGAAAAGAGAGAGCATGACTGGTTAATAACTAAATATAGAACGTCATAATGCATGTCAAGTCTTCATCTAAAATCTCTTGGATAAGTTCTTTCTCCTTTTCATTTCCAAAAGTCTACACAAAGAGCACTATTCTTTTTACATAACAAAGTCAGGATTCTCTGTAAATACTAATCCTCGGTACATGGAGAGATTCAAATTAGAAGGTAACGATCACTGCAGCAAATAGAAAATATTTATTTAAATGGAAACTAAAAGCTCAACCATTTCTAATTTCTCATCATATCAAGATTTTTTGCTTCAAGTTAACTGCACCTGCTAAATTCAGAAGATGCACCTTATATTGGGTTGTGATGGGTCTAACATATAGAATTAATTGATTGCAAGTGCACGCGTATCTAATAGGAATCCCCACCTGGCAACTTTTGAATTCCCTTGCATCCTGGAGTTGACAAGAAACAAATAAAGTTTGCACCCTATGCTAACATATAGAATGTGAGCATGCATTATAGGAATTTCCTGTAAGTTACCCCTGCAGCCAGGAAAGCTCTCAATGCTGAGATATCAATGAGAAATTAATACATTTCCCACAGCAACTACCGTAATAGGCAAGTGAAGAAGGCACACCTAGCTAAACAAATTATTAGGAGCAGATCAGTTGAATAAGGAAAGCAGCCACCTCATCTATGGCATTCCCTTGCAGGGAGATTGCCTCTCTGATCATCTAGGCATCTCTCTCAATTTAGATATTCCGAATGAAGCAAAATCAATGGAACTTGGGACCTCGTCCTCCCTTGGCTTGCTGAAAATGCATACATAACAAATGGTTCAGTACAAGCTTGACAATGCAATGCTGACAGACTAAGAATTTCACAATTGCATTATTACTAATTCATGAATTATACTTGACATTAAGCACCCTTTAATTATTCAATGCTTGTAGTTGCAGGATGACAATGTGTCATCTAATGAAGATAACCGATCTATGGCGAAGTGGATTGTTACCTCCGCGGTCGCAGCAAATATTGAGCCAGCTTAGTTCCCCATGGCGGGAGTAATCTTGCTTGGCAAACCTCCACGCAGCGAGCTCTTATAACAAGAAAGAAGATTCATGGACTAATTTATATTATAATAGGAAAAAAGGAGAGAAACCTGAACCGAACGGGTTATGGAGAACCATGTCAATTCCGTTCTCGCAGAGAAAATTATCTGATTTACCAATCTCATCTGCTTCTGCTTGTTGAAATCTTGATTCCCTCTGTTATCTGAAAGCAGAATATAAGAACTCCTATACTCGAGAAGACAGTACTTGCAGGGCCGGGATTGCCTCCTAGAACAGCCTTCTCTAAAAAACATGTTTTATAATGGATTCTTCTGCTTTTGCTGGTCATCAACTTCAATTGGAGCATGTTCGTCACGTAGTGCCATCTACTGCATTTCAATATAGGTAAAAAAAAGAACAAAACTTCAGATTCAAGCACATCACAAATCAGTGAATCACATGTTGAATAGAAGTTGCCTGCTAGGACCTGGGATCTGGGACTGACGGACTTGGAGGAGGCGTTGCCTGACTGCGTCACCACCGGGCGTTCATGTCAGGCTGGGAGCTGGGAGAGCCGGAGAGGTCCTGTGGCAGCCGCTCCTCGCTCAACTGTGTCGTCGCTCGACTGTCGCCGACTAGCCGGTGTGCCGCCGGCTGCTCCCTGCCCCATCACTGGGCCTGGCCGCCGCTCGCCACCCTCTGACCTCCAGTCGCTGGTCAGAGTTTTTCTTTTAACTCGTCGCCGGTCGGAGTTGGAGTGGGAGTCGCGGGATGCGGCGCCGTTCTGCGAGCGGCCGATGGAAGGAAAGGTCACGGGGAGGGAAGTTGGGCTGTTTTCCTTTCACGGTCCATATCCAAATCGGTCCAGCTGTGCCCGACTCTGGTACTCCTAATCCTATTTCTTATTCAAATCGGTACGTAGAGACATATGAGACCAGACCAAACCAAAAAGGGAGAAATTTTGCCTTTTATAAGTAGATGGATGAAAAAGTTGCTGGACCAAAAAAATTAGCTGAAAGTTTTGCTTCTTTATTATTACTATATACTAGGAACGTGCCCGTGCGTTGCAACGGGAGAAAAAAACTATCAAATGTTCATAGGAAATGAAAACATGAGGCAAAACGTCTTATAATTTGAAATAGAGGTAGTATTGGTTATTCCCTTTTCTTAATAAATTTGAGGGTTATAATTTATTTTTTACGACTATAACATCCAAAATATAAGCTCATGTTAGCAAATAATATAATAATGTTCAATTAAGTTTGTATCAAATTGAATTATATGGCATTGATAGATCTTTTACTTTTTCGTTGCTAAGCATTAAAAAATTGTTTGTAGATTTATCTTAAGTTTATTTTTTATAATATTCACGCATGAATTCCATACAGATAAAAACAATTTCAAAACCAGAGAAAAAAGAAAGAAATTTAGAAAAAGAGGGGAAGACATTTAACGGAAAAGAAATTAGAAAAAGACATAGACGATGTACTCCTATGAGTAATGAATAACGACTCAAAAGACCATGGCGGTGTTCTACGCGTGCCTGACGGACGAGAACTCCGCGTTTCGCCATGAAACATCTTCAAAACACTTTTTGTGAATAAAATAAAAAAATAAATAATAGTTTATAATATTATAAAGTATATAGATTCAACCAATAGATCATAATCATAGACAGTCATACAATAAAAAAGGTAAGGACTTAAGAATATACAGCTTTCATGGGTACAAAATCATCCTAAGAACCAGAGCTGCAACCGGTTGAATTGTAGGTTTACCTAGAGAAGTAGTATGTCTTTGAGGTGTCAAGTCCAACCATTGCCACAACTTGATGAACTTTGTTTATTTGTGCATGCATGACGAAGATGGACAACTATCGTGAACTCAACTACACTACCATAGATCCATGTGACATAACTGAAATACTTCTAGGTGTATAACAAAATACACATGTGTACTCTTATAAAGTGTCAGGACAAGCATAAGCTAGGCAAGCATCAGATAGGGATATTTCTAGGTGCATAACAAAGATTGCTATTATGTCTTTCCCTAATATGTATTCTGAAATCACAAAAACCAGCTCAACTCGAAGTGCTATACGCAAGCATGTTCTTATCCTAGCCACTAGCAAGCAGCATAGAGCCCCCTTCAAAAGGGGTTAGAATTAAGATATGAGCAATACTATCTCAACGCCATCAAACAGGTAAGAAGAGACTGAAGATAGATGTCCGGTATTTTTGCATCGCAAGGATCGCAGCAATTAAGGGTTCTTGGGAGGGAGGGAGGGAGGGAGGGAGGGAGGGGGGGTGGGCGTACATATACAGGTACGTACGTACCGTACGTACCTGTCTGATGTGTGCACACAGGACGGCGATGACGCCAAGCTTGGCAAGGACAGGGGATGTTGACACCAGCAACCCGTCCAGCTTCTTGTCGGTCGGCCTCCATGGCAGCATGCAACAATGCTGGTGAGGAGATTGTCGGTGAAACTGTTGGTTCTATGAAATCGACAAGACAACTATCTCCTTTAATATATAGATAAGATATATTCTGATCCGAGATGGTTTCTTTTTTGATTCTGAGCCGCGCTTGCCATGGAATATGGCCGCATCAATGGTGACGGCGGCGGGAGAAACTACCGGCGTGGGGAGCGGAGACGGAAGAAGTAGCGACTTTCGATTCCAACTCGCACTTGCCATGGACGATAGCGCTATGTCGGTCACAGAGGGAGGGAAGCATGAGCGGATCAGAACGGCATGCGGCGTCCGGCGCGAGGAGCGGAGACGGAAGGAGCAGCGAGTCACACCTTCCAGGCGCTGTGTCAGACACGGAGGGAGGAAAGGTGAGC
The DNA here is from genome assembly GCA_015844335.1 of Chrysopogon serrulatus. Lineage (NCBI taxonomy): Eukaryota > Viridiplantae > Streptophyta > Magnoliopsida > Poales > Poaceae > Chrysopogon > Chrysopogon serrulatus. The sequence goes on along the minus strand of JADLZL010002929.1, from coordinate 388,360 downwards.
GGACTCAAAGCGGCGTGCGGCGGCTGGGAACGACCAGAATCTTCCCTGCTGACTCCGCAGACCCCCACCCCGCATGCGTACTGCTGCTGTGCAACCCACAGACAAAAATCTGCGGCCCATGAACCCCCAAGACGGACAAGAAGAGGTGCATGTCTGGTGGATTACTCAATTTTTTACCAAGTATATCTGTATCGTCCCAGTAGGTGTCGGATCAGAGTCCTAGTTCAGGTAGAATAGTATTTTCTGAATTTTCATGTGTAAAGACGACCGAATAAAAAAGCTGGACCAAAAAGTAGATGGACTAAAAATTAATGGACCAAAAAAATTGGCTGAAAGTTTTGCCTCTTTATTATTAGGTAGGTATAGGTATAGAGGTATAGATATAGATATAGATATATAAAAAAAAAGTAAAATACACCGTAGGCTGCAGTAGAACTCGAGCGTTGGGATGCACTGGGACATGGCGCCGGTCATAATCACATCGATGTACTTGGTGCGGGGTCACAGGTGCCGGATGATGCCCTCCCACAATGTGCTCCCCGCACTAGGCCTCAATCTCGTCGGCGCCGCGAAGCACCCTACCGATGGCGTTGCGTACTGTGCGGTCCATGATCTCCGGGTCGAGCGTGCCCATGCGGATGTCGTGGCAAGGCGCGGCCAGCTTCTCGAGGAAGCGGATCGGAGGCGAACACGACACCGACGCGCAGCACGTCTCCGCGGTGTACGTCTCTAGGAACTGCCGGGCTCTGGTACTAGCACGTTAGCACCGGCCGTACGTGCCACCAGTCCGCCTAGTGTGTCGACGTATGTGCGACTGGCTCATCACCGGGACTTGCATGGTATATAACGACCTCGTGTCCAGCTCGTCGGCAATGGTGAGATGAATATACTATACTTCTGCGAGAAACTTGGGAGATGGGTTTGCCTAAGGTATCTTCGTTGGCAGTGCAGAGTATGTCCGGCTGGAGGCCCTCGTAGGTGACGAGCGGGACGACACGGCTGAAGGCTTCGACGGCGTCGGCGGCTCATCCCGGGACACCGTAGCGGCGCAGATACTCGACTGACACGTTCTGCGACAGTATCTCCGCGAGGAAGCGCCATTGCACCAACTTCCCGGCGTTTGCTGTGACATACTCGATGAACTCAAGCGCGTCGCAGTGCCTTAGAGGGTCAGCACGCTCGGTTATGACTCACAAGTATGAGCTCAGAAGTCTATGCTCAGGAGGAGGAGATGCCCCGCATGCTGCGGGCCACCACCTACCACCGTGGCATCCTTGTTCCACAATGGCATGATCACGCCAGATGTTGGTGATGATATGGCAGATTTTGGACTGTTGGTGTATGACGATAATAGATTAAGGACATAGATAGTCGACTTTTTAGTTAGAGGATCTAGATAGGAACTCTCTAAACATTTAAGGGCCCACGGTGTATTTTACTCTAGAATAAGTTATAGGCCAAACATGTTGGTTCCATTCATGAAGTTGTATTTGTTAATTATTTTGGATGCTTAGTTTATCTTGTGTGATTTTTTTATTTGCATAGAGATTGTTTTTAGTGTTTCTTATAAACTTTTCTAGCAAATGAAAAGCGGAAAAGCTTTTACCTGAGCGTTTTCAGGTTTATATAAATAGAAAAAAGCTTCTTTTCCTTAGTTTCTTGTACAGTACTTGTTTTCTGGCCCACTCCCTCTCTTTCTAGGCCTTGGGATTTTCTTCTTAAGCTGCCCGCACGACCATTTTCCTCATGGATTTGGCCCATCCCTCCCGCCGCATGCCCGTGCCCTCTTCTGTTGGGCCGGACCAAGCTCGTTCGCAGCAGCCTTTGCTCTTTCCCTTCTGCCTGGCGTGTCTCCGCCGCGGCGCCGCGTAGGCAAAAGTTCTTGTATTTTGCGTTTTTCCGTAGCGCCTAGGACACAAACACAAGCAGTAGCAGCGATCTCACCGCCTTTACTGGCATCCCAACTTTCGAAACCCCACACCGATCGAAGCAAATCGAGCGGGTTTTCTGACGGTTCGCGACTACCCGTGCGTGTGGTGTTTATGCTCTTAGGTATTTGGCTTTTTTTATTCGAATTTGGCTCTAGGGTTTCAAAACAAATTTTATTCAACTTTATAGCCTTCCGTTAATTTTGGGCATGTAACGGTGTTGAGTCAGAGGTAAAAAGAACCATTCTACCTCTAGCAAAAAATAAAAAAATAAAAAATTGTAAGATTTTTTTCAAGATATGGATATGGGTTAATGGAGGTAGACTAGAACTCAAAATAAATTTTGTTAAACTCAGTTTTTTATTTTTTTATTGTATGTACTCAAAATATACAATAAAAAATAAAGCTCTATTTTTATTTTTTTTTTGCCATAGTCTATTTACCCCTAACTTAACACCGTTATATACCAAAACTGATGGAAGACCATAGAGCTAAATAAATTTTTTGTTGAGGCCATTTGAGCCAAATTCAAATAAAAAAGAGCAAAATAACTAAAAGCAGTTTTTTCAAGACTATACCTAATTCTCCCTTATTGTTTAGTGGATGAGACCCGAACTAATTTGCAATCGGATTGTTCAAATCTCTATAGTTGGCTTGATCCAACGGTTTGCAACGATTTCATCTCATAGAGATTATATTATGCCACCAGTACAATGCATGGAGAGAGATCCCCATTATTATTAGTCCATCATCTGTGTGCTTGCAGTGTAAAAGGAGGTGTATTTTGTTTCAAAAAAATGGAGGTGTATTGCCCTAAACGGTCGTGTAGACAATTGACATGCCGTTTAAACATTGCACTTGGTGACCAGTCATGTCTATTTAATTGACTATTTATTCTGTTTATTAATAGATTGTTAACGCTAAACCATAGGTGCTTTGGACTATTTAACGTTTAGCGTTTCGATGAACACTGCAAAGAGGTGGACCATGGATTCGCTAATTCTTTAGTACAAAGGATAGATGTATCTTGGTTTGGCCATCCATGAGACGGAAGCCGGTCTGCCATTTATAAGGGATTGTTTGAAATATTCTCGTATGCATCTCAATCTACATGTGGTGTAATGGATTGTGGTGAAACTTAATCTATTTTTCACCTCGAATTCACTCTAATACATGTGGCTTTAGTTGGACACAAGTGCATCAAAACGAGGCCTAAGCGATTTTGAATCGCTGCCCTGGCGAAGAACTTGCGGTTCGAGCTAGGGAGCCCTTGTTTTCCATATAAATTTGTGGAATTCGGTTTATTGAGCCTACGGATTACTGGCCGATTTGGTTGAATGTTCTCCGAGGCATTTAAGTTCCAAATGATATCGGGTTGACGCGTGGACATCAATGAAAATTGGCTAGGTGATGGAAATGAGGTTTAAGTCATCCCTAACTCAACAGTCATCTAGGATAGCATCCTTTACTGCTATGTTTTTCTTCCTGCATTGCATATACACTGCATCCAGCCGGATACGCGCCCCTTGAACTTACACAAGCCGCTAAAGGTTCCCATGCTGCCATGGTTTCCAGTACCCATGCTTGCCCTATACGACAAGTACAAGGGTATATGTGTGCGTTTTCTCCATTCCGTGCCTCTCCCATATCCATCCATCATCTGTAGGTAGATTCATGGCACCGGACATTCGTGCACGTATCTCGAGTGATCTACAGGACGGCCGAACAAGTTACCCTGCCATGTCAGCTAGTGAGCCAGGGAGCCTGCATCACCGAAAATGCAAGTTACCCTGCCATGCCTCCGCCGTCGCAGCAATGCCATGCTGACACGTAATGGCGAAAGTGATTCACTGGTGTGTTACTGAAGCTGCTGATAGGATTGCACGTGCCTGTGGAGTCAGACTCCTGCATGCAACTATATATAACTAGTAGCCGCCACCAAAGTCATCAACATTCTATAATCGTACGTCTCCAGCAGACACCGACCATTCCTGATTCTGCTCCTGCAGACCTGCACGGTCAGCACGGAGATCAGATCGTAAAAGCATTAGTTAATCCACACGCATTAGTTAATCCACACCGAGGTACTTATTGTCCCGTCAAGATTTAGATTTGGAGACAAACAGTAAAGGGAGATTTAATACTAGTACCAGCACCAATCCTGATCCCTACCCTGCCCTTTATTGCTCTCTTTGTTCCAAATTTTTTTTATATGTGATTTATTATGTATATAGGCATATGTTATATCTACATGTATAGCAAAAAATAAAGATACAATTTTTTTTGAAAGATCGATAAAGATACAAAAATCAAAATGATTTGGAACAAAACCCAATAATATACTCCATAAAAGTTGTTGTAATTCATATAAGTTCTATGGATCATGAAATTCTTGGGATTGTATGGATCATGAAATTCTGGGGATTGTATGGATCATGAAATTCTAGGGATATAGAGGATGCAAGGCAGTTTATGGGACAAAAGAAATTTTCCCCTCATTAATTTCACTCTTTAATATTAGATATAAATATGGATATAGATATATATACTCTCTCTGTTTTAAATTATAAATCGTTTTGATTTTTTTGGTTCATCTATTTTTCTATGTATTTAGACATATTATCATATCTAGATACATAGTAAAATAAATATACTAAAAAAGTCAAAACGACTTATAATTTGGAACGAAGGAGTAGCGGGTATAGATATATTATAATATAGATATAAAGATATATAGAGGTACATTAAGAAACAGATTGTTCAGGCTCCTTTGTCGACTTGTCGTGCACTCGAGCTATAAAAAGACGTCTTCCACGCCAGTCTCGGAGCAGCTCATCCAGCCCGGTAGATAGCCATCTCCACATCCAGTCATCCAGACAGACACCCAGCGAAAGGAGAGGAATCCATCGTCACATCATCTCGATCGGCCGTCCATGGTGCAGCGGGTCGTCGTCAGTCATGACTCGTCCGCTCAGGGCGAGCGGCAGGCCATGGAGACGACGGCGAGGAAGGCGAAGCCGCGGAGGCCCGACGCGATGACGGAGATCAAGGCGCGGATGCTGCGGTGCAGCAGGGCCAAGGCCGACCAGGGCCGGTTCAAGCGCGGCTACCTCGCCACCGGCTGCGGCGCCGTCGACTCCGCCGTCTTCTACCTCGCCTGCCTCGTCTGCACCGCGCCGCCGGCGGCCTCGGCGTCCAGGAACCAAAATAATTGACGAGTTGCTGGCAGCTGGTGCCTTTGTGTGCTGTGTAATGTAAGAGGTGTTTTAGTCAGCACTCAACAATGTAACCTTTTGTTTTTTGCAAAGGTTTAATTAGTGATCACCTGCTGCTGCAATCTGCCATTAATTACTGTCATCCTGTGGCAGCGACACATCACGCGGTCCTCGTCTCTCTTGCCTTGGATGCTGTTTCTGCTAGCACCACCAGTCCGATCCCTGCGACCCTGCTGCGTCAGAATGCTGATGCTGATGCTGTTTCTGCCATTGCCAAATGGATATTGCATATTGTCCCCAACTCTTAACAGAATGGTCACCCCACAACGCCAAAAGGTCCTCATAGTCATAGTAGATGCTGACATGGTTTATTTGATGAGCACCCATCATGCTATCCCTGGACAAGCACAAGCGTACGACTCTACCCTGTTCGTTTTAGCTGAAAAACCATTTTAGCTTATTAGCCAATGATATTTTTTCTTACAAAAAATCAACCGTTTTAATAATATTTTAATTTATCAGCTGGCTTATAAGTTCTCCATTCCATATCTCCCCATACTGATCTCAGCAGGACATCCATCATCATGAATCCATCCATCATCTATGAATCCATGATGATGCATGTGTAGATTCATGGCACCAGGACGTCAGCCGGCCGGCAGAGCCATGGGGACCTCTGACCTGCACCGAATAATGTGCCGTGCCGTGCCGTTCCTCCGCCATTGCATCAATGCGATATACTGACACGTAACGTGGTGTGAGAGATTAACTGGTGTGTGTCACTGAAGCTGCCTGGTTAATTTAATGGGATTGCACGTGCATGTAGAGTGAGACGCCTGCAACTGCAATAGTCGCCATCACCGTCATCACCATACTATAATCTCCAGCAAATTAAACAGCGATTGACCGTTCCTGATTCTGCTCCTGCAGCAGACCTGCAGCGAGAGATGAGATCGTAAAAGCATTGGTTAATTGACACCAAGGTAATATTGTCCCATCAAGATAAAAACTTGGAGACAAACGTAACAGGAGAATTAATATTAGTACCAGCACTCATCCTGATCCCTACTACTCATTCTGCCCTTTATTGTTAACTAGCAAATATACTTGTACGCGTTGTAACGAAATTCAATATATCTTTGAGTGGAATACTGGGCCATCACTGTACACAAGTTGTTCTAATCATATGAGCACTGGATGGATCATGATCTAAAGATAAGGGTATGAGGACAGTTTATAGGACAAAAAAATTCCTCTCTCTTTAACTTTGCTCTTTAATACTAGCAGAAGAACCGTTGCGCTGCAACAAAATCAAATATACGAATAGGAATCAAACTCTATATCATAGCTAGATATAAGTTATTTTAACTCGTATGAGCAGGGCCATAAGTCTAGGCCATGTACAAGATACGTAAGATATAACCTAATACATAGAATAACAAACTCTATATCCTCGATCATTGCTAGGCGTGGGTTGTTTGAATTTTTTTAGTATGAGTGATATGTTCGGGTCACATACAAATATGGATGAAAATGGTATAGATATTTATCCGACCGTCCGTTCGACTGAATTCGTTTAGAAGGGTTTAGATCTGTCCGTATCCGGTGCGGATATTCAACATCCGGTACCGTATCAGTATCCGAAGACTTAAATCACATATTTATGATATCGATATCCAATCATATCCTATCTGGCATGGATGACACTATCCGTATTCGAATTTGAATTCGGACAGAAATATGAAAACAAATGTGGTATAAGTGATATCCGATCCGTTTTCAACCATACATACAAAACAATAGACGTGAGTGTAGGTTTTTTTGAAGTAAAAAAATGGGACAAAATAAACTCCCTAGTGCCGAATAATTAGGGCGGTGAGGTGGGAAAAATGTAGGTGAAAATTTTTACCTTTTTAATATTATATATATAATAAATACAGATAGATAATATAGATATATATATATATATATATATATATATATATATATATATATATATATATATATATATATATATATATATATATATAGTTACAGAATAATTCAGAACACGATTCACAGATACTGAGATATGATATAGATATAGATACAGACAAATACAATCTGTATTTATATCTGTATCTATATTTATATTTATATCAATTTATATCTATATATGTATCTGTATATATATCTATATCTATATCTATATCTATATCTGTATCTATATCTATATTATCTATCTATATTTATTGTATTTATTATATATATAATACAAATATAGATATAGATAAAGATCTAGATATAGATACAAATACAAATACATATGCAGGTATAGATATCTTGATATTACATAATAATAACACAGACGCTAATAACGTACATGTACACTCACTTTTATGAACGTACATATGCAAACCGATATAGATATAGAGTAGTATAAATATAGATATAGAAATAAAAATACATATTTTGGTACAATACAAACGCTTATGATACACGCACACTCACTTTTATATACACGCACATACAAACCCTACCTCTACCCCTATGAGCACATTCAAAGACTATTAGTCAGCAAATCTTTAAACCGAGATTATATTGGCAAAGTCATCACAAGTGTATCGCTATTGATGAAAAAAATCACCTACCACTAAAAATATAAAGTAATTAAATTTTAAAATATTTGCTTATATATGGAGTAAAAATGCACCAAGATCCTTATAACCACTAGGCCACAAGTCTTACAGAGATAAAACATATAGATTCTTCAGGTTGCGTTGCCGTGCTATAAAAAGACGTCTTCCTCGCCAGTCTCGGAGCTTATCCAGCCCGGTAACGAACTCCACATCAATCATCCAGACACCCAGCGAGAGGAGGGCATCCATCGTTACATTCTCGTCCATGGTGCAGCGGGCCTTGGTTAGGCATGACTCGGCAGCTCCGGGCGAGCGGCAGGCCAGGGAGACGACGACGACGACGAAGGTGAAGAGAAGGAGGCCCGACGCGATGACGGCGATCAAGGCGCGGATGCTGCGGTGCAGCAGGGCCAAGGACGACCAGGGCCGGTTCAAGCGCGGCTACCTCGCCGGCCGCGGTGCCGACGGCTGTGCCGTCGACTCCACCGTCTTCTTCTACCTCGCCTGCCTCGTCTGCACCGCGCGGCCGTCGCCCATCCGTCCCGGCGTCCAGGAACTAAAATAATTGATTGGCAAGTAGGCAAAGGCATCATCTAGGAGTAGTAGTTGTTAAAGATATAGATTACAAATATAGGTCGGCTCGGCTGAGGTTGTTATCATGTATCTAGATGTGTATTATGTACTCAAGGTTGTTATAGCTTGTATTGTTAAGATAGAGCATGTATAGCTGGTTAGTTGCAACAACCTTGGCTCATTGTAATCCAGGTTTGTAAGCCACCTGAGGGGCTGTTCCTCACCTTTATTAACACGCAGCCGAGAGACCCCGAGGGTTATCTCGTTCCCTCATACTTTTACATGGTATCGAGCTTTTTTTCTCCTCACGGAATAGATCCATATGGCCACATCCAGCGCTGCTGCCGCCGGCTCACCGGTCTTCACCTTCGGTTTCCTTCCACCAGTTTCTGAGAAACTCAACCGTGGCAACTACAATATGTGGTTTGTCCAGGTTTCCTCCACCATCAATGGCGCGCAGTATGGCAAGTACATCAGCCCCAATGCGGTTCCTCCGGCGACGCACATCGATGGCGCCGTCGACGCCACCACTGGCAAGATGGGCGAGCCTCAGCCCAACCCCGAGTACCAGACGTGGTTCACCCAGGACCAGCAGGTCCTCAGCTACCTCTTCTCGTCGCTGTCCAAAGAGGTGTTCTTCCAGGTCTCCTCCGCCAAGACTGCCTCCGAGCTCTGGGCGGCGATCCAGGCGCACCATGCCAGCCAGTCACGCGCCCGGATCATCTCCACTCGCATGGCCCTTGCCACTGCAACCAAGGGGACCTCCTCCATTGCCGATTACTTCGGCAAGATGAAAGGGCTGGCGGATGACATGGCGGCGGCGGGGAAGAAACTTGATGACGACGACCTCGCCACCTACATCCTCACTGGTCTCGATGAAGATTTCGAGAACGTCGTCACCTCCATCGCCACCAGGGTCGAACCCATCACCATCCCGGAGCTGTATGCGCAGCTCATTGCTCATGAGCAGCGAAAGGGACTCAACCCGGTGAATGGAGGCCACTCGGCGAACTCTGCCACCAAGAAAGGGCGCTCCTCCGGCTCCTCCGGCTCCTTCACCAACAACTCTCATGGCCGTGGCGGTGGCCGTGGGGGTTTTGGCCGTGGCAGCGGTGGTCGCGGCTCTGGCGGCAACAGCAGTGGAGGCGGCGGCCAAGGGAGCGGTCAAGGCCGCAATTTTCAGCAGGGTGTCTTCTGCCAGATATGTGGCAAGGAGGGGCATCCGGCACATCGCTGCTCCAAGCGGTTCAACCCCAACTTCAATGGGCCGCCCCAGAAGAGTGCGTCGTCTGCTACTTCCAGTTCGTATGGCGTGGATACGAACTGGTATATGGATTCAGGCGCCACTGATCATATCACGGGCGAGCTGGAGCGTCTGACCATGCGCAACAAGTACCACGGTGGCGACCAGATTCATGTGGCCGACGGGACAGGTATGGAGATCGCCAATGTTGGTCATAGCATTTTACGTTCCCCTAGTAGATCTCTTCTTCTCAATAATATACTTCATGTCCCTCAGGCGCATAAAAATCTTTGTTCTGTTAACCGTCTTGCCAAAGACAATAATGTATATCTTGAATTTCATCCCGAACATTTCTTGATTAAGGAACAGGGGACGAGGAGAATCCTCCACAGAGGCAAATGTAGAGGAGGGCTCTACCCGCTGCAATCTTCAGCACCGTCCTCATCGAATAATCAAGCTCTTGGCGCCACCAAGTCTTCCATCTCCGTGTGGCACCATCGCTTGGGTCACGCATCCTCCCGCGTTGTTAAACAAGTCCTAGATCGTCATAGGTTGTCCTTTTTCCATGATTCAGATAATGATAGAGTATGTGATGCTTGCCAACAAGGCAAGAGTCACCAGTTACCATATCCTAAGTCTACAAGTGTGTCGGCTAGTCCCATGGATCTAGTCTTCTCAGATGTATGGGGTCCTGCTCTTAGTTCCATTGGACGATATTCATACTATGTTAGTTTCATTGATGATCATAGTAAATTTACTTGGATTTATTTGTTGCGGCACAAGTCTCAAGTTTTTTCCATTTTTCATGAATTTCAAAGCCTTGTTGAAAGGCAGTTTGGCCGCAAGATACAATCCATCCAAACTGATTGGGGTGGAGAATATCAAGCCTTGCACTCCTTCTTTAAGCGTGTAGGCATTGCTCACTATGTCTCTTGTCCCCATGCCCATCAACAGAATGGATCGGCTGAGCGAAAACACCGTCACATAGTTGAAATGGCACTAACTTTACTTGCTCATGCCTCCATGCCATTAAAATTTTGGGATGAGGCAGTTTCCACGGCAGTCTATCTTATCAATAGACTTCCTTCTAAAGTGATTTCAGATCAATCTACCTTTGAAAGGTTGTTAAACCAGAAACCTGATTACAATTTTCTTCGCACCTTTGGATGCGCCGTATGGCCGAACCTTAGGCCCTACAATTCTCGAAAATTAGCTTTCCGTTCCAAACAATGTGTTTTCATCGGCTATAGCTCTCTTCACAAAGGCTATAAGTGTCTTGATCCCAAGGATGGGCGTGTGTATATCTCTCGCGATGTGATATTTGATGAGCATGTTTTCCCTTTTGCCACCCTTCATCCCAACGCTGGTGCACGACTCCGGAAAGAAATTGAGCTTTTACCCGATCTCTTTCCTTCACCATCTACTAGCCTTGGGAACGTAAATTCGCTTCACCACCATTTGCCATCTCCTGCCTCCACTAACAGTTCTTCAAGTTGTCTTGATGTTGCAGCTTCTGCAGGAACAAATCCCAGCTCAAATGGTGAAGAAATCCGGTGTCACAACCCCACTATGCCGGGTCTTCACCTGTGTTCCCCGGCTGGGGGCAGCGCATGTCCCGCGCCTGATCTTCCTGCGCCTGATCAGACCGGTACCGCCGCCGCATCGTCATCGGGATCGGAGTCTGCCACCGCGTTGCCTTCAACTGGACCCAGCGGGGATTCGGCTGCTGGCCCTGGATCATCTGCACCGTCGTCTGTGCCGCTCCCCTCTCCGCAGAGTCCTGCCGTGGCACAGCCTGATCCTACTAGGGGACCAGCAGCGCCCACCGAGATTCTCTCCTCCGGCTTGGATGCGGCTGCTGCTCTTGCGAGTGCTCCTGCGGCTCCAGCTCCTCAAGCGATTGCTCCTACGGCTCCAGCTTCTCAGCGTCCGTCTACTCGCCTGTCTCAAGGTATTTCACAACCCAAAACGCGAACTGATGGTACTGTTTGCTGGTGTATGCATGTCAAGACTCCAACAGGTGAACCAACGACGGTGACTGAAGCATTGGGTCATCCGCATTGGGTCCAGGCCATGGATACTGAGTACCAGGCGTTGATGAAGAATAAGACATGGCATCTTGTACCCCGTCCTAGAGGTAAAAATATTGTTGGCTGCAAGTGGGTTTATAAAATAAAACGAAAGGCCGACGGAACTGTTGATCGTTACAAGGCAAGGCTAGTAGCCAAGGGGTTCAAGCAACAATATGGCATAGACTATGAAGAGACGTTCAGTCCTGTTGTCAAGGCTGCAACCATTCGTCTTGTTCTTTCCATGGCTGTGTCCAAGGGGTGGTCACTTCGGCAACTTGATGTCCAAAATGCTTTTCTCCATGGTCTTTTGGAGGAGGAGGTTTATATGCACCAGCCCCTAGGTATGCAGATTCTGCTCATCCTACATATGTTTGCAAACTTGATAAAGCCCTCTATGGTTTGAAACAGGCTCCTCGAGCTTGGTATGCAAGGTTGTGTCATCGATTGGAGTCTCTTGGTTTTGTGGCATCCAAGGCAGATACCTCTCTGTTCTGTTATAATCATGGAGGATACAGTATGTTTGTTTTAGTGTATGTTGATGATATTATTGTTGCTAGCTCTTCTTCTCAGGCCACCGAGGCTCTTCTTACAGACCTGCAGCGTGACTTTGCTCTCAAGGATTTGGGAAAATTGCATTATTTTTTGGGCATTGAAGTTAAACATGTACCAGATGGACTTGTGCTATCTCAAGAGCGGTATGCAGCTGATATTCTGTCCCGCTCCGGTATGAATAAAGCTAAGGCGGTTGATACACCTCTCTCTTCTACAGAAACACTTCGTCTCACTGCTGGTGATCCCCTTAGTGCTGATGACTCTACACGATATAGAAGTGTGGTTGGTGCCCTGCAGTATCTTACCCTTACCCGGCCTGATCTCTCATTTGCTGTTAACAAAGTTTGTCAGTACCTTCATGCTCCCACCACAGTTCACTGGAGTGCTGTCAAAAGGATTTTACGGTATGTGAGTGGTACTGTCAGACTTGGCCTCAAGATTAAGCGCTCTAATTCTACACTGGTTAGTGCTTTTTCGGATGCTGATTGGGCCGGGTGTGTGGATGATCGTCGGTCTACCGGTGGTTTTGCTGTCTTCTTGGGTTCCAATCTTATCTCCTGGATGGCAAGGAAGCAAGCGACGGTCTCACGTTCTAGCACGAAGGCTGAATACAAGGCCCTAGCGAAGCAACTGCAGAGATGATGTGGGTGCAAAAGCTGTTAACAGAGTTGCGCATTCAGCATCCTTCGGCAGCACGGTTATGGTGTGACAATCTTGGTGCCAAGTACTTGTCAGCTAATCCAGTTTTTCATGCTCGGACAAAACATATCGAGATTGATTTTCATTTTGTTCGTGAAAGGGTAGCAAACAAGTTACTTGATATTCGGTTTATAAATTCTGCAGATCAACTTACTGATGGTTTTACCAAGGCAGTATCTGCTGCAGCAGTTTAGAAACAATCTTGGCCTTGTTAGTGGCTAAGATTGAGGGGGAGTGTTAAAGATATAGATTACAAATATAGGTCGGCTCGGCTGAGGTTGTTATCATGTATCTAGATGTGTATTATGTACTCAAGGTTGTTAGCTTGTATTGTTAAGATAGAGCATGTATAGCTGGTTAGTTGCAACAACCTTGGCTCATTGTAATCCAGGTTTGTAAGCCACGTGAGGGGCTGTTCCTCACCTTTATTAACACGCAGCCGAGAGACCCCGAGGGTTATCTCGTTCCCTCATACTTTTACAGTAGTGTCTTTGTGTGCTGTGTACTGTGTAAGGTGCTGTAGTCAATGTAACCGTTAGTTTTTTTTTTTTGAAAAGGTTTAATTAGTTCTATAAAAAATGGTTCATCATGCTGCTGCAGTCTGCCACTACCATTACCATCATCCTGCTAGCGGACACATCGCGCGCTCCTTGTCCCTCTTCTCTTGGATGCTGCTGCTGCTGTTTCTGCCAGCTCAGTCCGATCCCTGTGCACCCTGCTGCGTCAGGGACTCCGATCCCTGTGCTCAGTCCGATTAATTGCTAGCTATTTGCTAGTGCTATACTAGTATTTCCTACAATCAATCTAATATCTTAGTAATTAATTAGATCGTTAATTGAAACAGCATGGCACACCCTATTCTCTGACGAGATTTTTTGGAGCTAGATGCAACTTAATTTTGCAGCTTTGTTTATGATCTTGACCCTTTCCTCCGTCTTCAGCATAAATCTGATTTAGCAAATCACTCAGCCCGTTTATGTCATGTTTGTATATACTTTTGCTCTTAGTATAATAGTATGTAGACCTCCAAAAATGCATCTGCTGTTTGTTGACGTGCTACAACTGCATGAAGACACCAGCCGGGACCAAATAACAGGATACAGAATTGCAGATCCACTAGTATGGACTATGGTTTATGGACACATGTACTGCGGTGTGATCACGTACACACGCGCACGTTTTAATTAATGGCAGTTTTTTTTGAATGAAATTAATGGCACTTTACTTCACGCGTCTCGCATGAGCTTTGTACGTAACATTTTAAGTCCAGTGATCAGCAAGAGGAATTAACGCGACAGGACAGGACCACAAATTCACAATTTCACAAGATTTACTTTGTTCCTTTTCAAGCTGCACGACTCGTACGTGTACGTGTTATGCATCGTTCAGGACATACGTGGACGGTGGCACCGCGCGCAGCCCGGGCCAAATCTCGTGGAGGCCCATGCTCCCTCACCCACACACCGCGCTAAACATCAATCAAGCCACCACAAGCACAAGCATCCTCTTCATCACTCCATACCCATCCATGTATAGGTTAGTACTCTCTCTCTGTCCCACTATAACAGTGTAACTGCCGTTGTGGCAGTGCATTTGAAAGTCTATATTTAGGCCTTGTTTAGATTACCTCCCAACTTTCAAGTTTTTTCACTCTCTCTCCATCACATCAATTTGTACCCACATGTAAAGAGTATTAAATATAAGTAAAAAAAATAACTAATTACACAGTTTAGTTGTACATCACGAGACGAATCTTTTGAGCCTAGTTGGTCCACGATTGGACAATATTTGCCACATACAAACGAAATGCTACAGGACTTTTCAATCTCTCTCCATCACATCAATTTCTACCCTATATATGGAGCATTAAATGTTAGTAAAAAAATAACTAATTGCATGGTTTGGTTGTAAATCACGAGACGAATCTTTTGAGCCTAGTTGGGCCATGATTGGACAATATTTACCAAATACAAACGAACTGCTACAGGACTTTTCAATCTCTCTCTTCCCCCCATCTAAACAAGGCCTTAGTGCATGTTCCATGTATCTAGATGCACTGAATGTCTAGGTTCGAACCATCTTTGATGTACATAGTAGAAGGATAAAATGAGACATACAAAGGGACAAAAGGAGTAGTACGTTCATGACATCCACAGTTCCACACTCTAGTCTGTATGCATCTGCATTGACAAAACTCCTAATCCTATGCTTGATTAACCAAGATCCTTATGAATTCCTTCAGATGCTATAAATATGAATGTAAAGAAACAGAACTTCTAGTTGTATTAGAAACCGATGTTGATAATTTGATAATAGAACTAATGACTTTCACCACTAGGTTGATAACAGGTCGGTGGTGAAAAATCACCCTAGCCCACCAATCGCCCGACTCTACCTCGCTCCCCCTCCCTCCCTCCCTCCCACTAGTGGCAAAGGTGCAAGTGCCAATGCCAAGCCCTGCATCCATCCTAGCTAGCGGCCCTGGTCTAGAGGTGGCATGGGTGCGGACAATAGTAGCACAAGCATGACTGTGGTGGCCTGACATTTTTTTAATAATTTTCAATATGTAAATTACAAACCAGGAGTGATGAAAAACTCTATCCTTGCTACCTATCATTGTTAAATTGCAAAACTGGCAGCGACTGGGTTTTAGATCTAGCGGTGATGGACTCCATTTATTGTAGTAGTGGTTGGTTTCGATCAATTATTTTGGAAGGATAATATTACTATGTGAATCTTTCTTTATTCCAACGATCAAGCATGCACTAATTGACCCTAAAAATTGGATTGAGCTTTGCTAATAAGAGAGCCAAATGGGCTAAGCCAAGCTTGCACTACATTCTTGGATCCCACCTTATTCTCAAACTCACCGGTGGCTCACTTGATTGGCAATCCTGTAAGCTTATCTTGCATACAAATTATTGGGGTACCATGACTTTGCATCCACCAATAGAACATTTCTTCCCTTGTCGTAATAAGTTCAAAATTTCTACTCATTATATGCATGTTAATTATTGATACTAGGAAGAAATATGTTTTATTTTTTCTCATTAAAGGAGTTTGCTGAGTTAATAGTAAGCCTCTGTTAATTAATTTATGGAGACAGTAGTGTCCTCATAAATAGACAACCACAGTCTAGGTGCCCGGTTTGTTCTTTCTGGTGGAAGGACATTCTCACCCTTTTTGACAAATTTCAATCTTCATAAAGTAGTGTTGTATAGCTAGCATACGTCAAATTAGCTGTCATAAGTTTCTTAAATTTACTCTGTTTATATGCATTAAATAATTTAAAACGCCTAGAATGACAGCTCAGTGCTTGAACAGTTCAATTATATATGCATCATAGCTAGAACCATTGACTCTAGATCTGTTTGTGTGTCCGTTGGAACATACCCTTCAAAAATAAACTACGGAATATTATGCTTTTACTATGAATCTATCCAAATATATACCATTAACAATTAGGTTTCACTGTTGCATAGACCGAATACTTAAAATATAGATGACTAAGTTAGTTTGGCTTAATAATAGTTAGTTCGGCTTTATTTTCACTTGAACAATTCAAGTATATAGTTATCTGTCATAGCTAGTTCGGGAGCAAATAAAAGTCCAAAATATTATTTGGTGGTTTAATCAATCAGAGGCAAAGTTAATTGATTAGCTTAATAGTATCAACTGAATAAGAGATATGCTAATTTATTTATTAGTAACTAAATCGGCTGTTAGTTGGCCCCATATAGTTAATCTTGTTGGCAATGTAGCTGCCCCATATAGCTAAACTTGCTGACAATGTAGCTGAATAATAAACTCTACATAAACAGTATGTGCATTTCGGTGTCTAGGTGTAGTGTACTCCATCCTATAGGAAGAAGGATGCAATTCCAGAATAGTGATTGTTCTTGTGTAATATATATGGAAATTTTCATATAGTATACCTATTTAGAATTGCACATCTGAATATTATTCTCTATACACTTATTAAAACTCAAAGTTTGAATTTGACCATAACTAAGCTGCGTCCTTTTTGAGACTGAGGTACATATAGTTACAAATGAATTTATTTTTGCATATGTAATTCTTTGCCAAATAAGCTATAGTTTAATCCATGCAAATTTCTACTCATTATGAGAATGCTTTATTTGTTACTCTGATTGAAGTAGTTAGTTGAGTTAATAGTAAGTTGACTTGCTACCTGCAGGATAATTAGACAAATGTTTAAACAGTGTTGTGTTTAGCTAGTTTGTTGGAGTAATTGAAATGTGGAGAACCGGGACTAGAACTAGTAATAGACAGAAAATATCTTGAAGTCTGCAAGAGTGTAACATATATTTGGTTAATTCTATGTGTTGGGTAAGCAAGTACTCAATCACCAAAATTTCTCAATAAGACAAAAGATGCCTTTTTTCATGATCGTACAACGTGTGTCAGAGGGGTGTTTATAGGGGCCCTCGACTTTGTGATCCTTACAAATGACCATTTTGCCCATACATTCAACTAGCATTATTTTCTATAAATACAAGGGCGAAGTCATCTTTTCGTCTTCGACACCTCATTCTTCAGGACTTTCATCGATATCTCTCTTGAGCCGACTTCCGCTTCTTTCGACTTCGCACTTCAGTTCTGCGGATCTTTTAAGATCAGAAAGTCTGGCTTCGCCTGAAAGCTTTTCTTTTATCAAACTCAAATTTCCAGTCGAGCTTTTTCTGTGAAGTCGAAGTTACTCCTTCGTGTGTCATCCCGCGACCAATGTTTCAACACAAAATTTTATCGGCAAACTTCAAAGTTCTAGAATCAAGTTTTTCTAGCGAAGTCAAATCCCCAACACTATATGAACAATTTCATGTGAAGACTTGTGATTCTTGAGAACGCATAATGTGGTGAAGATCACATCTGAAAATGAAATAAATTAAAACTATCTGTAGAATTTTGCAAACAAAATGAAACTAACAAAAGCGATGGCCCGGGGGCACCACCGCTGGTCGTAATCTTCCACCCCGCTCCGACGGTCCAGCTCCATCAGGTGCTCGATCACCGCCCGGGTATGCCGCCAGTACGCCATGGACGCCACCCAGCCCACCAATCGACCGGAGAGACTCCGCTGCCGCCACGCCGCCACCTTTACCTAAGCCTTGAATTGCTCACTTGGCAGCTTGATTATGATTATATATTTACATATTAATCTTCATTTGCACTTGTACGTACGTCGTGTTACTGTGTGTTAGTGTTAGCTAGCTGGTGTTAGTGTGGCACCAGAATATGATGCAATTTTTTAGCTGGATTGCAGATCCTATCACGACGGTGATGGGGCATGGAAGATCTGACGATCTCCCACAAATCCGTTGCTGCAATCGACGCCACGGATACCATCGGAATCGGTGGTGAAGCAGCATGTGTTGTACATAAATTCTCTTTCTCTACTTAGTAATTCGACGGCAAAGCTCCTGACGTTATTTTTTTTAAAAAAAAATAATAAGTTGGGTATTTTTATGCCTCTCATCTGGTATAGTTGTAGTATCTGCTCATATACAACTCACACCGATCCTATGTCAGCCTAGGCATAAAAAACTGAGAACCGAGAACCAAACCGAATTTACTTAGAACTGAACCGAAAAGTACCGAAACCGAAAAATCAGTTCCCGTTCGGTTCCAAGTTCCCAGGAACCAAATTATCGAGGTAAATACCAAAACTGAACTGAATTTACCAAATTTACTCAAATGTGATAAGTTTGAGTGTTGTTATATTATTAATTATACTATTGTAGACTATTGTATTATATATTTTTGGCACTCACCCCTATAGTCTTGTGAACTTTTATATGTATATGCATTTTGCACTATTATTATCTATGAAATCATGTTAAAATTAGTTTTTTTGAACCAGCTATTACATCAGTTCGGTACTGTTCGGTAAAACCAAAACCGAACCGAATTTACCGATACAAATTTACTCAGTACCGAATTTTTTAGGAACCGATTAGTACTGGTTTCTGAGGAACCGAATTTTGCGAGGGTACCGAGTACCGAACCGATCTATACGCACACACACCACATTCACACCATATGTACACAAGCAAACCTACAACTACACTCAGATCACTAGATCACATCCTTGGTGAGATCACCAGATCCATCCATGGATCTGTAGATGACGAGTGCGTCGTATTTCCTTTGTGGCTCCACGCGTGAGAGACAGATGATTAAGGGAAACCACTGTTCCAGGTGAGACACCCGATGCCGATGTTAGGCATCGAACCCAAGTGGGTGTAGCCTGCACACCGGCAGAGCTCACCAACTGAGCTATGAGTCAGTCCTCTAACAATAAGTTGGGTCCTGCCCCTAGCCCAGGCTATCAAACAGTGCAGAAGGAGTTGGACCAATTCTTAGGTATTATGGTGGTGTTTATTTTTACGAACTGAGCGTAGCTCAGCTAATTGGGTTTTTTTGTGGTGGAACTTGTCCACCTAGGTTCAAGTCCTAGACTTGACATAGGTGCTTGTATTTTTCTAGATTTAACGGTGCTATCTTTCAGTGGTAGGCGATGTGCCCTAGTGACTTCATCAATCTCGAGATTTGTCAATCCAACTCGGTTCTTTGAAGGTGCTTGTAGGTGTAGGATAGGCGTGCGTACTCGTGTATATGAGCGTCTGTGTCTATAACTAAGTCTCACTAAAGAAATGGTTGTGTTTATTTTTTTGAGAAAATATTATGGTGGTGTTTATAGATGACCATAATAATGCCCGAGGCCTATGGACATGCATAGCCCATGGCCTAGAGTTTTGGTGCAGTCCAATCATGCCTTGATCCAATGAGTCCGGCATAATTAAAAGGAGGCCTATTAAAACCAATCTTAGTTTTCCCTAAAAAGGACCAATCTTAGCCATCACCTCCTCTCATATAACACACGAAAACCTTAAACCTTTATTTCGTCTATATATGGTTCAGACGTTGCATAAATTAATTAATTGGCGGGTCATGCTCATTCCTATGTATGGTGACATGGTGCTTTGTAACCATTTTTTGGCTACAAATTGGCTACTCTACATACTAACCAATCTGACCATATTCTATATCCTACAATACTCATTTGTGTAAGGTCAATTTTGCATTTGTTTATTATATAAAAATATGAAAGCATAAATAGTTTAGTTTTTTTTTACTATTTTCATTCATAGATTTGTTTGCTTAGCTACTTATTTTTGTTTCGAATAAGTGAAGATCAACAATTAGGGCATCCTTCTCAATAGGTACAATAGAAACATGATAACGCAATCAATATTTTCTTTCTATAACTCCTATTGAATGTATATGCACAATAATCTTGTTCCTTTTTGTTTCTCCTAGGTAATGCTTCTCTCCGTACTCCCTCTCACAATCTATCCTAGTCCTTTCTCTCCTTGTCCCATCCATATCCCTCTTTATAGTCTAGATCTTAACTTGTCATATCTCTCTCCTTGCCCCTGCCGTTTCATCCTCTTGCCAGTCTTGTCCCCTATCTCTCTCCTTGCCCCTGCCGTTTCATCTTCTTGCCAGTCTTGTCCCCGGCTGCTGGCCTCGCGCTCTCGTCCCCACGTGGCCCCGCCTCCACCTGCCACTGTGGCCATCCTCATCCTCATCCTCACTGGACTGGTGAGTAAAGTGTGTGTGTGTGTGTATGTGATGAGTGTGTGTGATGTATGTGGTGGTTTAATTATTCTTTGCAATATATAGACATATGTATATATGCATAGCTAATGTTTAATTAGTGCTATTAATAAATTAGAAAAATATATAGATTTTAATGTTTTTATTTATCAATGCTATGGATCAGAATTTTATGTACTTTGTATACACTAATGTTTTTATTCATGCTATTAATTTATATATATCAATCTAATCTTTGATATATTGACATATTATTAGTGTGACATGAATTTTCATATATTTGTATACATTAATGATCGATCCCATGCTCCAAACCCTATTCTGGTCGAGCTCCGCTCGATCTAAATTAAACTAACCTTGACCTAGCCGATTGAGCTATGTCTGTGAGTTTATGATGGAGTATGCAAGGAGAACTACAAAGGAATGATCGAATTACACAAAAAATATACATAATTTATTTGTAACCATTATGTTAATATATATACATACATATAATGATATAGATATTAATACTTTTCTCTTTGAAGGTAGAATCATCGGGTCCTACGAGATCAACAGAGAAAAACAATTCAAGAGGCATTGTCAAGATTTCTTATGGACCAGGTCATAGAACCGAAAGCTGCTTACTACTATGATCCTAAAGAATTAATACCTAGTACCCAAACGACGACAGAAGATTAGGGTTGCACAAGAAATCCTAAAGAGAAGATCAAGTAGTATGTGTATATATTCCATGCATGCTTGCACAAACTCTATAATATTTATAGAGTTAGTTTCATATTTATATTTAGTGCGTTATGTATGTTAATGCTCGATCACATGTACATATATTAGCAGTGTAGAATTTGTATATGAAAAACTAATCGAAACCTAAAAGAATTGAATTGAAAATAAACCATAAACTGAAAAGGAAACAAATGAAAAAGACTCTAGTCCTAGTTTGAAACTCTAACTAGGACTAGAAGTGCGCTACGTGGCAATGCACTAGCGATGCCTGGGGCGTTTTTAAGTCCCGGTTGGAGTTTCAAACTGAGACTAAAGGTCGGCTTTTAGTCTCGGTTCGGCACTCGGGTCCTAGATTCGCATCCCTGTTGGCAACCAAATTAAAGAGGGGTGTATCCCAACTGAAACTATAAGCCTGTCCCACATCATTGTGAGAGATCCATGGAGCCATATACACCTAGCAGTCCTTTTGCCTTCTCTAGTTTAGCACAAAATAAATATAATAATGACAAAAAATTAATATAAAATTAGGACTTTGTTTAGGGCCATATTTGGGTCAGCATGCTTGCACAAAAAAAATCCAAGGCATTTTGATGGAGCCAGAATATACAACATATCGGTTACGTGCATTCATAGATTATTCGGGATATTTTCTTATGATTATTTAATTTCCATGTTCGTTTTTGGTAATCGTCAAGTAATTTTAACTTATCCTGACGGTATATACAATATAACTGTCATAAGAAATGCAAAACCATCCTGGAATTAAGAATTTTCCTGTTTGGTGGACTCACAGGTTAACCATAAAAAAGATTCAAAACCGTCAGGCAAGTTTCTAGTGCCTGTGTCGTCCACCACAACAGAAACTGTACTTTTGTTATTGAGGGGTCAGATCATCATATATGGGCTTTGAAGCCTTAGTTTTGACGCCCTCCCTTCCGCTCTTCATCATTTTATTTAAAATTTTATGTTATTTGGTGCATTTAATTAAGATAATAACTATCTTGAGGTTATAGCTGTAGGTGTATTTTTTCCCTAAAATTGATTGATGTTTGACAATTTTAACTTTATAGACAAGACTAAAAGACTAGAAATGTTGCAACAGTGGAAATTACAAAATATATATCAGGCTTTGGAACATAAAACATCCAGCTTAAACCCCATGTCATCTGGGTATTGTACTGGTACCACAAAAAACTTAAACTCATCAAGTTGTCAGATGCGGCCTCGCATCAGCCCCAATGCGGAACTTAAGTCAGGGGTGATTATTAGTATGGAGACACTGCATGGTACCGAATGGCGAGTCAATTCGAAACGCTCCATACATACATACCTACGTACATAGCACATGCTTACTACAGAGATCTTGACCAAAAGAACTCAAAATCTGAATGATAGTTCATGGTCTCTCCAAATGGCCTTGGCACTACTGCTTTCGACATGATTGATGCACCTTGCCTCAGTGTCCTCAGCCTCTTATTCAGGAGTTCAGCATGCCTCAGTGTCCTCAGCCTCTTATTTAGGAGTTCAGCATGATCGGTTACCGAAGAAACATTTGATGTTATTGGTTTGAACCTTAGTTGTTCTCGCAGTTGAAACCACTCCCCTCCCTGTAAATAAGAAAATTTGACAGTTATAGCTTGAGTATGAGCCCGGAACCAAAACAATTATAGCTTGAGTATGAGCCCGGAACCAAAACAACTTCCACAACAACTAACACCAACAAGGAACACATATAGTTCCTTTTAAAAGAGATATAGAAACAGAAATTATACATATTTCTATCTAGTAGTACTGACGGGTTAGCTGAACCTCTCTACCTGGTCTTTGTAACCAAGCAAACCGACAATTGGACATATTATACTATCACGCCCATCTGGCTTATCCGTAGATTGTGGAACCAATTTTCCTAGCAAGTGGTATGTCAGGAATGAAGCTTGGCAGCTCCCTGCAGCTGCAGGTATCTGAAAAATAGGGTACCAGGCAACGGAATACCTAAAAACGGAGCATCTGGTTAGCACGTAAAAGAAAAGGAATCTTGTTATTAATTGGAAAACTCAAGGCAGATGAGATATAGCCAATAGCAGAATAGACATATACCAGGAACTTGGATGAAGATCAGATAGCTTGGCACTTTCAAGTTGCTTAGGATCCCCAAAAATTATTGGATTACGAGAAAGGTTTACGCCATCGCGAAGCTGCTTGATCCTATATCATTACATGTCCACAAGATCAAGTAGGGATATGGAAAAGACTCAGAAACAGTGTTTCTGGACCCTAGCTTATGTATACAATAATTTAAAAAACTTTGTATGAGAAAAAGCAAAACAAACAAATAATACAGGCTCAACATACTTGGTGAAAATTGGAGGACGTGAATAGGGATTCTCCAATTCGAAGTACTCAAAGATGAGTTCACCAAGATTTTGTGACTTCCCTGACTGTCCAAACAACTGAACCGCAGATAAAAGAGGTTGAAAATATGTAGAAAATTCTGGCCAAATAGAATTGGTCTTTCCCTTCATCTGAACCTCAATCCCACAGCACTCAGGTTCTTCATACCAGCTCCACAGACTCCACAAACGCTGGTCTTGCAAGCTGACGGTACTTTTTGTGCAAGATATCTGTCTAATGGCTGGGGTAGCCGCATGTAAAAAGTTTTCAATGTCGGCATGGATACCACTGGTCATGTATACATCAGATGCTTCTTGAATTCCATATGCATTATTAGCGGCCTTAATAATCTTGTCCAACTCACATGATGCACGAGTACTAAATGCTATTCTGTTCTCTTCTTTCTTCTGTTCTTCACTATCAGCAGATGAAGAAATAGCTAGATGACAAGGTGACAAAGTTTTATCACAAGTTGGTGCTCTAGAATCTGTGTCTTCGGTGGCACCACCAACTGGAGACATAGCTCTTTTCTGTTCTTCCTTATCAACACATGAAGATTTAACCAGCTGACCCAGCGACGAAGTTTTATCAGAAGTAGGTATTCTGGAATTTATGTTTTCAGAGTCTTCACCAACTAGAGCCACAGCTATTTTCTGTTCTTCCCTATCAACATATGAAGACTTACCCAGATGACCTAGTGATGAAGGATAATCAGAAGATGGTGCTCTTATGTCTTCGGTGTCACCACCAGCTAGAGCCACAACTTTTTTCTGTTGCTCCCTGTTAGCACATGAAGAATTAGCCAGAATACCTAGTGACGAAGATTTATCGTCAGAAGGTGGTGCCTTGGAATCTGTGTCTGTGATGCCATCACCAACTGGAGCCGTAGCTTTCAGCTCTCCTTCCTTGGGAAGGCATCTTGGAGAATTAGGGGCCATTTCCTCGATAGCCTCTAGGGTGACATGATGACTACTGTTGGGTTTTGCTGGTTGCACTGTCGTCTTTATAACAAACATTCCGTTGCTACCAGAAACATTATCTCCATCAGTATAACCAGTAGTTGTCTTTGAAAGGTTACTCAAACTGCGGGCCTTCTGGTATTTACTCCTTTTCTGGTTTGGTTTTCTGCCATAAAAGGTATCATTATTTAGGTAATCTCCTATTGTAACTGGAGCTCTTGGGACAAGTTCACTTGTTATAATAGGTACTGAAGAAACCATGGTAGAACTAGGAGGAGGACTTTCCAGTCGTTGCATCTTTTTTATTTTCTGTGCCGATTTCTTGGATACTACTTTCTGAAAATCACCATCATTACTAGCATAATCGGGGCACAGCAAGGCTTCTTGGCTACAACCGTGACCAAATGCTGAACTGAAGCTTTGATGAACAGGTGGCTCGTTTCCTTCATCACTCGTCTTCTTAAAACCTCGTGAATCTGTGGAATCTGATGCAGACAGTGACCGCTCACTTCTCGCACCTGATGATAAGCTGCCAGCATAATCACCCATGGTGCTATTCCATGTATTGCCACCAGTATAATATTCATTCCCAGATGAACTAGCAGCAATGGCATATGAAGTAGTGCTTTTAAAACTTTTGAAGTCATCATTACTGCTAGAAGCTGATAGTTCCTTCTCATTCTTACCAGAAGATGCATTGTTGACTGCAGGAATACTAGTAATGATAAGTTTTGCTGTCACCTGAGAACTGGAGGATGAAGAACTGTATTCAGCAACACGGCTGGACAAGGATGCCAAGGTTTCGCCACCGGTCGCAGCAGCGCATGTGGAAGAAGATTCGGTGGGTGGCTCATTTTTCATTTCTGAAGCATGTGAAAACTGCTTTCTACCCTTTCCCTTGCTCTTTTTCTTCTTCTTCTTCTGTTTTTTGCTGTTCTTCTTATTTCTTGTAGTAGCTTTCTGTTTCTCTGAATTTATCTTGATAAAAGTGCCTTCCAAGAAATCTCTATCATCAGGTGGCTTAGCTAAATCCTTTAGTTGTCCCTCACCCTCCTGAGTGCTATCTTCAAGTAACAGTGGCGTTGATGTGCCATGAATATCACAGTTCCATCTGCTTTCTCCATCTTCCAAATGATCGTCTGGCCAAATTTTCAAACAAGGAAAACTTACTGTGAAACTCAGTGATCCCATAGCAGCAGCAGCCCTGGAGAGGAAGTAAACAAAGTCATCGAGTAATGACGAACTGAAACAAGAGCAAAGATCGTAATAATAAAGCATGACACAATAAAACAACTAAAGCACCAAATATGAATTTGTTTATACAAACAAATAGGAAGCACAGCTTTAACTATAAAACTAATATTAGAGCACAATTACGTACACTGTCCAAACAAACAAAAGTTTTATCTCTGTTTTAAGAGATCAAAGCTTGCACATTATCATGACCCAAATCATTGAGCTTTGAAAACCACCATTTTAATTTACCGGTTGACTCCATCCTCAAAACAAACGCAGTCAAAAGCCAAATAAAATATTTGATGAGTAATATAAATAAAATATCCATACTCCTGTGATTATGTGCTGTTCATCCAACATCCTACAATTACAACTTTTCTAGGACAGATGTATATATGTCTGCCATTTTTGGCATTATGCTGCCTCATATGCTTTCCATGGTGGTCACTATCAGAAAGCCACACGCCCTTTCCCCCTAGCTAGTGATTTGCGGCCTTCGTACGTAGAATACTAAACAAAGATATAGATCATCGTGGCTGTTGTTCGCAATAATAGTGCCCCAACGAATTTAGAATCATGTATTATAGAGTTGGCATGACCCCTTTAATTACATTGTCAGTGTGATTTCATTGGCCAGTATGATTGAGGTTAAACTAGTGACTACACAACTCATCAACTAGGGATGATGAGGGAATGGGAATATTGCCTCATGTACTGTACCCTGTTATTTCACATGTTGCCTCTGGTGGCTTGAACTTTGTAATATTTTCACATTTAATTGAGTGATAGATTCCTTCCCTGTTTCTATTTTTCAAAAATCATTTTATTTCTAAATTGTTACTTATATATTTGGTCTATGATCTGTATAAAATGTTGCTTTTCTGTCCCAAACAGTACCCAGGAAAGGGATCGACCATGTGTTGCTTTTGACAGAAGGAAATGATTACATGCTATTCGACATCATGACACAATCTATCTACGACATCATGACACAATCTATCTAATCCATCAATAATGGCCGCGAATAAAATCACACAGACAAATGACAGTCATCAACCATGGACGAGTATGTTTCCTTAACAGGTGCTCAGGCTGAGCTTGGGATTTATGGGATTAGTGCAACCTGCATTGAGTTGGGGCTGAGACTTTCTATTAGAAAAGAGGTCGGTTTTTTATTTTGTTACTCGAACGAGGATAACTCTAAACAGAGTTTCAAACTGGTCAAAATTATGCATTGGGGTTGGCATCTTACTTCGATCCAAACAAACTTTTATTGGATATGCATCAGGACATAATTCTACATTATATTTGGTGGGGCTGCAGTAATAAGCATGTCAATCCAATGCTCATAATTGATAAAATTTATATGTTAGTCAAATTAATTTCAGCATGAGAAGGACTAGTAAATAAATATAGAAAAGAATACGGCCATACAGCTGATCCTGTTGTTGTTTCTGCTTAGCCTGGACTGCAGCTACTTTACAGTCCTGAAACATCCCAACAAACAAAAATAAGTAAATTGTACAAGAAAAGATCATGGCGATGTGTTTATATGATAATAGAACATAAACCCAATCCCAAGACTGCACATACAAACTTCAAATTTCCTGGGTGTATTCGCTCTGTGGAACGCCTCAATACTAAGCGACGGCGAGGTCTCCTTCGCACATCCCCAGCAACGATGTTTCCAGGGGTACTCCCTTCTTCTCCTGGTGGCATACTGCAAACACCTGCAGGGACAGTATACCAGGAATCACAGAGGACACAAGTTTCTATTTACAAAAAAAAAAAAAAAAAAAAAATGGCTGAACCAGATTTGCTAAATAAAAAGCACGCAACGCAAGGGATCGGATGCTAGCAGATTAGAACGAAGAGAAACAGCTCTACTTCTTTAATCATCCACAAGATCTAGGGACCTTCGCTGACTTAGTGGCTCCAGTACTAACCCATCAGATTTGTGGAGAATAATATGGTGAAAGTGAACATCAATAATCGAATACCTTCAGCTCCTAGCCCTAGCTAGGATGTATATCTCTCGTATGTCGTGCAAACTTAACCTGCAATCTGATTCCTAGCTACATAGTCCCCGGACATGCTCAAAATTCACAAAGGCGGCAGCAGAAGTAGAAATCCGGTCCCCAGCGAATCAGGCACAACCATCACCCAATCGGACCCTCCCTGCATCCTTCCTTAAGCACCCCCCCTCCCAAAGAAAAACTCATTCGAGCAGAAAAAATATCAGAGTAGAGTGAAGAACCATAGATGCACAAGAGCTCCAGGCCCAACGAAATCCCTCAAAATCCCTGGACTAAACGAGCAGAAGAACTCAGGTTGTCATGATACTAGTCGGGTGAGATTAGCGAATGTACATACTGCTGAAAAAATTGGACGTCGTCTTGTCTTGGAAGTGAAGGAGAAGGAGAGGGTGCGAGAGAGAAGACCACAGACAGGAGACAGAGACAGAGGGACAACACTGAGGTAATAAGATGAGGACCACCAAATGATGACAAGTTATTTAATAAGTAGCCTGGGGAAAGTGCATGGAGACAAAAAAAACACGCGAGTGCCTATATGGAGCCGTGTCGGGATCACGACACCTTAAAGTTGTTTTTTTTTTTCTATCATTTTCAACTTTCTGTTGTAGGTATATATGTAAATTACTGCTTTACCAGGGACAGTTGTATCAAACTAGTGTAGTAAAATAAAAAATAAAAAATATTGCATATCTATATTTACTACAATAATTAAATATGGTGGCTATAAATCTACATGGACCATATTTTTGTATATGCCATAAAAATTTGTATGGTATGATATAATGAAACATGGTGATTCTACACAACTAATCACGTTCTAAGCAATTCATAAATGTTTGCTACTTCTCTAAGATATACGTGTTTTTCATATTAATAGCAATGAAATAAATATTTTTTAGATATGATACGACTCATATAAAATATTAATTTAGTTGTGCAATATTCTAAACAATCTATCTTTGGGATGATAGATATCTCATCTTATCTCTCTACATCTTCTTAATAAAAAAAGGAAAATGGTAGATATGAGAAGATTAGACATTGGCATCTCTAAACAATATCTCACATATATAGCTAGCCCAATGTTTTAATGTGGTTGAGTATCTTTTTTTCTTGGCAAAGTGTCATCAGCAAAATGAGCATTACCACAAAATGGTTGTGGTTGATGTATCTATTTTTATTGCATATATATGCAGCCAAAAATGCATTCAGGATCTACAGGCAATGACCATATATGTAAATATACACCTCTGGACACGCCTTGATATGTGGTTGCTTAAGATGACTGATTGAAGAAATATGGGCTTTGGTGGGGTTGTCCCACTCCCTGGCCAGGCAACATCCCAAGGTGTTCAATTTTGGACACTGAGCCTGGAGTTAGGATTGTTTGCTTGGCTAGATATTGTCTTAGAGGTCGTGATACAAACAGCCCTGTAGTCTCTATAAATACATTTTTTAGTGGTCATATCAATGTGCCTCTAGAACTCTCCTTAACACGGTTGAATGGTCGCGATACATGAGACGGGCACAAATTTATGACCACATGAGATACCGAACAATTATCCTGCCTAATACTCGCATATAAGTAGTAGTCAAAGAAAAGTCGATCCCAGGACGGCCCTAATAATATGAACCCAACAACGGCCACAACTGGTGCCCACAGGTCAGCCCTATTTGCACGCTTGGGATGGTCGAAGTTGGCAGCTGGACTGAGGGATTGAAGGGTGGTCAAGGAGGACCAACTCAGCCTCATCACAAGCATGAATCATTTAACGAAATTGGACTTGGAGCTAAGGCCCTGCATTTCTTTCTGCTGGACAATCCAACGGTAAGGCACTCCTTAAATCAGTAGGGATTCGACCGTCTGCACTTTCCTCATGATCCTCTACTGAAAATCTGGTGCAAAAAAAAATTCCATATGCTAAACTAATCAGGATTGTAGTACCAATCTATGGTTCAACAACTGAGAAGAGGACAATATAATACGTACTTAGGACAACTAAACAGTGTCAAGGAACTTTCATATACACACTGACACAATCCTTTGTTCAAGGTGAATTTGCTCAGAACTGATAGACACATGCATGGAGCTCCACGATGCATTCATTTACGGCAGCAACTCTCTGAGCTTAGATTTATGTGCTCCTAACACATTTTCTAACTGGAGTCATCAGATCCACATGATCACATCCATCAAGCTGCTGCATGCACAGTGCACACCACCAGAACAGGAATACCTTACATCCATCTAGACAAGTAATGATCCAGAATTTAAAAGGGTTTTCCTCAACAATTCACAAAAAGATGGTACAATTATAGTTCAATTATAATGATTTACGACATTACGAGACGCGCATCCATCTAGATTATAGTTAGATGCTCACAAGACAATGACCGGTACTTCAGTTCAACCAGACCTGACCCATGCAGCGCACATAGTTTTTTGAAACCTTCAAAATGAAAAATGCTAATTAAGTAAACAAGTTTATTTGTTCCAACCGGTCGCTCCAGTCTAGAGCCAACAAGGTGAGCGGATCAATGTATGGGCAGTGGCACTGCTTGAGACGCCCTCGAGACCTTGATGGTGGATCTGACCTAGTTGGTGTTGAGCCATACCAGGATCTCCGACATAGCCAGCTTGTACACTTCCTCTGATGAAGGATTCTCTCCCCCCATTCTAGTCACCTGTTTTGAAAAAAAAAAAGAAAATTCTAATTCTGTGAGATGGTGTAAAGTTTACCTCACACAGACAGGCTCTCTGCATGACATAATTCAAAGTATGGATATTCTTTGGTACATAATGCCTGATGTTCTTTGTTAGGTAATGCTTTGTTGTTAGGTTCAAGTTCAACATAGATATTAAAGTAGATACTGGTCCTTGAATAATGATAAATAAAGCGTGGCACAATGTCTACAGTGGGAATTATTGTTTGTAACAGGGTTAACCCTTTTGGCTATATATGCATGTTTGTGTTCAGCCCTAGGTACCACACTAATGCATTCATGTTATATTACTGCTAGGGTGAAAATTTTTATATGCAGAATGCAAACTCATCTTTGCATTGGTGGAAAATGGAACTGCAAGATGCTACACATCATTCAAGTAATAAGTAGCCCTTGACTAAAGAGTGACCATTCAAATAGTGTGCTGCTCCAATAATTAAATCAGAATGGAAAAAATAAACCTCTCGAAGAAATATTAGCTAGCTACACTCCTTTAATAAAGATATATATATATTAATTGGACAATATAGTAGCATTTGTTTTGAAACAAGTTTAATCATAGAGCTAATAACATAATAACTCCTATATAGTTACGAATCAGGTGCACTCAAGGTATGTGAAGATATGGAAACTTAGATCATATATGCATTTTTAACCTTAGTGTGGCTGGTGTCTGGATTGAGTAGTTTATCATATGTCAATGCCAAAACAATGTTTTAGATAAAGAAATACAAATTGCAACAAAATAGACCTCTAATAACATACTATTTTCCTACAGTTACCAAATCATGCAGTCTCAACTTCTGCAAGCTATTTGCAAAGTGGCATCCCTATAGAATCATGAAATTGAAGTAACTATATAATTGTCAATTAATTTAGCTAGGTTCAATATGATTGTTATTTATATCACCTTTTCCATTAAAATGTGACAAAGAAATCCTAACGTACTATTTCCTTTTGGCTAATAGAAGTATATATACATCCTTAACTTATTCAATATAATCTTGTCAACAATTGGATCATTTTTCTGCATTTAAGTGCAACAAAATAAAAGCACCAACATACTATTTCCTTACTGTTATTAGAACTATGCAATATGAAAGTCATGTTAGTATTTGGATCACCTTTCCCATAGAAGTGTGATAATATATATAAAGCTCTAAGAACTATGTGCTGGTTCAAATGATGTGAGATCCAAAAGGCAGAGTAACCATATTTGTCCAATGGTTTAGCTAGATTTAGGTTAGTCACTATTTTGATCTTTCTTATAGGCTTCAAGATATAGTCACCTGTGCAAACCCCAAATTCAAATCTAAAAGATATATTCTAAAAATTCCAGTGGAGAAAAATAGGGGTGCCCTTTTCTATTCTATAATGTCATACTAGCAAATAAATCCTTACAGTTCACATGGGTGCGGACTATTATATTGATTCCCTTCATGTGTAGTGGAAAATAAATAATTTTTCCTGGTAACTTGATAGCCGAGGTCTAACCCCTATCTATGCAAACAAGCTCTACCCTACTTGAAAAACATTTTAGAACACAACCCCACTTGTTTAACGCAACTAACAGTTTTGTGCATCATCTTTTAAAATGTGAAAATGGCCAAGCAGGCTCCTCGTTAATAGAGGTAGCCCAAACCTGCTGAAATCCGGGTTTCCTATACACATTATATATATAGCCAATAATGAAAAGACTCTCCAATCCTCTAATAGAGTGTTTGTTTTTTAGAAGAGTTGATCCATCATCTTCTGACTCCACACTTTTTTGTTTGGTTTACGGAATAGAACAGGTTGATCTATCGTCATTTTATTCATCACAACCTAATAAGCAATAATATTAAAATGAGGTAAATTATTTGAGAAGTAAACTCGTGATAGATCACCTCATTTAGGCCTTATTCGGATGCTATCGAATTCACTGCAATCCATGTGTATTGGGGTGAATTAGACTGGAATTTTCCACTTGTATTGGGGTGGATTAAAATGAAACTTGAACTAAATTCCACTCTGGTCCACTTAATACAAGCAGAATGATTCCACTCCAATCCACTTAATACATGTAGAATGATGCGAATATGACTATATCCAAATGAGGCCTTATAAAGGTTTAATTCTTTAAATTAAACCAAACACACTCAAAAAAATACCAACCGAGTCCCCCAACGTCATAGTTACTAGTAATAATCATATGCGCGAGAGCTAGCTCCAATTCTGTACTACACACATATAATTAAGCCACTGCAACAACCCAACCATGAAACCAAGAGGATATGATGCTCCATCGACGAGAAGCTACTTACACGGGCATAGATGTTGAACAGTGATCGCACAGCGTCGGAATCGACCTGCGCCGTGACCGCGTCGATCCCGTACTTGTTCAGCACAGACAGCACCATGGTGATGGTCTGCATGCCGAGGTGGCGTGGCGCACACACGTTGATGTATGCGCTGTCGTTCGACAAGTTGAGCACAAGGTTCGGCCATGAAAACGTCTGGAATCCGACTTGCCCTGCGGCCGCCATGGGGAGTTGTGGTGGCGCTGGCGCTGGCACCGCTACAGCAAGTGGCTGTGGCTGGGGGATGTCCGAAGACATGGTGGTGGTGGTCATGGCGGCAGTAGGTGGCTGCTGCAGCGGCAGCGGCGGCGGCACATCGTGGCAGCCATCAGGCACGACATCCGAAGACAGCATGACCGCCATCCCCTGGGCGGCCTGTGGTGGCGGTGGCGCCGACGACGAGGAGAGGCCCCAGCCTCAGCGGCCGCTTGCCGCGCGAGCGCCTGCTCCTGCTTGCGCTTCTCCAGCATGTCCTTCGTCTTTTCTAGGTACTGGATGTAGTCGATCGCATGTCCCACTAAGGTCTTCTTGTCACTCTGTACATCGTCAGAACAACAACAAATCAGATTAGATCCTAAAAAAAACAAATCAGATCTCAATATCATCAGCACTAATTCACCAGTGACTGAGTGACTGCATCGATCTTCCAAGCCCTAGCTAGCTATCGCATCAGAGAATTGCAATCCGAATCGTGTCATCCGATGGAGAGCCTTACCTTCTCAGTGACGTGGGGCATGAGCGCCTGTAGCTCGTCGAAGGAATTCCTAATCCGATTCCGGCGCTTCCGCTCCGAGAGCTTCCGCATCTGATTCCGGCGCGCCTTGCGATCATTGTTGTCAGCAGCGTTGCCGGCATCGGAGACGGCGTCGATGTTCGCCTGCTCCGGGGTGGTAGTCGATGAACCAACGTTTTCGGCCATGGCAGAAAGGGTGGTGGAGGATTTTGGAGGAGGGGGAGCGAGGCAGAATGGGATTTTGGAGCTTTAGCCTTTCTTTATAAAAAGGATGGGGAGCTTACCACATTTTTTTCTGGCTTAAGCTTTAATCTCTTTCACTGGTCAGAGATGCAGGCAGAAGGAAAATGGCAGTAGTAGAAAGGAGTGTAACGTCTCCGGTTGCCAGCGAGTAGCCGTTTCATGTTTAATTTGGTCTTTCCTGCACTCAGTAATCATGAGTTCCACCTCACAATATTAATCGATATTTTTAATTACTATTACTACTATACTATATTTCCTTACAAACAAGGAGGGTACATTTACAGCTCTACTCAATAATTACTTGGGTACATTTACAGCTCATGTACTCAATAATTACTTGCCAGAGAGTTATATGCTAATAAACTCTTTATGCGGGAAGAAGTGCAAATTTTTTCTACTTTACTTGGCTTTTTAGAAATCATGTGACCCCTATAACCAAAAAAAGATGCTTATACTCTTATATATATATATATATATATATGCAGACTATTTCTGGGAAATATATTGGCATGGATTTTATCAAAAGAAATATATTGGCATGGACACGCTTTTAGATCGGAGAAGAGCATTATGTCTCTTTTAATGTGCGCTTATCGGTATATCGGATGCTAGAGTTCATATAGCCATGCATGGAAATCTTCACCAAGCACCGAGTGATTGTCCCCTAAAAGGATTAGAGCTTAATAGTGAACCCTCTCTTGGTTTTGCTATTTGAGAACTCTTCTTAAAATAAACAGCCAAATAATATTTTGAATATTTTGATTGGGCACAAAACTCATGCAGAGACTAAAATAAGATTTCCCTTTTATTATTAGAAGAAGTTATATTATAATAACATATAAAGGTATTTTAACAACTTGATATTGGAAATATTTCTGTGAACTTCTAGTATCACTCTGCTCTGCTCAGAATGTCTCGACTCAGCAGTTTTTTTTTTTTGGTTGCTCTTTCAAAATTTCAAGTTCCCTAACCACAGTAAAATGTTTGCCTTGCCGTGTCGCAATTTCATCAGTTATCTACTTGCCTTGTATATCTGCAATATCTTTTTTGTTTTTTTGAAAGATGGTGTCCTGCTTTAGTAACTGACTTCCAAAAAATGGAGAATAAATCCAAGCAAAACCAGCAAGTCTGTCCACACAAGCAAAACAAGGAAGCTTCACGGTGAGTAAGCAAGCGAGGATACAAATTCAGTTCTTACTTTACGGTGAGCATAGCGCCCAATCGCAAGGATACAAATTCTGGCGACTGTTCCTTGTCTGCTGCCGCCAGAGTTTGCATCTAGAGCTCTGTTTCGATTCCGATCGACTTCCTGGAAAAAAATGATAATAACAATAATTCAAGCTTTCAGGCTAAGGAAAGGGTGAGACAAAAGCTTGAGAGCCTCACTAGCACAAAAATTCGATTTTAAGGGTTAAAAGCACTGCACATGCCATCAATCAGAGGTATCGTGCAAGGTTCGTTTTCATTGTATCTTGCAAAATATATGTGCATTTACAAGTGCATTCGTAGGGATTCAAACAAATAAACCTCTTGCATCGCGTAAATTCCCTCATACCACAACAACATGCAGTCATTTGTGACCAAGTATATGATGCTAATATTTTGTTTGAATACTATTTCCTTCTAATCCTCAATCTGTTACAAATAGGTGTAGTGGCTACCAAATAAGTCATCAAAGGCACAACCATATGACCATAGTTGGTATGTGGGCCACAGCCCGCCACGGGACTAAGGACGGACAAGGAGTATCACATCAAACCATCACAAGCTCAAATCATTAACGGTCTTGCACTTGGAGCTAGGACCCGGCATTTCTTTGAACAATCCAACAGGAAGGCACTACTTAAATTGGCAGAGCTTGGCTCATGCCTCATATACACTTTCCTCATCATGGACTTCAACTGAAAATCGAGCGCAAAGAAAAACTTCACCCTAAGCAAACCACAGATCCCATGGAATAACATCGATCGACCTGCATCCATACCATCAGGACACAACACTACCAATATCTAATGATCTAGATGAGTAAATATGATTCAAAATTTAAATGGTTTTTAGCAATTCAGAAGATGATGGTAGGATACTTATGGCATGCAGACACAACCAAAAATTGTCATGTCAAGGAACCTCCACGCGTGCGCATAGTGACAGTCACTAGATCAACAATTCGACTAGACCTAGGATTTTTGTGCTCCCAAACAGGTTACAGAAATCACTAGATCCACAGAATCACATACATCAAGCTTCTGTTCTGCGCAGACGACTAGAACAGCAACACCCATCTAAGCAAGCCATGATATGGAATTTAAAACTGTTCATTAGCAATTCATCACAGACAACAGTAAGGTATAGTTAAATTATATATGATTTGGACCAGACGCCGACAATACAACATCAATACATAGACTCCATAACTCAATTCGTCCAGACCCGACTCAGACAACACATACAGTATCAAACCATCAAATGACAAATGCAAATTAAGTAATAAGCAAGTTTGTTCCAATTGATTGCTCAAGTCCAGAGGCCGCAAGGTGGGCAGATCAACATAGGGGCAGTGGCCCTGTTTGAGACTCCCTTCAGGCCTTGAAGGTGGCTCTGCCCTAGTCAGTGTTGAGCCATACCAGGATCTCTGCCACAGCCAGCTGGTACACTTTCAATGCCGAAGAATTCTCTCCACCAATAGTCACCTAATTTGTAGAAAGACATGCATGAATGTTAGTCAGATAGCATAAAGTTTTACCTCACACAAACAAGTTCGCCACATGAGACATATCAAAGTATGAATATATATACTTTGTTAGGTTCTACAAAAGATATTAAAGTGCATATCGGTGCCTAAATTCTGATATACAGAGCATGCATGGCACAATGCCTGTAGTGGGAGTTATGTTTGTGACTGGGTTAGCCCTTTTAGCAATATATGTTTGTTTGTGTTCAGCTATACCACACCATGCAGTTATATTACTGATAGGATGAAAATATCATGTGCAAAAAGAAAATTCATCTTTGGTGGAACATGGAACTGTGAGATGGTATACACACATCATTCAGGTAGCAAGTAGCGCCTTGACTACCGAGTGACTTCAATTTGTGTACTGCTACACTAATCTAATCAGTAATGGCTGTAGACAAAATTCGCTCCAGACAAAATTATAGCTACACTCCATTAACAGCTAGAGACATAATAGTTCAACCAACTAGTAGCATTTCTGTATACCAAAAATTAATCATAGAACCAATCATATAGTGATTCCTATGGACAAATCCACACCAACACTCAAGGGATGTAAGGATATAGTGAAAGTTAGGTCGTACTTATGTATTTTCTAGCATTATTGGTAGGCTTGAATTTTTTGTTATATCAACTCCAAAAGTTTTCTATCAACAAATACATAATGCAATTAATAGACCTCCAGTAACATAATACTTGTTATAGTTACCAAACCACGCAGCCCCAACTTCTGCAAGACATTTGTAAACTGACATCTCCAGTTAAAACAATTTTAACCGAATAAGGAAGTAACCATATTTGTTGATTTGTTTAGCCCTGGTATGATCGGTGTTTGAATCACCTTTTCCTGACAAAATGAAGTTCTATCGTAATATTTCTTGCTGTTACTAGAACTATGTATGTAGCTTCGACTTAAGTAAATCTCCTAACGGTATTTGGATCACTTTTTTCACATTAAAGTGCGATAAAATAAAGCACTAACATACTATGGTAGTAGAGTGACCATATATGTCGAATACTTTAGCTAGATTCAAGTTGGTCGACATTTTGATGGATTCTCTTTTGTCGGCTTCTAGACTCGCTCAGGTGGGTAGCCCTAATTTAACGGTAAGAAGATTTGTTAAACATTCAAATACTGGAAAAACAGGCATGTGTGCCCCTCTTCTAGATCAACAACCTCGCATATAAGTCCACTGATCTGATCAGATTAGATCCCCTTCATGTTAAGCTCATGTTTGCTGAAGTATTAAGAAACCATGGTACGAAGAAACTACAGTTTTAATTAGAACCCGTAGATGCATAAAACCATGGTATGAAAAACTACACTTTTTGAAAAACTACTCTTTTTAGAACCCGTATAGATGCATAAAGCTACTAATCGAGAGAGCTCCCATTCATATAAGCTGCTGCAATGTCAACCATGAAACCAAATAAAGAGGAAGATCCATCGTGGAGAGCAGGCTACTTACACGGGCAAGGATGTTGAAATCGTGGCGGACGGCGTCGGAATCGACCTGCGCCGTCAACACCTCGATCCCGTGCTTGTTCAGCAGGGACAGCACCATCGCCCTGGTCTGCGTGCCGAGGTGGCGCGGCGAGCGCACCTTGATGTACGCCTTGTCGTTGGAGACGCTGAGAAAAAGGTCCGGCCATGTCCACGTCTGGAATCCGACTCGCGTCGCAATGATGCGGCTCTGCTGTGGCGCTGGTTCCGCTGCAGCAACTGGCTGCTGCTGCAGCGGATTCGGGACGCCCGAGGACATGGCGGCCGCGGGGAGCATCCGTGGCGCTGGCCGCAGCGGCAGCGGCGGCGCAACGGAGCAGGCATCTGGGACGGCCGGCGACATGGCCGGCACCGCCCTGCCATGGACGGACTGTGGTGGCGCCGGACGTGGCGCCGACGAGGAGGAGGCCGCCTTGGCCTCAGCGACCACTTGCCGCACGAGCGCTAGGTCCTGCCTCCCTCTCTCCAGCATGGCGTTCGTCTTCTCCATGTACTTGAGGTACTCCATCGCATGCTCCACCATGGTGGCGGCGACGGTGGCAGCCACCACGGCTGGCGGTGAGCTGAGATTTGGCACGGCGGCGACATCATCGTTGTTGTCCGGCCAGCCAGAACCAGAACGGCCCTTGCCGTTCGCTGGTGCAGCAGAGCGGCTGCTGTGGTGGTTCTTCCTCTCCATGGCAGGAAAGGGTGGAGGATTTTGGAAGAGGGGAATGGGATTTTGGTATTACCGGCCGGCCTCTTCAGCCTTTATTTGTGAGGATGCATGGCGAACTTACCACATGATTTTTTTAATTTCTAAGATTTTTTAATCTCTTTCACTGTGGTCAGAGATGAATGCAAAAAAGGGAAACTGGAGTGGAAAGGATGTGTGTAACGTCTCCGGACTCCCGGAGCGAGATTATCATTATAATTATTATTATAATAATAATATATTTAATTACTACATCCTTTCAAACAAGAGTACATTTATACACCTCTAATCATTAATTATTTGCCATAGTTGTATACTAAACTTTTGGTCTACTTTATTTATTAGAAATTATATATGTGGACTTACTTTGACCACGGAAAAAAAAAGCTACTCTTTTTTGCATGTTATTTTCAGGATAACACGGACACTGTTTTGTATTGGAGGATCACAGAGAAGATTAGCAAAATACCCCTTTAAGTGAATGTATTGGTTTATTGTACACTAGGGTTCATATCCCTGTTAACAAGTATTTTTTTGGAGTTATAGAAAAATACCATGGTTTTATAAAAATACTTGGTTTTAAAGTGCCATAAAGTGTATGGGTACAACAAACTTTATGGTTCTAACAACCATGGTATTGTTGACACTGTAGTTATTTTGGAGTTTTAAAAACTAAACTTTAGACTTTTTTTTTGCTAAACCATGGTTTTATACATTAATAATTCTAAAACTACAGTTTCTTAGTAATATGTTTTAGTGGTTGCAACTTTGTCTGGTTTTGCCCTTTGAGAGCTCTTTTGGAAAAGAACTAATATGTTTTAGTGGCACGCAGAACTCACAGAAATACCAATAAAACTTCTCTTTTTTAAGTTATGTGCTAAATGATACATATGCTTATAGTGCTTTGGCTTAGTGGAACCATTTCTGTGAACTTCTAATCACTCTGCTCAATTTCTCATTTTCCTTGGCCTGTAAGCATTTCCATCAGTTACTGATCACTGCCAAAATTGGTACATAAATTCCCTGCTGCAAAGAGACAAATTCAGTTCTCACTTCACGAAGAGCAAGCAAGGCTTCACGCATAGCGCCGGGCAGTGCCTTTGCCGCTATCTGCAACGACAGTTACCCTATCATCATGCAGCCGCGAAGGTAGTAGCAGGAAGCTTCCTTCTCTGCACATGCCCGAGTTTGCGTCTCTGTTTCGATTCTGATCGATTTCCTGGAAGAAAATAATTAATAATAATTTAATCAATAAGCTTACATCCTAAGCAAGGAGTGAGACAAAAGCTTGTGAGACAAAAGCTTGAGATATAGCGGCTGTTTTTTGTTGGACCCTACTGATTCTGTATACAGGTGTTTTGTATGAGACTTGCTGATTTTGTATATGCACCGTGGCATTCGAGAATGATGAGTCTCATTGGTTCACTTTTAAAATTTGTCATACTAAAAATTTGACAAGCAATAATTTTAGCTAGTCTTGGCCACTCTGTACTAGTTCTTGTTCTTTTACTAGTTGTCATTGATTAATAAATTTCTGTAGAGGCTGCGGCCCCTCCAAATTTTTTTAAAAAATAATTATGGCTAGTATTTGGTTGGTTACCAAAACTTATCAAATCCTTACATTTGGCTTGCCAAATCTTTGACAAGTTCTTTGCCCAACTTTTGGCTAGCCAAATATTTGGCATGACAAAATTTGAAAGTAAACTAAACACGCCTGATGTCTGGACAAAATGTTCTATGTGACCATTAAGACAAGTGGTTAAGGAGAGGCCTGTAGCTCTCTAAATGGGCCTTTTGTTTAGGCCTGTGTGGTCTGGTCAATGAACTCGTGATTCAAACCGTATGCATATTTTAATGCATTGTTTAGCTTTTTGGGTTCTATGTAGCCACGTTATACTGTTGCTCTTAACTATATGCTATATTTAAATTAGTATTTTGAATATGCATTATCAACATGAGCCCTAGATAAGTCATTGGTGATATGATAAAACTGACAGTGGTGATCAAGATAGACATCACCGCCACATAAAATGCTCCACCGGTGACGGTGATGATCAAGACATCACCACTGAATCAAATGCTGCATCAGCGTTGATTATGAGCTGACATTTGGCACGGCGACATCCTTGTTCTCTGGGCAGCCAGAACCGCTCATGTCGTTCGGTGGTGCAGCAGAGCTGTAGTGGTTCTTCTCCATGGCAGGAAAAGGTGCAGGATTTTTGAAGAGGGAAGGCGTAATGGGATTTTGGGATGACCCTCTTCAGCTATTAAGAATGGCGAACTTGCCACATGTTTTTTTCTGAAACTTTTTAATCTCTTTCATCGGTCAGAGATGAATGCAAAAAGGAAAACTGGAGTGGGAAGGATGTGTAACATCTCCGGAGATTAGCTGC
Organism: Chrysopogon serrulatus; assembly: GCA_015844335.1. Taxonomy (NCBI): domain Eukaryota; kingdom Viridiplantae; phylum Streptophyta; class Magnoliopsida; order Poales; family Poaceae; genus Chrysopogon; species Chrysopogon serrulatus. The sequence goes on along the minus strand of JADLZL010002929.1, from coordinate 347,107 downwards.
TTCACGTTAATTTGACTATGTCTTGGCCTGATGAACTCCAAAATGTTCACTAGGTATAAGCGACTGATAATTGAGCAATGATGGGTACTGCCTCACAATATTATAATAATTATTATTACTATTTATTAATATTATTATCATTGTTATTATAATTTTTAATTAGTACTTCCTTTCAAACAAGATTACATCTACACCTCTACTTCATAATTATTTGTCAGAGTTGTATACCACTAGCACAGAGAAGCTCTGTATAAGCAGTTCGTAAGTCATTTCTACTGACCTTTCTCAGAACCACCAGCGCTAGGGACCAGTGGAAATGGATCTTTCCACTGATGGTATATACTAAACTTTTTGTCTACATGGCTTATTAGAGATTATGTGAATATGCTGAAGGAAAAAATATACTCCCAGCGCCGACAGCCACAGGCCACCAGATCCGGCCCCCAGGGACGGCTTGAAGTTCTCTTTGATTAAAAAAAAAAAAAAAAAAAAAAAAAAACTAGGTGAGGGTTTACTTGAATTTGTAACCAGCGCATCAAGCCGAAGCAAAGAGGTAGTGGATGAAGAGGTGCCCTGCATAGGATACGGTTGTAATCTGATAGTTTCTTTTTTTTTTCCTTTTGAGTATTTTTTTTAGGGGTTTTTTTTTCCTTTTGAGTAGCTTTCTGGTGCTTAGCCTATCTTTTAGAATCAGCCAGCCGAGAACTTTATGCTTGTTTTGACATGAGCTATTCCAAATTCAGTTGAAGCAGCTTGGATGAACTGTTCCTTAACCACACTGAGATGTTTGTATGCTTTTACTACCGAAAATTTTCCTGAACAACTTCGAGCTTCTAATCCTGTTGACCGGACCCTCTATTGGATCAGAGAAGAGCAGTATGCCTCTTTTAATGTGTGTTTATCAGTATATGGCACACCGGAGTTAATGGCACAACTGATAGTCTCCTAAAAGGATTAGAGCCTAAATAGTTGCACCATTGCTTGGTTTTGCTCTTTGAGAACTCTTCATAAAACCAGCCAAAAATAATGTGAGCACGCTTTGGCTTAGTGGTGACACGATTCTCTCTTGAACTATTTTTGTGAGCTTGTAATATATAATCACACTGCTTAATTAGAATGGCTCGACTCAGCTTCAAAATTTCGACTGACCAGTAAAATTTTTGCCTTGGTTGGCGTGCCGCATTTTCATCAGCTATCTACTTACCGTGTATATATCTGCAATATTTTTTTTTTTTTTTGAAAGATGGTGTCCTAAATGGCTGATAAATCCAGGCGAAACCATGTCTCTCCACACAAGCAAAGCAAAGGAAGCTTTACGGTGAGCAAAGCAAGCAAGAAACAAATTCAGCTCTATCATCTTTACGGTAAGCAAGCAATATTTCACGCCCATAGCGCCCAATCGACTGTTTCTCATCGTCACCTTTGCCTATCCCACCGAACACCTGGCAACAATTTTCATCATCTCACTTCATGCATGCCGCGAAGGGCAGCTGCAGGAAGCTTCCTTCTCTGCATGCCGGTGTTTGGGTCTCCGTTTTGATTCGGTTTTCCAGAAGAAGGATAATAAAATAATAATAATTCAAGGCTTACAGCCTAAGAAAGGGGTGAGACAAAAGCTTTTCTTTTTTTGAATTACACAGTAAGCTCACAAGCAATTTCGAATTACACCGTAGGCTCACAACGTACTACACTCACTCCTTTAAATGTATGTGTATAAACCCTACTCTTATGAGCACATACGCCCACACATCTTGAAATTGACAAAGTGACCATATGCGTCTTGCTGTCGATAGAAACGTGACCTACCTCTGAATACACAACGTTGTTAAATTCTGGAATAAATCTAGAAAAAATATGAACATCCATACTAAGTCCGGAACTTAAACCTGAGTGGACTGGTTCTACCACAAGGAATCTAACCAACTGAGCTAGACCCAATTCACGGGTGGAGACAAAAGCTTGACGACCTCACTAGCACAAAAATTAATTCTACGGGAATTTTAAAATTGATACTATGTTAGTCATTGATTAGATGGTAGAAATAAGATAATTTTTATGTGACAAAGGTCTATGGCACTATTGCTCAAGGTTTGATTTTCAATGTATCTTGCACAAGTGTATCACAGCAATGTTTAATTTTCAATGTATCTTGCACAAATGTGTGCATCCATAACTCCATAAGTGTTCAAACATGTAAACTCTTGCATCACGCAGCCCCTCCTACTTTAACACCGTGCATTCATTTGTGACCAAGTATATGATGCTATTACTTTGTACTAATATGTACGAAAAACTTGTATTTCATATTTTGACCGCCCTAAACGATCTAAGTGGAAAACACCATCAAATAACGGTAGACTCGTTGCGATGAGTGTAAAGTCTTATCAAGTGTTTCTCTTCCTGCTTTAGACATAAAATTCCCTTTCCATCCTGTTAAGCGCGCCACAGATCCCATGGAAAGACATCGATTGACCTGCATCCATACCATCATGAAAGCACTACCAATATCTAATCTAGACAAGTAAATGGTCCACAAGTTTAAACGGTTTAATTAGCAATATTCAGGAGACGATAATAGGATACTTTTACGGCATGCGGGCACAACCAAACATTGTCATGCCAAGGAACTTCCACATGCACCCACAATGACACAATCACAGCTCGAGATCAATCCGACCAGACCTTGGATTTATATATGTCCTAACACCTTACTGGAATATAATCACTGGATTCAAGGAATTATATCCATGGAGCTGCTGTGCAGTGCACACCACTAGAACAGCAACACACAGCCATCTAAAGCAAGCCATGGTACGGAATTTAAAACGATTCATCAGCAATTTGTCACAGGATCACAGTAAAATATAGTTAAATTATGATTCGGACATGATGATAATAGTACAACATCAACAGGTACACAGACTCATGGAATATGGAACTCAATTCGTCCAGACCAGACTTAGACAACACATACAGTTATCAAACCTTCAAATGACAAATGCAAATTAAGTAATAAATAAAGTTGTCCCAGTTGATTGCTCTCTAGTCCAGAGGCTACAAGCTAGGTGAGCAGATCAACATAGGGGCAGTACTTGTCTCTGTTTGAGACGCCCTTGAGGCCTTGAAGCAGGGAGCTCTTGTCTAGCTGGTGGTGAGCCATACTAGGATCTCTGACACAGCCAACTGGTACACTCCCAATGCCGAAGGATTCTCTCCACCCATTGCAGGCACCTACATATTTTGAAGAAAGACGTGAATGTTAGTCAGATGGCATAAAGTTTTACCTCACACAAACAAATTCACCGCATGAGAGATCCCAAAGTATGAATATACTTTGTTAGGCAATACCTTAGCTAGTTGTTAGGTTCTACAAAGATATTAAAGTATATATCGGTGCCTGAATTCTGATAATCAGAGCATGGCACAATGTCTATAGTAGGAATTATTATTGTTTTGTGACTGGGTTAGCCCTTTTGGCTCTATATACATGCTTGTGTCCAGCCATGCCATAATGCATTCATGCTATATTACTGATAGGATGAATAATATCATGTGCAAAAAGCAAGCTCATCTTTGATGGGGCCTGGAACTGTGAGATGGTATACACATCATTCAGGTAGCAAGTAGCCTTGACTACGGAGTGATTATTCAAATTGTGTACTGTTACACTAATCAAATCAGTAATGGAAAAATCAAACCTCTTGACAAAAGACTTGCAAGATTCCATTAATAGAGATATAATAATTCGACTAACTAGTAGCATTTCGGTATAACAAAAGCTTAATCCTATAGCTAGTCACCTAGTGATTCCCATATGGAGTTACAAATCCACGCCATCACTCAAGGGATGTAGGGATATGGAAACTTGGGTCCTATATGTATTTCTAACATTTGTGGTAGGTTGAGTTGTTTTCTATGTCAACTCCAAAGGCATGTTTTCTATAAACAAATACATAATGCAATTAATAATAAACCTCTAGTAATAACATACTATTTTGTTATGGTTACCAAACCACGCAGCCCCAACTTCTGCAAGCCATTTGCAAACCGACATCTCCGTTTAAAAGAATGTGACCGAATAAGGACAAGTAACCATATTTGTTGATTAGTTTAGCTAGATTTAAAACATGGTCGTTGTATGAATCACCTTTTCCCGTTAAAATACAACAAAATGAAGTTCTAATGTAATATTCATTATAGTTACTAGAACTATGCAGTCTCGACTTACGTACATCTCCTAACAGTATTTGGATCAACTTTCCCCATGGAAGTGCGACAAAATAAAGCTCTAACATACTATGGTAGTAGAGTAACCATATATGTCGAATATTAGCTAGATTCAAGTTAGTCGTTATTTTTATGGATTCTTCTGTAGGCTCTAGGTTTGCTCGTGGAGGATAACCCTAATTTAATGGTAAAAAGATTTGTTTTAACATTCAAATATTGGGAAAAAAAACATGCATGTGTGCCCTTATTCTGGATCAACCTAGCATATAAGTCCACTGATCAGATCAGATCAGATCAGATCCCCTTCATGTTAAGGTCATGTTTGCTGAAGTACTAAAAATCCATGGTACAAAAGAAAGAACCCGTAAATGTATCAAACCGTGGTATGAAAAACTACAATTTTAGAACCCATAGCCGTAGATGCATAAAACCATGGTCTAAAAAAAAAGATGACTGGAGTGGGAGTTTGTGAAGCTGCTAATCGGGCAAGCTCCCATTCATATAAGCTGCTGCAACGACCAAACCACTGAACCAAAGAGGAAGATATCCATGGTCGATCAGGCTACTTAATTAATTAGTACTTACGCGGGCATAGATGTTGAACACGGAGCGGACGGCGTCGGAATCGACCTGCACGGTGACCACATCGATCCCGTACTTGTTCAACACAGACAGCACCATCACCATGGTGCGCATGCCGAGGTGGCGCGGCGAGCACACGTTGATGTACGTGTTGTCGTTAGACACGGTGAGCACAAGGTCTGGCCATGCCCACGTCTGGAATCCGACTGGAGTGTTGCTAATGGTGCGCTGCGGTGGCACTTGCTGCAGCGGCGGCTGCGTGACGTCTGACGACATGGTCGCCGGGAGCACCTCTGGCGCTGGAACTGGCACGGCTGCAGCAAGTGGCTGCAGCGGCGGCGGCGGCGCCACATCGGAGCAGGCATCTGGGACGTCTGGTAACGTGGCCGCCACGGCCATGCCCTGGACGGACTGTGGTGGCGGCGCCGCCGACGAGGAGGAGCCCGCTGCCTCAGCGGCCGCTTGCCGCGCGAGCGCCAGCTCCTGCTTCCGCTTCTCCAGCATGGCCTCGGTCTTCTCCAGGTACTGGATGTAGTCGATCGCATGTCCCACTGTGGTGCTCTTGTCGCTCTGTCAAAACAAAAACAAGAACATGTCAGATCTTGTCAGATCAAGCCCTAGCAGCTTACTGTGAGAGCTAGCCTTATTACCTTCTCAGGGATCTGGGGAATGATCGCCTGCAGCTCGCCGTAGTAATCCCTAATCCGATTCCGGCGCTTCCGCTCGGCGATGATGTGCGGCGGGAGTAGTTCTTCGTTGTCAGGAGCAGCCACGCTCTTGCCCTTGGAGAGGTCGTCGCTGCCGGTGGCGACGGCGGCAGCCACCACCGCTGCTGAGCTGAGGTTTGGCACGGCGACATCCTTGTTCTCCGGGCATCCAGCAGAACCGCCCTTGGCGTTCGGTGCAGCAGAGCCGTGGTGGTTCTCCTTCTCCATGGCAGGAAGGGTGGGGAGGATTTTGGAAGAGGAAAGGCGTAATGGGATTTTGGAGGACCTTTTTCAGCCTTTATTTATTTGTTAGGATGGCGAACATACCACATGTTTTTCTTTCTGAAATGCATGCAAAAAGAAAAACTGGAGTGGAAATTAAGGATGTGTAACGTCTCCGGACTCCCGGAGATTAGCTGCTTCACGTTACTTTGACTGTCTTGGCCTGAACTCCAAATGGTCACTCGGTAATAGATAGTTGACCAATGGTGGATACTGCTCACAATATAATAAAAATAATAATAATAGTAGTAATATATTAATAATAATACTAATAATAATAGTAGTAATATATTTAATTACTATTTCCTTTCAAGCAAGAGTACATTACCTCTACTTCATTAATTACTTGGCCTATTAGATTTTTTTTTGGCGATATGCCTATTAGAAATTATGTGTCCTTGCTTTGACCAAAAAAAAAAAGACTAGCATGTTGTTTTCAGAGCAACATACTGGACACTGTTTTGTATTGTTGGAGGACCACACAGAAGATTAGCAACATGCCCCTTTTAAGTGGGTTTATCGGCCGGGTTACTGCACACACTAGAGTTCATGTCCATGAAGATCGTCAAAGCTAGCATTGTGTTGTGGTCTTGTAATTAAGAGGCCAATAGTGATTAAATAGTTGCACGCCTCTGTTTGTTTTGCTCTTTGAGATTCTTAAAATCTACGTGATAATGGTTTTTTTTTTGAGTTGTGCACAAAACTCTCACAGAAATATGTGCGAAAAAGTTATATATATGCTAAATGATATGTGCTTATATCGCTTTGGCTTAGTGGAACCATTTCTGTGAACTTCTTTCCAATCACTCTGCTCAGTGGTGGTTTCCAACTTTCATTTTCCTTCGCCTGTAAGCATTTTCATCAGTTACCTACTTAATTCCCGTGTATTTCCGCAAAAAATATTAAAAAAGGTGTCCTCCTTTAATGTAACTGATCACTGCCAAAATTTGTTGCATAAATCCGAGCGAGCGACAAAAATTGTTGCATAAATCCAAGCGAGCGAGAACAAGTAATCCTTGTTCACCATAGAAGCTATCCATCTTATACTTTCCCTGCTGCATGGATATAAATTCAGTTCTCATTTCACGGAGAGCAAGCAAGGCTTCACGCATATCTTACTTTCCCTATCTTCATGCATGCCGCGAAGGTAGCAGGAAGCTTCGTTCTCTGTATGCCAGAGTTTTGCGTCTCTGTTTCGATTCTGATCGATTTCCTGGAACAAAATAATTAATAACAAATTTATTCAGGCTTGCAACGAGTTTTTTATTCTGTCTATTCATTTTTTACTTTTGCTTATGGCTAAATATAAACAATAGCATGAGGTGCCGGTGAATTGGTAGGTTAGAAATGTATTTTAATAGGTTGAACGAACAAGTGATTTGGTTTAGTGTGAGTGATTGAAGTCACAGTATAATTTAGTTTGGGTTTGATTTTCACACATATATGCCTTGGATTGGTATGGGTTTTATGTTTGGATCTCGATCCACTGCCAGTGTCAGCTTGACCTAGATATTGCACAAGAAAGCAGAACCCTATCGTTTGCCAAAATTAGAGCTGCACAGAGACCTAACGCACCGTGTTTTGGGATTGGCAGTAATTGAGACGTCAATGCTTGCGGCTCACCAAAATCAAAGAGGGAGATGTCTGCACCATGTTCTTCTACCAATGGGCGACTGGACGCTGAAGTTTAAAGTCTGCAGATGGAAGCTGCAAAGGAAGCCATCCTCTTCCACCAATTCTTTTTTTGTCAAAATTTCAGTTACTGATGGACACAACTCCAATTTAGGCCCACAAAATTACAGTGTGAACTTAATTACATGATTTCATTTGTAACCAAACGACCATAAGCCGCTAGACTAGCACGCCTCCTCAAACGAGCAATAGATCCCGAGCGCCCCTGCTGCCGTCCCAGCGTCGCTGTCCGCTCCACAGCGTGCATCGAGTCCGGCTCGTTGGCTGTTGGCTCGCTGTGCAGGCTGGTGGCCGCCCCCATCCTACCTACGCCGGGCTGGCGGCTGTTGTGAGCCTACCCCTGTCGACTGTCCCTGTTTCTCCTATCGTCCATCGCTGCTCCCTGTTGAGTGTTTATCCTCAATTTCATCCTTAGTCAAATTATTTATATGTGAAATTTTGAACTGCAGTTTAATTATGCAACAAATAAATTATAGGTAATCATAGAGAGTTATTATAAACGGAAAGGTCAAGACATGTCCACATGAAATTTTGGGATTAGGAGATTAAATATGGCCAGTTTGAGGAAAGAAATTCGTGCTTACCATCCTACACTATTAGAATCGACGAGTTTCTCTAGGGTATATTTCTTTCCCTACCATTATTAATCATCCTAGGGACATATATGTTTCCCTTGGGTTATACGGCAAAACTGTAGAAAAACTTATATTTCCCTAGAATTTATTGATTTCGTAGGGACAGGTCGAAGGAACGGAGGTAGATCGAGCCATGGCAGCCCCTACGTATCTTCTTTCCCTAGGAATCGGATAGAAGTCCTAGGGAAATAGGAAACGTAAACCCTACTCAGCAATTCCCTCACACACAATTCCTTCCTCGCGCCACGCAATTTCGTTGCTAGCTTTTCCGCGCAGCCGGCCTGTCCCACCGACCCATGCCAGAAGCGCGCGCCGCCACAGTTCCCTCAGCGCTGCTGCACTCCGCGTGCTGCTGCAGCTCCCTCCGTGTGGCGCGCACCGCACCCAGCTCCTCCTTCCCCCACCCACACAGAGACGCAGTATGCCTCCACTCTGACTCCGAGGCGAGGACAACGCAAGCTCCGCCTCGCAGCCGCAGCCCCGTCAAAACTCATCCCTAGGAGACATTCCCTACGAAATACCCTAGGGAAACAATTTCCCTATCGTTTTTTGACCTTTCCCTAGGATTATGAACCCTAGGGAAACTCGTACATTCTAGTAGTGCTAACCTTAGAGAGAAGGTGAGAAGAAAATGCTTATCATCCCATGTTAAGCAAATATGGTCTCTAAGAGGTAATGCGAATGCAATGCATCTACTTTCGATGGATAATTCTACATTTTCTTTCTAACTAATTGACCTGTCTGTTCTCTTTTCTTTAGACTAGATCACATATTTTGCTATACATATGGGACATCTTTTGTTTATCATTTTGGCATTCTTTCAAACACTGTACTACAGTGATCAATATCGTCTTTATTTTGTTATAAACGGTGAGTATTATTGCCATTGGCTCTACTAGTTATGCTATTTGTTTGAAAATCATATGGGTCACTATATTCATGATGAAGTTGGGCACACCCTACCCATTTGCTCTAGCTTCACTACTGCCAAAAAATTCTGTTTAAAAGCAGCCAAAGCTTGAGCTGGTGTGTTCTGCTGAGGTAGCAGAGTTCGATCTCGCTTGGCGGTCAACACTTGTTGTGCTTGCAGCGTTGCATTCATGGCACAAAAACCACACTTGAGCACAAGGCATTGGATAGTAGAGCAGATAGAAACTGCGCATTGGATCGGGAAGGCCTAGATCTGTGCAAAATGAGGAAACAACCTTGGACTTGCCATTCTATGAGGATAAGATCCTGCGCTCGATCAGGGAGATCTTGGCTGAGAAGGCCGCAGGTATGTATGATGGCTTCACTAGGTCCTTTTATGAGCGATGATGTGGCCTTTCATAAAAAGTGACATCACCGCAGCCATGAACTCATACATGCTCCGCCCTGGCGGCCCCCTTGAAAAACTCAAAAGGATTATAGACCAGCAGTCTTAGTTCACTCCTTCACCAAGCTAATCACACAAAAACCCTCTAGAAACCATAACTTTTTTGAAGCAACTTTAAATTGCCAAGAAAAATTATCCACTCTTTTAGGAACTTCATACTAAAAATATTCTATACCAAAATGACACGCATTTCTCATGCCCTGTTCGAGAAAAAAAATAACCAAAAAACAAAACTAGAAAATATTACAGAGCATAAACGAATTTAGGCCACAAAGCATCGGAAGCACAGCATGAGAGTGAAGAGAGTGAATTCAGCCCACAATTAAAGCATCGCAAACAGTCCAACATGTGCCAAAATAGAGTAGAAGTTGGTTTCCGAAAAATCATCTCCCTTGCTGCCAGCCAAAAGCAAAGTGTTCTATAAATGCTATATGGAAAAATTGTGATGTTGTTAATACTATCTCATATCCATTGGCCGAGGCCGGGGGGGGGGGGTGGTTGGGGGGGGGAGGGGCCATGGCCCCACCCAATGTTGGTGCAAAAAATAGTACTTCCGTAGTTCTGTGCTGCGTACAGCCCAAAGCAGCTAGGCCCATGTACGTGTATGTATACTGTACAGACTAAAGAGCTGAGAGCCCAACCGTCAGAACGAGGGCACGCGCACGTTCGCGATTCACGATCCTCGGATCCTGCCACGGTGCCGCCGGCGCTGGCGTGCCTCTATCCGGTGTTTTCAGTCCATTCCACCCTGTACTAGACGATCAGGCACACAAGCAGCACGCAGCAGGCTTTCAGGCAGCACGTAGATATGTACTTCTTTGTTCGATTCAGTTTTGTGTGTGCCTATCTCCGTCAGTATTCAGTTTAGATGCTACTAATTGGCTAATCAAATTAGAACTTTATAACATCCAAGTGAAACTGGCTGGAGCTCCCACTATATGATTCGATTTGCAGCCTTGTAAAACTTCACAAGCCGAAATTCTTAGTACTGAAAGATTTTGGTGTTTCAATTCAATATATGATGATATACGATTGAACTCTATACACACATATATTGAAATATATACTATACTATATTTATTTGATTGTCCAATGTCCACACATATATATATTGAAATTTATACTATATATATACTATACTAATCTATAAGATTATCTGCCCCCGCCACTACTATACAAATCTTTTTCGAGGCGGTTAAAATCGATTTTCCGAGGTGGTTTTTGTAACCGCCTCCAATGAAAGGTCACATTAAATGTGAGTATTAACCGAGGCGGTTGTATGCCCGTCTCGGTTAATCAAATAAAAAAGAAAAATCCTGGCGAACCCATCCATGGGCCCGCCGAGCCCATCCGGGGGGAGGAAGGGGGGCGCCGCTGCGGGACGCCGGATCGGCTGCCGACGAGCACCTCCCTCGCTGGATCCGCTGCTGCGAAGCTCCTCACCGCCGGATTGGCCGCCAACGAGCAACTCCCCGCTAGATCCGCCACCCACGAGCTCCTCACCGCCGAAGTTAAAAGAAGAGATGGAGGAGGAGGAGCGCTGCCGCGGGACGCCGGATCCTTGCTCATCCACGGAGGAGGAGCGCCGCCGGCCGCCGGATCCGCTGCCGGGCTGGCCCCTCCACACCGGATCCACCGCCGACAGCCTCATCCACGTCGAATCCATGCCGGGAGGCCGCCGGCCGCTGTGCCAAGCTGCCGCGTGGGTGGCCGCGCCGGGCCAATCAACTTATCCACGAATGCAATTCTATATCGCCATACTACCAAAGTTCTTCAATGTCCAACTCTTCTCGTCGCTGGCTCCAGCACCAGCGCAACAAGGCATTGCAGCAGGCTACGGCGGCATCAAGCAGGGCACATTTCATATATGTGGCAACAATTTCTTTTTCTTGCTCCTGCATGCGCTTTCTGAATTGTCACTGCCATCGATGCCAACACGTCCCTGCTTGGGGTGCTTGGCCTAGTTCATAACAAAGAATACCGGGCCTTGGCCCAGATACCGGAGAATAGCCATGGAGTTGGCCCAGTTCTATTATCCCCTCTCCTAACGTCGACGCTCTCCCCTGCACTACACAACACCTCGGAGGTTCTTCCATTCGATGGCTAGCTCACATTCCCCAAATCCTTTCCTTTCCTATAGCTACTAGAGATGGTGTCTCATCAGGAAAAATTTTAGCCACACGTGCCACCCTATCCGCGCCCATGGCCTTCCTCCTATTCCCCAAATCCTTTCCTTTCCTAGCAGCGAGCCACAATGGAGCCGAATCTCACTGCCCCAAGGCTACATAGCCAGTAGCGCCAACAGCCTCTGCCACCAAGTGCGTTGCCCACACCACTAGCAGTGTCGCCCGCAATCCCTGGCACCACAGGCTCACTACCCCTGCCATCACAACCATCTCCCCAGCGATCATCACCGTCGCCGACCACTAGACCTATCATGCCCACCCCAACCACTAGATTCACAGCTCGCCTCCCTCAGCCCTGTCATCCCCATCTTCTAGGTTCAGAATTCCCCTTTATCTTTCCCCTCTCAACTCACCCCCAACAAAGTGCTTCAGATATAAATATCCATGAATTGTGTAGGGTTTGTTGCATAGGCTTTTGGCCTGACCACCAGGAAATTGGTTGCTACTGGCGTACACAAGATGGTGGCTTCGTGACATTACTGTGAGTCTCTTACGAAATTTGTTCTTCTATGTATGGGAATTTTTTGTATTTATAGTCTGTATCTAATTGTATTGTTTAATTTACACTAGTCGGAAGAGGGAGCCCTAAGGCTACACAGCAAGCAGTGTTGCTGGCCTCTGGCACTAGGAGTTGTCGCCTTCACCCCTAGTAGTGTCGCCTGCGTTCCCAGTCACAAAAGGCTCGCCTCCCTTGCTATGTTTTTCCATTTGAGACAAGCACTATGGGCTGGCTCAGAGAAGCACAGCCCCACCCAATTGGCACCGTGCTGCACGGCCCAGTCATAGTGCCCCTAGACCACAATTTCAACCTGTAGTGCCGGCCCAGGCACGGCACGGTTAACAAGCCAGCACAATGTTGTCTGATTATTCTACATCGTTGGATTGATTTGTATTATTTCTAACCCTTGGATTGGCTTGCAAACCTAGATATAAAAGCATCTTCCTCATTCTCTCTCATTCTTCCCCTTCCTCACCGTCATTTGCTCCTCCCATATCTTCTTGAGTCCAAAAGGCAGAAACTTCTAGGTGCCCCTCCGTGTCTCGCTCCGGTGGCCGGAGGTCCCATGCCACTCCCTCCCTAGCTTGTCTTCTCTTCAAGGCATGGCAATGGAGTGACCGGCAGCACGACAGTGTCCGCATGAGGCAGGCTGCGGCGGCGCGGCAGTGTTCGTGCGCAAGGGCTTGGCTGCCACGACGAATACATGGAGAGCTAGGGCCAGAGGTGGAGTGCGATGATGTAGTGGTGCGGCGTGCTAGGCGCTATGGAGGTACGGCGACGAGACAACCTAGACACGGCAGCGTGACGGTGTGGCAACCACGAGCATGAGCCGCGGCGGCAGGCTGGCATGGGCACGCCCGACTACCGTGCCTAGCAGCACAGCACGGCACGACTGACCAGCCGTAGTGCCATGCCTGGGCCAAGACGGTGGCACGACGGCAGTATGAGGCACGGCACGGCATGGCTAAGCTGTCATGCCACATAGTGCCATGCCTGCATAGTGTCATTCCTGGCCGTGCCCGTGCCATCACCGCTGCCACCCTAGCCTCGTCATCCGCATCCTCCAGGTTCGGATTTCCCTATCATCCTGCCCCACTCAACTCATCCCCAAAGAAGTGCTTCAGATCTAAAGATCCATGAATTGTGTAGGGTTTGTTGCATAGGCTTTTGGGCTGACAACCAGGAAATTGGTTGCTCCTGGCTAAGCAAGACGATGGCTCCGTGACATTGGCGGTCTGGCGAAATTTGTTCTTCTATGTTTGGGAATTTTTTTTTGTATTTTGGTATGAAGAAAATTGTATTGTTTAATTTACACCAGTTGGAGAGGGAGCCCAAGGCTACACAACTAGTAGCGTTGCCGGCCTCCGCCACCCGGAGCAACGCCTGCCTCCGCCACTAGCTGTGTTGCCCATGGTCCCGACCACCACAAGCTCTGCGCTGCTGCCATCATCACCGCCTCCGCTACAATCAGCACCGTCACTGGCCACCAGATCCATCGCCCCTGCCCCTAGACACAAGATCCGTCACTCGCCTCCCTTGCCGCCGGCCCAGACCCAGCCCCGCCATCTCCATCCTCCAGGTTCGGATTTCCCCTTTACAACTCACCCCCAAAGAAGTGCTTCAGATCTAAATATTCATGAATTTTTTTTCTTTTATGAATGGGAAATTCTTTATGTTTTTGGTCTGAATCAAATTGTATTGTTTACTCTACACTATGTGGGAGAGGGAAAATGATGATTTCTTGAGCATCCACCATAACGGTTGTAAGCTTCCATTCTGCAGTCCTCAAAAATCTTAAACATTATATATGCTGGTTAGTTCTCTCTTTGATGTTTTGTTGTATTCTAGGTCCATTGCATCTGGTTAGTTATCTGTGAATTTTTTGCTATTCACAGCAGGCAGCACTAATGCTTTACATTATATAATAATTATTTCACAATGGAATGTCTAGAACCGTCACGCTAGATCTCCCTGACGGCTACAATCGTCAAATAATCCTACCTAAACGATAACCGTCAAGGAAAGTCTTCCGTAAAGATTTCAGCCACCTTCCTTGATGGCTATTGTAGTCGTCACGGAAAAAGTTGGCTTAGGCAGTGAAAGACCTGTCTAGAGGTCTATATTTACATAGATGGTCATTTCCGACCCTAAATGCATTCTGGCTGCATATATATGTGCAGTAAAAACGGGTGCATCAACCAAAACCGTTTTGTAGTAATGCTTATTTTGCTGACAACACCTTGCAAAGAAAAGGATACTCAACCACTTGAAAACATTGGGCTAGCTATATATCATAACAATTTAGCATGAAAAATGCCATAAAGATGGTGCATGGTCAATTTAAGGATGCATAGGCGTTTTGGTACAAAGGACCTGTTATTAGAAAGGAGCATGACAATATGCTTTGAAAAGAGTGTGCCTGGTCTATCTTAGAGATACCTTGGTCTAATCTTCTCATAGCTACCATTTTCTTTTAGTTATTAAGAAGATGTAGAGAGAGAAGATTAGACATATAATAATATCCCAAAGATAGGTTGTTTAGAATATTTGCACAACGAAAATTAATATTTCATATGAGTCACATCATATCTTAAAAATATTTGTTTCATTGCTATTAATATGCAAAATACATAAATCTTAGAGAAGTAGCAAACATTTATGAGTTGCTTAGAACGTGATTAGTTGTGTATAATCACCATATTTCATTATATCATACAATGCATATATTTATGACGCATAGAAAAAGATGGTCCATGTACATTTATGCCACCATATTTAATACTGTAGTAAATGTATAAATGTAAATTTTCATTTTTTATTTTACTATGATAGTTTGGTACAACTGTATTGGGTAAAAGAGTAATATATTTAAAATATTCATGTTCATATCTATCTATGTTACTGTGTTGCTCAATAAAAAGTTGAATGTAGTAGGGAAAATACAAATTTAAATTGTCACGATCCCGACACGGCTCCACATACGCACTCACATGTTCCATTGTCTCACTCACTTTCCCCTGGCTATGTATATTATATAGTAAGTCATCTTGTGGTGGTTTCTTTTTTTCCTTACCTAACCAATGTACTCTCTCTAGCCCTCTCATGTCTCCGGTCTCTCTCGCACCCTTCCTCTACTTCTCTCTGTCCTTCAAAGCAGACACCATCAAATATTTCTGACAGTATGTGCATTCAAGTGTATAGCCTAAGTTTCTTTTTGCTCGATGTGTATCCTTCTTCATCCTCCTCATGTAGTTTGCCTTTATTTTATTCATAGGTAATTGGATTCATGCCATTATAAATTTGACATTTCTAAGACATATGGTCCATTACTTTTGATCTAATAATATTGGTGCCATTATAATATCATTGATACTCAAGTGCTTTGTCTTTGGGCCCATATGCGGACATATAGACTCTTTCATACTTCTATGTGAACAAAATTGCCCCTTCCTACTCTACTCTCACACTCACTAGCACATGGGGCCCACTTGAATGTACTTACTGTAAGAAAAATCTGATGTTGTCTGTCTTGGAAGACAAGGAGAAGTGGGAGAAGGGTATGAGAGAGACTAGAGACAGGAGAGGGCCAGAGAGACCACACTGGTAGGTAAGGCGAAAGGGAACCACCACAAGATGATTTGTTGTATAATACATAGCCACGGGAAACTGAGCGGGATCACGAGACTTGTGAGTGTGTATATGGGGCCATATCAGTATTACAATGGTTCAAATTTGTATTTTTTCTACTACTTTCAACTTTTTCTTGAGCAGCATAGTAACGTAGATAGACATGAATATTGTAGATATATATTACTCCTTTTATCAGGGACAATTGTACCGAACTAGTATAGTAAAATAAGGAGTCAAAATTTTGCATGTCCATATTTGCTACAGTAATTAAATATGGTCGCAACAAAAGTACATGGACCATCTTTTCCTGTACACCATAATAAATATGTGTATGGTAAGGTAGTGAATGTGGTGTTCTACCAGACTCATCACGTTACAAGCTACTCACTGATGTTTGCTACTTCTTTAAGGTTTAAGAGTTCCGCATATTATTGACAGCAATCAAATAATCACTTTTTTGTAGATATGATACTCATATTAATTTAGCTGTGCAGATATTCTAAAAAGCCTATCTTTGGGATGATATATAGCTATTCTTCTTTCTCTATCCCCTTTTAATACAAAAAAAAATAAAATAGCTATCTATGACAACATTAGCCCAAGGCATCTCTAAGATAGACCGTGCACCCTTTTTATGCATATTTTGGTGCTAACTTCTGATAATATGTCCTATATTGCAAAACATCTAGGAATCCCTAAGATAGACCATACACCCTCTTCAAAGCATTGTTTCATTCTAAACTTTTCTAATAGCTAGTCGAATGTTGTGTAGAACCAATTGGGTGTAAGACAGAACAGGGATAAACATA
Organism: Chrysopogon serrulatus; assembly: GCA_015844335.1. Taxonomy (NCBI): domain Eukaryota; kingdom Viridiplantae; phylum Streptophyta; class Magnoliopsida; order Poales; family Poaceae; genus Chrysopogon; species Chrysopogon serrulatus. Next base: position 330,483 of record JADLZL010002929.1, on the reverse strand, counting down.
GTGCATGTCTTGGTACATAGCTATGATCAATCATTCCATTAGAAAGGTGTTGACACTCAAAAATATCCAGATCTTGTAAAGTTGTCAAAAATGAAAATGGACTTCACCATTGCGTTCCTCTCATCGAGATAGTCAAAAAACATATATAGAACGTTCAATTTGGGATCCGGATGCAAGAGTTATGCACCCTAAAAGATTGCACGAAGTACTACCGGTACTACCGGTCTATAAAGATCAGTACTACTGGTGGCTGATGCTGTTGCGTAAAAATGAACTACCGGTACTACCGGTCCAGAATCGGTGACGGAGATTGGTGTAGTTTGGCGAAAAAAATGAACTACCGATACTACCGGTGGAACCTGACTGGTACCACCGGTAGTGCTCATCCCGAACCGATTTGTTCCTAAATCGGTTTTGGGTAATCTTTGGACGTGGGAAACTTAGAAATTGGGCCTTGAAGATGTTTCCTACTGGGATAAGACCACCCCCCTCCTATATAAACAAGGAGATCATGGCCGATTGAGACCCATCTATCCAATCGTCAAAAAACATATCTACAACGTAGGTTTTGGCGGTTTCACCTCTACCATGTTGTTCATCCTTTGATCCAGGCGACCAAGGATGGCGCCCTAGGCTTGCCGGCCGACCTAGGGCAACTCAGCGACGTCCTTGCCCTGACGGGGTCCCTCCCAAGAGAGAGCTTCAACGGTTCCTTTGCTAGTTTGCCTGAAAACTAGCCGTTCTTCGTCACGTAAGCGCGATTGTTTACCCTTTGGTGGTTTGCTCGTAAACCTCTCTGTCCTTCACCGTGTAAGGGTGATTATCTCGCTGCGTTCTTCGGCTCGTGGCAGCCCGAGCGTCCAAAGTCCTCGTGGTGTGTTGGTCCGGACCACATTCGGCATCAACAAAAGGTCTTTCCATAGATGATGGATTATACCGCATGGCATTGAATAAAATCTCCAAGCTACAAGTCATATCCTGGTAGCTATGCAACAAGAGGTCGGTGTAGATCCTGTTACAATGCACATGCATGTTTAATTGCTAGACATGTTCTATCTAGAGGAGCAACACTACTACTCAAAAGTAAGATGGTGATATGTTTAATTGTCAATGCATGTTTACATATGCGCGCTAACACAGTGCATATCTAATGATGAATCATTCTATTGTCAATGCATGCCGTGAAGTTTGCGTCACTATATCAATTCTGATGATCGATTTCCTAGAGCAAAAATAATTACAATAATTCAATTACGCTTACAGCCTAAGCAAGGGGTGAGAGTGAGACAAAAGCTTGTTGAGATAGCGGCTGTTTTTTGTCAGGATTTTTTTGCTGCATTTCTTGGCAATGATTCTGCATTCGGCTGTCTTTTATTAGACTTGCTGTTGTTGTGTATGCACCACGGCATTCAAGAATGATGAGAATCACCTCGACAAAATGTTCAGTATGTGACCACCGAAACAAGTGGCTGAGGTTGGGCTCGTAGCTTTCTAAGTGGGCCTTGTGTTTAGACCTGTGTGCTCTGGTGAATGGACTCATGACTCAAATGTATGTATATTTTGATGCATTGTGTAGCTTGTGGGCTCTATACAAGTAACCACATTACTAGCTAGTGCTACTGACTATTATGATTCATTTAAATTAGACAATTATTATTCTGAAAATGCATTATTAGCATCAGTCCTAGACAAACAGTAGGTGATATATATGGTAAAACCGGCTGTGGTGATCAAGAAATTACCGCCTAAATGTTGCAATGGTGATGGTGATGATCAAGACATCACCACTGGATCAAACGCCACACCAGCGTCGATAAGCTCTTTCTCTACCGCCGAATCAAATGATGCATTAGTGATGTGAGCTTATCATCATCATCGCTGGATTCGTATGCCACACCAGCGGTAATGATCACTTTATCACTGCCAGATCATACGATGCACCAGCAGTGCTGAAGTTTATCACCGCTGGTTTCAAGCTAGCGGTTTGGTTATTATTGTACACCTTCAGAAATGCCGGTGAAATTAAACCAACGACAAGGGGGTTATGAACTGGTGGTGATGAGCTTTATCTAGTAGTTATAACAATTTACTTCAACTAGTAGAAAAATAGAACTGTACTGGTCAATCAATTATTGGGATTTGAGGTACGCAACTTTGAATGAAGAATCTAATGACCGTTTTTATCTATATTAAAATTCTGAAAGGATAAAACAGTAAACATACCACGAGAACATCTGATAGTTTGTTTTTTTGAGAACAAGTTATACCATAGAGGAAAATTATCTAGCTAAGCAATCCAAAGTAAACACCTATAATTACAATATACTCCCTCCATCTCTAAATAACTGTCGCTTCGCTTCCCGAGAAGCAAATGCCGTCAATTTAAATAAATAATAAATATCATCGATTAGTATCATAATTAGTATTATCGGAAAGATCTTTGGATCTAGTTTTTTAACAAAATTATTTGGAGATATAAATATTGCACTTATTTTCTATAAATCAGTCAAACTTGTGGCACGCATTCCACGGCGACACTTATTTAGGGACGGAGGGAGTAATGGTCTACAACAGATACACACACATAAATCAAATTATCCACATAAACAATTAAATTGTACTAGTAGATTAATAAGGCCTCGCCACTGGAAAAAGAGAACAATAACAGGAACATCTCAAAATAGTATTACCTCGCTTCCAAATTATAAGTCATTTATGTGCATACATAGCAAAAGCTATGTACCAAGAAAAAGACGACCTATGATTTGAGACTAAGTACAATAAGAAGTTATAGAAACCATAATTTTTTCAAGCAAATTTAAATTGACAAGAAAAATTATAAAGTCGTTTAAGAACTTTGTTAAAAATACCTATATACCAATTAACAAAAACCATAGTACTGTGAAGGTTATGCTTGCGCCGCTGGTAATCAATGGCAGTTCTGTGGATGAAAGTCCATAGGGTGTTCTTTCAACCTTGTTGGCGTCCATGGACGTCATTCCCTTCCTAGAGGCTTTGTTGGAACGCTTCATCCGCCGCCGTGTTCCTCCCATTGGAGTCGCTCCTAGCTGTGCCCGCATGTGCTTCAAGTTTCTCTTTGCTTTAGTCTGTCCACCTTGGATGTTGATGCCGCAGTCATCGTTATCTTTGCAGTGGATAATTGGTGGCTTGGTCTCCCTTGGCAGATAGATGTTTTGCCGCTGTTGCTCCCTGGACGGATACTTTGTCGTCGAAGTTGCTACCCCTCCGTGGATACTTTGCCGTGTTGATCTTGCAGATATTTTGCCGCGTGATTGGTCGTTGGTGGATGCTTTGCCGCTGTTTGGCTCATTGACAGCTTTCGATTTGTTTGTTGGCAGATACTTTGCTGTTTTTGGTTCGTTGGCGGATGCTTTGCTGCCCTTGCTGCTGGACACTCCCCTGTGTTCACGACCATGCATGATATGTTCTTTTGCAGACACAATTGTAGGTACTAGATGTTGGTGTTGAGGGCTGTCACTCTCTCCTTTGTATCTTTTTATTGTTTCTATATTTATTCCAGATTACTCTCTACTATCTTAGTGGGTTATAATAGTGCTATATAAGGGCTTGTACTCTTGTTAATGAAATACGGGCTATATTCCTTGGTCGTGAAAAAAAAATTCTGCGATGCGCGGTGGCAGGAGCTGGCCGTGACCCTCCAGCGTCCGCCCCGCGCCGGCGGTCCAGCTCAACGTAGTCATCGGCGACCACCGCCGGAACACGCTGCCGCAGAAATCGATGCCACCGTCAGTACCTAGTGGCGGCGCCGGCAACCGAAGCAACGAGGGTGGTGACCGTGAACACAGCAAAGAAAAACGACACCTGCGACAATTATTTGTTTCACAAAGTAGCAAGTAATCTTTCTTGCTCCAATGCTCTTTTTTTCAGCAAAAAAAAATGCTCCTGCCATGGGCGCCAACACGTCGCTGCTTCGAGCCGGGCCTTGGCCCAGAATACCGGAGAATATGCAAGGAGTTGCCCCAGTTCTTCGATCCCTCGACGCCTCGACGGAGGTTCTAGCTTTACGCGCAAACTGAAAGATTGGATCCTCTTGTGCAAGGCATCTACTCCAACAGATTGACTCGTTTTCAGCAAGTAAATCCCGTGAAAAAAGCATCGCATATATATACATCGTCAAATGAAAGGGCTTTCAGATTTCGTTGCATGCTCTCCATCAAGATCGCCTAGCTCTTCTCCATGGCGGCCACGGCGATAGGAATGGGCATGAACAAGGTCGGCAGCCGGTGCCCCGTCTGCCTTGCCGGCATGGGCCACGGCCAGGCCATCTTCACCGCCGAGTGCTCCCACACGTTCCACCTCCGCTGCGTGCCCAGCCGGAGCATCTGCCCGGTCTGCAACGCGCGCTGGCGCGACGCGCCGTCGTCGGAGAGCGCCGCCGCCCGCTGCCATCGAACCCATGTACGGCGACGACGAGCCCGTGGAACAACCGCCGGCGCACGCCACGCTAGGCGGCGGCGCCGCTGGCACCGCCGGGCTGCTGGTGCTCAAGACGCACTGCGAGTACCCGGCGCTCCCCAAGGCCGCGGCGTGCGACGGGTTCGGGGTGCTCGTGCACGCCAAGGCGCCCGCCGTGGCAGCGCCGGAGTCGTCGTCGTCGTCGGCGTCGGCGCGCGCGCCGCTGGACCTCGTCACGGTGCTCGACGTCAGCACCAGCATGGCGGGCGACAAGCTGGAGCTGGTGAAGCGCGCCATGGCGTTCCTCATCGACCACCTCGGCGCCGGCGACCGCCTCAGCGTCGTCGCCTTCTCCACCGACGCGCACCGCGTCATCCGGCTGACGCGCATGACCGACGACGGGAAGGCCGCGGCCAAACGCGCGGTGGAGTCCCTCGCTGCGTCCGGCTGCACCAACATCCGCGACGGCCTCGACGTCGCCGCCATGGTGCTCGACGGCCGCCGCCACAGGAACGCCGTCGCCAGCGTCATCCTTCTCTCCGACGGTCAAGACAACCAAAGCATGCATCATGGACGACTAAACTATAATGCGTTCAGCAAGGGCGGCGGCTACGACGTCCTCGTGCCGCCGTCTTTCAGGCGCACCGCCGGCGGCGACCGGTGCGCGGCGCCGGTGCACGCGTTCGGGTTCGGCACCGACCACGACGCGGCGGCCATGCACTACATCTCGGAGGTTTCGGGCGGCACCTTCTCCTTCATCGAGAACCGCGCCGTCATCCAGGACGCGTTCGCGCAGTGCATCGGCGGGCTCCTCTCGGTCGCCGTGCAGAAGGCGCGCATCTCGCTCCAGTGCGTCCACCCCGGCGTGCGCGTCCGGGCGGTCAAGTCCGGCAGCTACGAGAGCCGGATCGACGCGGAGGGCCGCGCCGCCACGGTGGACGTCGGCGAGCTCTACGCGGACGAGGAGCGGCGCTTCCTGCTCTTCGTCGACGTGCCCAGAGCCTACTCCATCGACGAGACGGCGACGCGCCTGCTCAAAGTCAGGTGCACGTACCTCGACACGGCGACGGGGCAGTCGGTGGACGTGGCCGGCGAGAACGCCGTGGTCCTGCGTCCCTTGGAGGCGGCGGCAGTGGCGCCGTCCATGGAGGTCGAGCGGGAGCGCGTGCGCGTGGAGGCGGCGGAGGACATGGCTCTGGCGCGTGCGGCGGCCGAGCGCGGCGCCTACGCCGAGGCCGCGCGCATCCTCGACGCCCGCCGGGAGTGGCTGAGCCGGTCGGCGCCGGCGATGTCCGGCGACGCCATGTGCAAGGCGCTGGAGGCCGAGCTGCGGGAGCTGAGCCAGCGCGTGTCCGACGAGCGGGAGTACCGGGAGACGGGCCGCGCGTGCCTCTTCGCCGGCATGAGCTCGCAGGCGCAGCAGCGCGGCAGCTCGGTGTGCCTGTCGAGTTCCATGGCGGGGGATGGGTATGATGGGGACTCGTGTTCGGCGATGTTCGCGACCCCGGCAATGAACAAGATGGAGAAGCTATCCAAGATGTCGCGTGAGCAGAAAGAGAAACAGGAGCAGGCGCCGCCGCCGCCACCACAGCCGGAGAATGGGAGCACGGCCGTTCCTCATCGTTGGCGCCTAGATGCAAGGTTGGCGGCGGCCGCCCCTCGTCTCAGCATGCTGAGGAGATACCGCCGTCTTGTGACACTCAAGCGCTAAGCTCATAAATAACTTGTCTCGGTCGCCGTCTTGTGCCACTCAAGCGGCCGCCCCTCGTCTCAGCATGCGAGTGTGCTATTAGATGAGAAATATGAGCAGGTAGTAGCAATAATCTGGTGAAATGATTTGGTTTGATTCCGTTAGGTTCAATAATTCGTTGGTTAAATATCTGGATATTTAATAAATTAGAATAAGAATTCTAAGCTATTTTGATGTAACAAATGGTTTGGGGATTAATGGCTTGTTTAATTTGAAGTTTTCGTTTAAGATGAAGTTTGAAATTTTGTTCCCAACTATCTGAAGTCCATACACTCATTTCCTTTGACCGATTTCTAGGCATCGATAACTTGAAATTTGTATATGTTATACTCGGCTAAAACATTTGTCGCCATCAGCAATTTTTCAACTGTCAGGATGTTTCCATGGTTAGGATTTGTGGTGTGTGTATTTTCATCTTTGTGCAAGTGGAGGATTCTTGATTTCAATCCCCATCCTCAAATTGAAAATGTGAATTTTTTTATTTTGCATTCTGTTGATAGTTTTGGGGTCTCATGATGGCAGTCCTGTTTGGAATAGCTTCAATTTTAAAAGTTTTTGTAAGAAATAAGATTTTTTTGATAATTTAACTTTTGCAAGTGAAAGGTGGCAAAAGTTTACTGTTTTCTAGCCACCACTTCTTTGATGTCATTGAGGCCTAAGAGGCGCTTGATGGCAAAAGCTCTGGTGGAGGGACATCTTGCAAGGGAAGATGCGTTGGCGAGGGGCGAGGAAGAAGAGAAGAACACCAAGTCAAGGGTGCTAGCAGAGGAAGGTGCACGGAGAGGAGGAATGCCTAGGAAAAGGTCAAAGGTGTAGAGAGGACGGTTACGGAGAGGAGGAATGCCTATGAAAAGGTCAAAGGTGTAGAGAGGACGGTTACAGAGAGGAGCACTAGGTAAAGGAGCTAAGAGATGGAGTAGAGGACATTAGAGAGAGGTGAGCGGTGGAGATAGTGGCTAGAGAAAGTAGCATCTAGAATAGGGTGGCTATAGATGGAGGTGCACGGAGAGGAGTGACGACAAGGAGAGAATGCCTTAGGCAAGACAATCATCGCCAAGCTCGCATAGCTCAATACATGTAACCAAACATGCTCTTGTTGCATTGGCATACTCAGGCCAAACTCACCCAAGCTTGCCTACCAAGGCCTATGAAGCCTAATTAATCCAACACACTCGTGTTTAGCATTTGCTTTGACTGCAAAAAAAAATAGAAACTAAATTGTCGCGAAACAAAAGTAGCAGAAAACAGTTCTAAACAGGGCGTCAGAGCCAATATATTACTTTATTATGACATGTTTGTTGGTTATATAAGTCTATGTCTAGTGTTTTTTTTTTTTTTTTTGCAATGTGTGCATACCGCACACAGATGAACCACAACAACTTAAGCTGGGTACATGTGTGCTTATAAGAGGAGCACAAGTCTATGCCTAGTCTTGTGCGATGTAGTTTCATAGTTTGCCAATAATTGGTTGCCTGCAGATCCTCTTATGCAGGCTTGTACATACAGTGCTCAAAACAGGACAAAATATATTAGCTAGTAGACCAAATTTGATCAAATTTACGGGTTTGTATGAGCTAACGCTGCAAACTAGAAGAACCTCCTCACCTTCCCTATCTCTACTAGAACATGAGTCCTCAGCTAAGACAAGAAACACAGCATGAGCAAGTAAACACAATCTTACCAAACATAGCTTGCTTGTTCAAGAGAACCTTAATAGGAGATTGGTTTCCAAAAACATTACTCCTCATTTACACAAATAAAATAATATCCTTCCCATGAGCATATATAGATTAGAGAAATTGTTTGACGAGGTGTAAATAAGTTGCTACTAGTCCTCAATTCAAGATTGGATCGGATCAAGGACAAGGAGACTCGCCTCCATGTCGGGCACGAAGAGGTCCGCCTACAACGACGATGACCCTCGGCCGCCGGCGCACGCATCGCCGAGCGGGGTGCTTGTCCTCGACTGTGAGTACCCGTCGGTTCCCAAGGCCGCGGATCAAGATGGGAAGTTCTCTATGATGCTGAACGTCAAGGCGCCCGCGCTGGTGACCGCGGCGCCGCTGGATCTCGTCGCGGTGCTCGACGTCAGCGAGAGCATGGGCGGCGCCAAGCTCGCGCAGGTCAAGCGCGCCATGGGGTTCGTCGTCGACCGCCTCGGCCCCGCGACCGGCTCAGCGTCGTCGTCTTCTCAGATGGCGCCCGGCGTATCGTCCGGCTGAGGTGCATGACGGAGGACGCGAAGGCCGCGGTCAAGCGCGCCGTGGAGGCCATTGAAGCGTCCGGCGGCTCGACCAACGTCCGCGCCGGCCTCGACGAGGTGGCGAAGGTGCTCCGCGGCAGCAAGTACCTCCAGAACGACGTCGCCAGCGTCATCCTTGTCTCCGGCGGACTACAGAGCGACAGGGGCGACGTCGGCGGCGTCGACGTCGACCTTGTGCCGCCGTTCTTGCGGCACACCTTCGGCTCCGGCTACCGGCGCACGCCGGTGCACACGTTCCTGCTGGGCTCCGAGTCCTCGGCGGCGGCGGCGGCAGCCATTCACAACATCTCGGAGGCGACAGGCGGCACGTTTTCCTTCGTCGAGGACCCCGCCGTCATCCAGGACGCGCTGGCGCGGTGCGTCGGCGGGCTCCTATCGGTTACGGCCATGGATGCATGGGTCCAGCTCAACTGCGTGTCCGACGAGCTCAACGTCACGGCGATGAAGTGCGGTCGCTACGAGAGCCGCGTCGACAGCGTCGAAGACGCCTGGGTCGACGTCGGCGAGCTCTACGCCGGCGAGGAGCGGCGCATCCTGTGCTCCTTCGAGGTGCCGGAACCTGACGACCCCGACCAAGACGCCCCCAGCTGGGTACTCGAGGTTCGCTGCACCTACATGGACGTGGCGAGCAGGCAGCACGTGCCAGTGGAACAGGAACTGGTACCAGACGGCGACGAGGAGGTCCCGGGGATCGAGGAGGTGGAGCGGGAGGTCCTCCGTGTCAAAGCGGCGGAGGACATGGCCCTGGCGCGGGACGCGGCGGAGCGCGGCGCCTACGCCGAGGCCGCGCGGATACTCGACGCGCGCCGGGAGTCGCTGAGCGTGTCGTCGCCGGCGCTGTCCGGCGACGCGGTGTGCACGGCGGTGGCGGCCGAGCTGCACGAGCTGAGCCAGCGCGTGTCCGACGAGCGCGAGTACGCGAAGACGGGCCGCGCGTGCCTTCTCGCCGCCATGAGCTCGCACGGCCTGCAGCGCGGCTCGACGTCGCCGGTTCGGTTTGGCTGCGGCGTGGGTTCGTCGGTGTTCGCCACCCCGGCGATGCGGAAGATGGAGAAGCTGTCGGAGATGATGCGTAAGCAGCAGGAGGCGCCGCCGCGGCCGCCATTGCCGGAGAGTGGAAGCAAGACCGGCGTTCCTCTTGGTTCGCGCCGCCGCCTAGAGGCAAGGTTGGCGTCAGCTGTCCCTCGTCTGAGCATGTTGAGCAGATACCGCCGTCTTCTACTCAAGCGATGAGATGCAAATGCCTTGTGCCACTCAAGCGCTAAGCTGATAATTTGTCATGGCTGAAACATGAAAGCATACGAGTGTGGCACCTAGCACCAATAATTCTAGTGTTTTGGCTTTAGCTTATCAGCCATTTCAGCTTATCAACAATAGCATTTTTTTTTCTAAAAAGAATAGCATCTTTAACAGTGTTTTGACTTATCAAGCTGCCCAACAATAGTTTGATTCCGTTAGGTTCAATAATTCGTTGTTTAAATATTTGGATATTTAAATAAATTGTTGGAATTCTAAGCTATTTGGATGCAACAAAACGTTTGGGGACGATTGGCTTTTTTAATTTGGCGCTTTCATCTGAGTGATGTCTGAAATTTTGTTCGAAATAATCTGAAGTCTATACACACGTTTTTGAAATTTTGTTCAAAAAACTGTGAAAATTGGATTTTTTTTCACTCAAGAAACATTAGGTGCAACCAGCTCAAATGCTATAAAAATTTCCGTAATTAATTTAGTAGATAATGTTTCCCTAGACTAAAATTGCATACCTAGCTAGGTCCCTTTTGGAAACTTGTAAATTTTAAGAATCCGAATAAAAAAACATCTCAGACTCCTAGAATCTCATATAAACATATCAGGATTCTGTAGATTTACCACACAGACACGAAACCCAAGAAAACACGTTAGATTTTGCTTTTTGTAGATTCTTGAAATCTCTAAGGATGCAAACGGTACCTTAATTATTACTAGAAGTTGGGAAAAAAATACAAAAGATAGAAAAACATTGATTTATTTTTGCATCCTATGACATGGTGGGGGCGTTATATATGGTGAAGATTAGTTTCTAAATATATTACTTCTTTTCCATAAAAAAAGAGATCATTATCACCTTCCCGGCGATAGTATATTAGAACTTTGTTTCCCGAGATTTGAAGGACAAAGAGAGCTCAACTCCATTACGGGCACGATGAGCTCCGTCTACGACGACGGCGAAGATGAGGCTCCGCTGCCGGTACCGGTGCGCGCATCGCGGAGCGGGGTGCTTGAGCAGAACACGTACTTGGAGTACCCGGCGGTTGCCAACGGCGCGGACCACTACAGCTTCGCGGTGATGGTGCACCTCAAGGCGCCCGCGCTGGTGACCGCGGCGGCGCTGAATCTCGTCGCGGTGCTCGACGTCAGCGAGAGCATGGCCGGCGCCGACAAGCTGGCGCAGGTGAAGCGCGCCATGGCGTTCGTCATCGACCGCCTCGGCCCCCGCGACCGCCTCGGCGTCGTCGCCTTCTCAGGCGACGCCCGGCAGGTCATCCCGCTCACGCGCATGACGGACGACGGGAAGGCCGCGGCCAAGCTCGCCGTGGACGCCCTCGAAGCGTCCACGTCCACGCCGGCCTCGGCCAACGTCCGTGCCGGCCTCGACGAGGCGGCCAAGGTGCTCGCCGATCGCCAGCGTGATCCTTGTATCGGACGGTCATGAACGCTGCGCCGCCGTGCCAGCGTTTTCCCTGCTCTACACCAAAACGCCGGTGCACACCTTCGGGTTGGGCTCCGACGACCTCGACGCGGAGGCCATGCACAGCATCTCGGAGGAAACGGGCGGCACCTTCTCCTTCGTCGAGGACCACGCCGCCATCCAGGACGCGCTGGCGCAGTGCGTCGCCGGACTCCGGTCGGTTACTGCCAAGGGTGTACACGTCGAGATCGGCTGCGCGGGGTTCGCCATCACCGGGGACTCTCTCAACATCACGGAGGTCAAGTCCGGCCGCTACAAGAGCCGCATTGTATCGCGGCGCGAGGGAGAAGCCTCGGTCGACGTCGGTGAGCTCTACGCCGACGAGGAGCGGCGCATCCTGTGCTTCATCGACGTCCCGAAACTTGACGACCCCAGCTACTTCGCCACCAGCCTTATCAATGTCCGCTTCAGCTACGAGGACGTGGCGAGCGGGCAGGTGTTGCTGACAGACTGCCACGGCTACAGCTCCGTCGACAGGCCGGTGGAGGTGCCGGAAGGGGCGCGGCGGCGGTGCGTGGAGGTGGAGCGGGAGCTCCTCCGCGTGGCGGCGGCGGAATCCATGGCTCGGGCGCAGGATGAGGCGGAGTGCGGCGCCTACGCCGCGGCCGCGGGGATCCTCGACGCGCGCCGGGTGTCGCTCAGCTGGTCGGCGCCGGCGCTGGCCGGCGACGCGGTGTGCACGGCGGTGGCGGCCGAGCTGCACGAGCTGAGCCGGCGCGTGGCGGACGAGCGCGAGTACCGGAGGACGGGCCGCGCGTGCCTTCTCGCCGCCTTGAGCTCGCACGGCCTGCAGCGCGGCTCGACGTCGCCGGTTCGATTTGGCTGCGGCGTGGGTTCGTCGGTGTTCGCCACCCCGGCGATGCGGAAGATGGAGAAGCTGTCGGAGATGATGCGTAAGCAACAGAAGGCGCCGCCGCGGCAGCCGTTGCCGGAGAATCCTCTTGGTTCGTCGCGCCGCCGCCTAGAGGCAAGGTTGGCGTCAGCTGTCCCTCGTCTCAGTATGTTGAACAGATACCGCCGTCTTCTACTCAAGCGATGAGAATCAAATGCTAATACGAAGATCTGATCTCAGATTAGAGCAGGGCAGGGCTAGCAGCAATTTTGAATAAATAGATGTCTTCCGGATGCACCACTAGCTCGTACCTCCTTCACTATGAAATTTCGAAACAGTTACGAAACCTCGAGATCAAGTGAGATTTACATTACCATCGTCTAGCAACCAAACACATACTCGTTCTTTGCAAACTTGATCACTTGTTCACACTCAAACCATGGTTTTGAGAACTGTCAACAAACTTGATCACTTGTTCTATAAAAGGGAGATCTTCGATATCTGGTACACCCATTCTGATCTTTTGAAGCCGATTAACCTTGTACGTAGTGGAAAAAAATATATTACGACATATCAAAATGAGATGGTCTGAGGGTGCATGCATGTTTCAATACTATTTTTCTCTCATAAAAACCGCTATAGCTTCATCACAATCTTTGAATGCGCAAAAAAACCAACTCATAGCTAGCTCAAACGTACACTAGATTATTTCATCACATATTACATACAACTAACATATATATAGAAGTGTTACAAAGAAAATCATAAAAATAAAGAACAATATTTAGTTTCTCCCTCCTCTACCATAGATCTAGATCTGGATTAGCTAAAACTGAAAAGGGGGGCGTAAAGAAAGATGTGAGAGTGCATACAATCACCTACGTTGTGCTCCCTCAAAGAATGAGAGAAAAACTTTACCCCTCAAATTGGTGTTTTTTTGAGATTCTATAGTTCTAACTCTATTAACAAGGAGAGGCTGGTTTTGTAGCCATCCATTAATGGAGTTAGCATTGGTTAATTGATTAAAGGAGGTGATTTTAACGTCCTAAGTATCCAAGGCCAATATCTAGGCCAACTGACTCCGTTAATTGATTAAAGAAGGCAGACCACTTAAAGTGAGTCAGCTTCCTAAGAATGATCGCTTCGGTTAATCATTAAGAGGTGCGGTAGGCATAAAACACCTACCTCGATTAATGAACTATTAATTGTTACCCCAAATCGGGGGCCTCCATTAGCCATTAATCAATTTGATCTTGCTCCAAGATTCGTATATTTTTTGTATCAATTAGATCATAATTGTGTAATTCTCTTAATGTAGAAAGATCATTATTATTGCTAATTGTCTTTGTGTCGATTTAGATAATTTTTTTGTAATTATCTTACAATATAAAGAGTTGTTTATACTTAATTTTCTTTGAATGAATGTAGATCCGCTAGATCTTCTTCGTCTGATGGCTCACAGCCGTTGTCTGAACATATGCTATTTTTTAGGCTGGACAATAGCAAATCCCTAAAAAATAGTCTATTTGTTTTTGCAGCATAATCACTTCTACGGAAAAATCAAAACCAAAGTGACTCAATCGTTGCAGTTGCATGCAACGCCGGCGGAGGCTTTTAGTGAAGATTAAGTCCTGTTTGGATGTACAATATTTTTGAAATATTGGAGAAATACTATTGTTTTACAAACTATTTTAGTTTTTACTAGATGTTTGGATACAACAAATCTTGTAATCTCTAGAACCAAGGTTTTGTCAAAACTGTAGTTTTTTTAGTTTTAGAAATTGCACTCATGATTTTTTTTTTTAAAACCATAGTTTTGTGTCTTTTTGGCTTATAAAATCATTGATATTGTGCTTTTTAAAAACTGCATTATTATGACCTTGTTTGTGTGTTGTAGTATTAAGATAGTGGAACATCAATTTGAAAGAGATGATGAAGCGGGAATTCATTTTGGTCATGGTATTCTCTTAACAGTCTTGTGTGAGTTGTGCGTGGTTTTAATGGTCGTGCGGCGTGTAATGTTATTAGGAAATTTGTAGCTTAGGAGAGGGTAAAGTCTCTAGAAGACGAAGCTCTACAACATCTCGTTGGTTACCGCCGTGTTAGTAGGTCAGTGCTGTCGCAAAGTAGTTTATATATAACCACAACCGTGTGAGCTCAAAGGAACTTGTAATGATTAAAACTTTAATTCTGTTTAATGAAAAACATACCTCTGGCATAGTCGCAAAACTTATACAAGATTTTAGAGGAAATTCCCTTATGTGATTGTATCATTTTTATCTACACTATAACGCAGCATCTTTTTTTTTTTTTTTTTTTTAAACCTACTCTAAAAAACGACCCGAAGCTCTTTCTATGTGTACACAGTAAATCAACACCTTTAAAATACTGTTTAGATTTGTTCTAAATATTCTATCTCCTTACCCACTCAAAGCGAACAACCCAGATCACAAATCACGTGTATGATCCTCCTCGTCCCTCCCGTCACCTGCACCAAGTGCTCAGTGCCCCTGCCCCCACGCCGCACCCGCAGTTCGATTCCTCGGCTGTCCTTTTGTCTAGAAAAAAAAAATTGAATGATCTTCCAGCTTCATCTTCCTGAATGAGCGCCCCACCCCCCCCCACAAGGTCACAAACCAAATGCATACATGTACGCTCACTTGAGTCGAAAAAAAAAAAAACATGTAAGCTCACTCCAGACAACTAAAATGAATCCAAATGGTTTCAACATTTTTCAAACATAAAACCAAACTGGTAATAGAAAAACACACACATAAAAAATCACCCGACCTAACTAAACTTGAAGCATTTCACCGGATTACCATTGCTGCTAGTCCTAGCCTTCTCATCTACCTCATCACATGGGCATTTTTGCTTAGCGCTTGAGTAGAAGACGTCGGTATCTTCTCAACATGCTAAGACGAGGAACAGCCGATGCCAACCTTGCCTCCAGTCGCGATCGAGGAGGAACGGCAACGGCCTTGCTTCCATTCTCCGGCAGCAATGGCGGCCGCGGCGGCGCCTCCTCCTGCTGCTTACGCAGCATCTCCGACAACTTCTCCATCTTCCGCATCACTGGCGTCGCGAACACCGACGAACCCACGCCGCAGCCAAACTGAGCCCCTGCTGCCAGGGGCCGAGAGAGCCGAAACGAGGAGCCGCGCTGCAGGGCGTGCGAGCTCATGGCGGCGAGAAGGCACGCGCGCCCCGTCTTCCCGTACTCGCGCTCGTCCGACACGCGCAGGCTCAGCTCGTGCAGCTCGGCCGACACCGCCTTGCACGTCGCGTCGCCGGACATCGCCGGCGACGACACACTCAGCGACTCTCCGCGCGCGTCGAGGATCCGCGCGGCCTCTGCGTAGGCGCCGCGCTCGGCCGCCTCCCGTGCCAGAGCCATGTCCTCCGCCGCCGCCACGCGGAAGAGCTCCTGCTCCACCTCCACGCACCGCGCCATGCCCGTCGCCTTGTCGGGACGACGACGCAGGACCTCAGCGCGCGCTTCTGTAAACTTCACGTCCAAAACCTGCCTGGTCGCCATGTCCAAGTAATTGCAGCGAGCCTTGACGACAAGGGTGACGATGCGGCCGGCGCCGTCAAGCTCAAGACCTGGGACGTCAAGCATGAACAGGAAGCGCCTCTCCTCGTCCTCGTAGAGCTCACCGACGCTGACCGTGGCTTCATCGTCTGCCCGTAGGTGCTTTTCGATGTTGCTCTTGTAGCGGCCGGACTTGACAGTCCTGAGGCGCACGCCGGGGAGCCGGGTCTCGACGTCGATCCAGACACCCTGCGCGGTGACCGATCGGAGCCCGCCGATGCACTGCGCCAACGCGTCCTGGACGGCGGCGAGGTCCTCGACGAACGAGAAGGTGCCGCCCGTGATCTCCGCGATCTTGTGCAAGGCCGCCGCGTCGACGCCGGGGCCCAACCCGAACGTGTGCACCGGCGTGGACCGCCAGCCGCCGCGGGGCAGGAGATACTCTGGCAGGAGGGGGCACGAGTCGCCGCAGTCGTGGCCGTCCGAGAGAAAGATCACGCCGGCGACGTCGTTCCTGTGCTGGCTGCCGGCAAGCACCTTCGCCGCCTCGTCGAGCCCGGCGAGGGCGTTGGTGGGGCCGGCCGCGACGAGGGTCTCCACGGCGCGCTTGGCCGCGGCCTTCCCGTCCTCCGTCATGCGCGCCAGCCGCGTGACCCGGCGGCCGTCGCCCGAGAAGGCGACGACGCTGAGGCGGTCGCGGGGGCCGAGGCGGTCGACGACGAACCCCACGGCGCGCTTCACCTGTGCCAGCTTGGCGCCCGACATGCTCTCGCTGACGTCGAGGACGGCGACGAGATCCAGCGGCGCGCGCCTGGCCTCCGCGGCCGACACCGCCGGCGCCCTGACGTGTACCATCACCGCGAAGCCGTCGCGCGCCACGTCGACGGGAAGCGCCGGGTACTCGCAGTACGTGCTGACCTCGAGCACCCCGTTCCCCGCCGTGTTGGCCGGCTGCCATGTCACCGGCTCGTCGTCGTCGTAGATGGAGCTTGCCATCGTGCCCGTCATGGACTCGTGCTCACCTTCTCCTTGATCCGTCTCCATGGAGATTGGAGAAGCGATAATCTACACCAAGAAAGGGCGAGATGATCTTTAATTATTTGTTTCTGGAAAAAGATAACATTTTTTAGAAATCAATCTTTGTCGATACCATAAGTTTGACTCGATTCATAGAAAATACATATAATATTTATATCTTCAAATAAATTTATTAAAAAACTAGATCTAAAGATCTATCCGATAATACTAATTATGATACTAACTGATAATATTTATTATTTGTAAAAATGGCTCGCAGTCGTTTCTTGAAAAGCGAGAACGATGTTTTTTGGATGGAGGGAGTACACAAGTATAAGAGCACCTCCAGTGTTGCAGTAGAATCGAACCATGGGACATGCAAACCGAACCGTGTACACTGGAGATAGCGAACCATGCATGTCAGAACTAAAAGCGAACCTTGCAGAGAAGCCGAACCGAGCCGATGAAAAAATAATATTGGCAGCACATGACCCTTGCGATTAAAAGAAGGGAGTCGCATGGAGAGAGAATTTTTTAATTTGCACATGGGGCCCATAGAACCGATACCTACACTGGGGTTATCGAACCATACTTCAATTCGCTCTCTCCGAACTGTTCGGTTCGCTCGAACACTGGAGGTGCCCTAATATAATTATAATATTATATATACAACAACGGCTCGGGAATCTCTAAAAGTATATAAGTATATATACATCTTTTTTGGGATGGAGCGAGTACACAAGTATACTTATTTAGGTAAAAAAGATCACTTTTCTGAAAAAGCAGGGGTCAAAGTTTTCTTATTGCCAAGGAGTATTTTTGCAATTGGAAAATGGCAAATCTCTAAAAAAAATAGTCTTTTCTAAAAAAAAAAATTGCAACAAAGTCATTCCTACGTACGGTAAAATCAAAACCAAAGCGACTCAAACCATTGCAGTTGTTGCACGCAACGCCGACGGAGATTTTTCCGTATAATTAGTGAAGATTAGTTTCTAAAAAACATTATATCTTTTTGGAAAAATAAAGATTATATTCATTTACTGCTATTATATAATGTTTTTGGAAAAAACATTATATTCTGCGAGTTGATTTACTGCTATTCATTCCACGGAGATGGATCACGACGGACAAGGAGAGCTTGACTCCATGACGGGCACGACGAGCTCCGTCGTCTACAACGACGACGAGGCTCCAGCGGAGCCGCCGCCGGCTCAGGCATCGCGGAGCACGGTGCTTACCATCAACGTGCACTGCGAGTACCCGTCGGTTCCCAACGAATCGGACCACGACGGGTTCGCGGTGATGCTGCACGTCAAGGCGCCGCCGTTGGTGGCGGCGGCGCCGCTGGATCTCGTCGCGGTGCTCGACGTCAGCGAGAGCATGGCGGGCGCCAAGCTGGCGCACGTCAAGCGCGCCATGGGGTTCGTCGTGGACCGCCTCGGCCCCCGCGACCGGCTCAGCGTCGTCGCCTTCTCAGGCGACGCGCGCCGGGTCATCCGGCTGACGCGCATGACGGACGACGGGAAGGCCGCGGCCAAGCGCGCCGTGGACGCCCTCGTCGCGTCCGGCGGCGGCGGCGGGTCGACCTCGACAACCAACGTCGGCGCTGCCCTCGACGAGGCGGCGAAAGTGCTCGGCGATCGCCGGAGCCGGAACGACGTCACCGGCGTGATCCTCGTCTCGGACGGTCACGACAGCTGCGCGGCGCCGGAGTTTTTCGTGAATAACCGCGGCATGCAGTTTCATCGCACGCCGGTGCACACGTTCGGGCTGGGCTCCGACGGCCTCGACGCGGCGGCCATGCACAGCATCTCGGAGTCCACCGGCGGCACCTTCTCCTTCGTCGAGGACCACATCTCGCAGTGCGTCGCCGGACTCCTGTCGGTCACCGCCAAGGACGTCGATCTCGAGATCGGCTACGCGATGTTGCCCACCACGGACGTGATCGAAGTGACGGCGATCAAGTCCGGCCGCTACAAGAACAACCGAGTCGGCGACGAAGCCTGGGTCCACGTCGGCGAGCTCTCGGCGAACGAGGAGAGGCGGTTCCTGGTGTTGCTGGACGTCCCCGCGGAAGACGACGCGGAGACCTGCTCCACCCGCCTCATCAAGGCTCGCTGCTGCTACGAAGACGTGGCGAGCGGGCAGCCCGTCGCGGTGGAGCCGGCAGAGTTCGGCGACGAGTACGTCGAGGTCATGCGGCCCCTGGAGCCGGCGACGGAGGACGTGGCCCGGCGGTGCGTGGAGGTGGAGCGGGAGCTCCTCCGCGTGGCGGCGGCGGAGGACATGGCTCTGGCACGGGATGCGGCGGAGCGCGGCGCCTACGCCGAGGCCGCGCGGATCCTCGACGCGCGCCGAGAGTTGCTGAGCGTGTCGTCGCCGGCGATGTCTGGCGACGTGACGTGCAAGGCGGTGGCGGCTGAGCTGCGCGAGCTGAGCCGGCGCGTGGCCGACGAGCGCGAGTACGGGAGGACGGGCCGCGCGTGCCTTCTCGCCGCCATGAGCTCGCACGCCCTGCAGCGTGGCTCGTCGGTCTGGCTCTCTCGGCTCCTAGCAGCAGGGGCTGAGTTTGGCCACGGCGTGGGTTCGTCGTCAGTGTTCGCGACTCCGGTGATATGGAAGATGGATAAGTTGTCGGAGATGCTGCGTAAGCAGCAGGAGGAGATGCCGCCGCCATCGCCATTGCTGCCGGAGAATGGAAGCGATACCGTTGCCGTTCCTCCTCTTCGCGACTGGAGGCAAGGTTGGCATCGGCCGTCCCTCGTCTCAGCATGGTGAACAGATACCATCGTCTTCTACTCAAGCGCTAAGCAAAAATGCCGATGTGAATCTAGAGGTGCAAATGGGTAACCTTTAGGTGCCCCTCTAAACCTCATTAGTTTAAATATTATACTTTTCAAAAAATTTATAGTATAAATATTTGAAGTACAGAGGTTTAGAGGTGCACCTAACACTCACCAATTTGCACCGCTAGATGTGATGAGCTAGATGAGAAGGATAGGACTAGCAGCAATGGTGGTATCCAGAGAAATGCTTCAAGTTTAGTTAGGTCAGGTGATTTCTTATATATGTGTTTTTCTATTACCAGTTTGGTTTTATGTTTGAAAAATGTAGAAACTATTTGGATTCGTTTTAGCTGTCTGGAGTGAGCGTACATGTATGCATTTGGTTTGTGACCTCAAAGGGGGGGAGGGGGGGCTCACTCAGGAAGAGTCCTTGGACGAGGGGAGATCAAAGATCATTCAATTTTTATTCTAGAAAAAAAAATACAGCCGAGGAAACAAACTGCGGTGCAAGCATGGGCTGAGGTACTGAGTGCTCGGCGCAGGCGCAGGTGACGGGAGGGACGAGGAGGCCATACACGTGATTTGGATCGTTCGCTTTGAGTAAGTAAGGAGAGAGAATATTTAAAACAAATTTAAACAGTATTAGGTGTTGGTTTACTGGATACACTTTTCTATGTAGACATAGAGAGAGCTCCTCAGTGTCGGTCGCTTTCTGGGGTAGGTTTAGCA
The DNA here is from genome assembly GCA_015844335.1 of Chrysopogon serrulatus. NCBI lineage: Eukaryota > Viridiplantae > Streptophyta > Magnoliopsida > Poales > Poaceae > Chrysopogon > Chrysopogon serrulatus. Next base: position 310,403 of record JADLZL010002929.1, on the reverse strand, counting down.
AAAAAAAATAATGGTGCATTAGTAGTGCAGATAAAAAAATGATACAATCATATAAGATAACCAACTCTAAAATCTTGCATAAGTTTAGCGACTATGCCGAGGTATGTTTTTCATTAAACAAAATTAGAGTTTTAAGCATTATAAATTAGCTCACACGGTTGTGGTTACATATAAATTACTACTCCGTCTCCAAATTATAGTTCGTTTTGACTTTTTTTGGGCCTTAAGTTTGACCACTGCCTTTATTCAAAAAATTGTATCAAATATCACAAATTTTGTTATAGCTTGCTTTACTAATGAAAGGTCTTGAAGTTTCAAATTGATGTTCCAATATCTTCTTGTCATTTTTTCCACACTTCCTTTTTATTTTTTCTTTTTTCGTCTTACCATTACGGAATTAATTTCTTTTTGAAGATTAAGAAAGAGCCGAAATAGCTTGAAATAAATAATAATTGTTCCGATGGAACCTTCTACTCATAATTGACCATTGATACACGGTATAAACATAGCCTTAATGAATTAACTGACTTCTTTTACTTATTAAAATACAATTAAAATACAATTAAAATTAAAATACAAAATCGAAAATCAGACCCGTTAGCATTCTAAGGTCAAAAGTATAGTTTAAATTAAAGTAAAAAAAATGGCTTTATGTATACTTAAATCGTATAAATAGGGGTAAATATAGGGTCTTAGTTATTGATGTTTCATAAAAACTGTGTTTGCGGAGGCCAGGCGCGCGCCGCTGGATCTCGTCGCCGTCCTCGACATCGGCGAGAGCATGTCGGGCGCCAAGCTGGCACAGGTGAAGCGCGCCGTGGGGTTCGTCGCCGACCGCCTCGGCCCCCGCGACCGCCTCAGCGTCGTCGTCGCCTCCTCGGGCGGCGGCCGCCGGGTCACGCGGCTGACGCGCATGACGGAGGACGGGAAGGCCGCGGCCAAGCGTGCCGTGGAGGACCTCGCAGCGGCCGGCCCCACCACCAACGTCCCCGCCGGGCTCGACGAGGCGGCGAAGGTGCTCGAAGGCAGCCGGCACTGGAACGAGGTCGCCGGCGTGATCTTTCTCTCGGACGGCCACGACTGCGGCCACTCGTGCTCCCTCGTGCCCGAGTATCTCCTGCACGACGGCGGCTGGCGGCCCACGCCGGTGCACACGTTTGGGTTGGGCCCCGGCGTCGACGCGGCGGCCTTGCACAAGATCGCGAAGATCACCGGCGGCACCTTCTCGTTCGTCGAGGACCTCGCCGCCGTCCAGGAGGCGTTGGCGCGGTGCATCGGCGGACTCCGATCCGTTACTGCGCAGGATGTCTGGATCGTCGTCGAGACCTGGCTCCTCGGCGTGCGCCTCAGGGCTGTCAAGTCCGGCGGCTACGAGAGCAGCATCGAAAAGGACACCGCACACGCAGAATATGAAGCCACGGTGGACGTCGGTGAGCTCTACGCGGACGAGGAGAGGCGCTTCCTGTTCATGCTTGACGTCCCAGGTCTTGAGCTTGACGACGCCGGCCGCATCGTCACCCTCATCAAGGCTCGCTGCAATTACTTGGACATGGCGACCAGGCAGGTTTTGGACGTGGATTTTACAGAAACGGACACTGAGGTCCTGCGGCGTCGTCCCGACAAGGCGACGGCCGTGGCGCGGTGCGTGGAGGTGGAGCGGGAGCTCCTCCGCGTGGCGGCGGCGGAGGACATGGCTCGGGCGCGGGACGCGGCCGAGCGCGGCGCCTACGCCGAGGCCGCGCGGATCCTCGACGCGCGCCGGGAGTCGCTGGGCGCGTCGTCGCCGGTGATGTCCGGCGACGCGACGTGCAAGGCGGTTGCGGCCGAGCTGCGCGAGCTGAGCCGGCGCGTGTCCGATGAGCGCGAGTACCGGAGGACGGGCCGCGCGTGCCTTCTCGCCGCCATGAGCTCGCACGGCCTGCAGCGCGGCTCGACGTCGCCGGCTCGGTTTGGCGGCTGCGGGGGTTCGTCGGTGTTCGCGACCCCGGCGATGCGGAAGATGGAGAAGCTGTCGGGGATGATGCGTAAGCATCAGGAGGCGCTGCCGCCGCCGCCGCCATTGCTGGAGAATGGAAGCAAGACCGGCGTTCCTCTTGGTTCGCGCCGCCGCCTGGAGGCAAGGTTGGCGTCGGCTGTCCCTCGTCTCAGCATGTTGAGCAGATATCGCCGTCTTCTACTCAAGAGATGATAAGCAAATGCTGATATGAAGAGCTACTCTTAGATCAGACGGGCATAAAATCTGAGGCTATCAGCCACAACACGGCATGCCTCAAGTGCGTCTGCCACACTATTCAGAGGCTGTTGTTTGGTTCTCATCTGCCACATACTTTTTTTCTTATCGTTTGCTGTTGTTGCTTGTCATCTGGTGCATGGTAACTGTGGCGAGTGTCACACACTTTTCTAGCTACCTTGGCCACGCCACGACTGTGGCGAGTGTCACACACTTTTCTAGCCATCTTGGCCACATCGTGGCGTGGCCAACTATGGCCAGAAACCAAGCAGACATTCCTCTCTCCTCCACCATAGATCTAGATCTAGATTAGCCAAAATTTGAAATGGAGGGTAAAAAATGTGAGAGAGCACATAAACCTCTTATGTTGCCCTCCTTTAAAGAATTCAAGAGCAAAACTTTGCCTTCAAATAATGATGTCTTTATACAATTCTATAGTTCCAACCGCGTCAAAATTAATGGGGTGGCTCTTGGAGGATGAACATTGGGGGGGAGGTTAGTTTCATAGCCACCGATCAATAGAGGCGGGCGTCCTAAGGCCTGCCTCGGTTAATTTCCTATATTACTGGCCTAATATCCAAGGCAGTTGTCGTAAGCCGACCGCCTCCACTGATCAATTAAAGGACGCAGATCACTTAAAGTGTTTGCCTCTGTTAATGACCTATTAATGGAGGTGGCTTTCTAAGGATGATCACCTCGGTTAATCTATTAACAAAGATGCTAAGCATAAAATGTTTGCCTGCAGAAATAAACTATTAATCGAGATGATTATTTTAGATCGTCGCCCCCATTAACCATAATGAAGACGACCACTTATTCCCAGGGCAGCCCATCCATTACTGGAGGAGGGACCTTATTGTGTCCACCTCTATCAAAGAGAGAGTATTGTCTCACAAAATGATTTGTGTAGTAGTAAGTTCCCCTTTAATGTCATATTCAGCATCATGGAGTCTCTTTGCATCATTTTTATGATGCCTAGCTCATGCAATACTGATTGCCGTCAGGCACGCCACTACGTCAGCCTGTAGAGCATTCAACATATGCTCCAATATTTTCTTATTGTCCAGAATCTTGACCTTCCACCAAACTTTAGGTTAAGAAAATCACATTAAAAGCAGGCGTCTGAAATATATCTTCTTTTCAAGCGATGACGTGAGACGTGATCCATAATCTTGCTTCATGATTCTTACATTTTTTGTGCCAATCCAGATCATAATTTTGTAATTATCTTAGTACATAAAAAATATTATTATTAATTGTCTTTGTGTCGATTTAGATCATATTTTATAATTGTATACTATAATAGAAAGAATTATTTATTGTTAATTTTCTTTGTATGAATTTAGATCCATTAGATCTTCATCCCATGGATCAGAGCCGTTGACTGAACAGGATATTCCTACAAAAATATTCTATGTGTTTTTGCAACAAAAATCACTTATGCGGAAAAAAATCTATCAAAACCAAAGTGACTCAAAAACTGTTAACAGTTGTTGCACGCAACGCCGGTGGAGACTTTTCCGTATAATTAGTGAAGATTAGTTTCTAATAAAATCTTTTTGGAAATATAAAGATTATATGGCTGGCGGTAGTTAAGCTGGCGGTAGATTATATACGTATATAACTAGTAGGATGCCCAGCGTTGTTGCTGGGGTATGAAGTGATCGATGTCGTTGTTGGCCAGCAAACAGTCCCCCACACTACGGACTTGGTCGAATGGAAGCGACGCCCAGTTCATTGACATCGGCGTTGGCGCCTGAGCAAGGCGAGCGCTCTTTTGGGTGGACAGTGTGGAATGCATGGTGGTCTCTCTGAGTTTGTTTGCTGCTACTCGTGTGGCTCCTTTGGCTTCGGCTTGGTGGAAATTATATATTGTTAACTCCTTCCATAATCATGCCCTTCCATAATATTTCTTGGAATGCTAACGGAATATAGCCTTCCATAATATTTTATTTTACTATATTATAAGAAGGAACGACGCAGAGTTACCATGCTAAAGATGGAAAAAAGCATTCTCTCGTGCAGCAGTAGGAAAGTGACGTGGATCACGTCCCAATCCATCAGCCCTGAGCCTCACGATTCAGTCGCTACCTGCCCCCTGCGATCCTCCTTCCATAATCATGCCCTTCCATAATATTTCTTGGAATGCTAACGGAATATAGCCTTCCATAATATTTTATTTTACTATATTATAAGAAGGAACGACGCGGAGTTACCGTGCTAAAGAAGGAAAAAAGCATTCTTTCGGGCAGCAGTAGGAAAGTGACGTGAATCACGTCCCAATCCATCAGCCCTGAGCCTCACGATTCAGCCGCTACCTGCCCCCTGCGATCCTTGAATAAAGCCGCCCCAGACCACGCGTTCATCCTCTCGTCACCACCATCGTACGTCCATTGCTGCTAGCTCTCGTTCAGCCTCTTGTGAGTCGTGACCACCATCGTCCATTGCTGCTGCCAGCAGACAGGGCACGGCCGGTGTCACATAGGCTATATAGCGGACACTGCACCTGCCAGCGGACAGGGCACGACCGGCGGCCAGCTGCCGCCCCAGACCACGGCCGGCGCACGCCACAGGAAGGGAAGAAGGAAATAGTCGCTCCATCCGCTGCCTACCTGCCCCATCGCGTCGACGCCTCAACGCCGGTGCCGGACGCGACATACGCGCTGCCTCCACCGGACAGACGTGCTGGTGCCTAGACGGGACGCCGCCTCGTGCTGCTGTTGAGTGCCAGGAGCTTGTGTCTTCGTCAGTCCCTTCACCGTCAGGCCCTTCGCCGTCGGGCCCTTCACCGACAACGCGCGTCGAACAGGTATGCCCACTGCTCCACCCTTCGCCAGTCCTACCCCACGTACTCCTCGCGTGCCGCAGTCCCGTGTTTCGCCATCACCAGCCTGCGTCACCCTCGCCCTTCCCATGGAGCCAGAGTCACGCGCAGCGGTTGGGGCCGTGCTTGGGGCTCGGTGAGGACTGAGGACGACCGCCATATGGGGGCATATAACATTTGTCAAGTTTTTGCTATTGTCGGAATTGCTACAGGAGACGCGCGCCCTGCACTACAGTGAACACCCGAAGAGCAGGTCCTCACCACGTGTCTCTGTTGCCGCGTCGTCGTCATCAAGGTCCGATCTCTCCTCCTCTTGGGTTATGAACTTCCATTTCTGGCCATTATCGACAGTTCTGAACTTTTAGATTTGGCCCTTGTCAGATATCTATATGTGTATAGTTCTTCCATAGTTTTAGTAGTCTGGCATTCAAGTGTAGAAAGTTCATTCGTTGAAGCATAAGCAAGAACGCGCTAGCATAGGTTTAGTAAACTTCATTGGCATGATCTTTCATCTCTTTTTGTCTGCATCAGCTGAGCAGCAATTCATTTTTTTTAGAGAGAACAACAGCAGTTCATTTTTTTGAGAGAGAGAACAACAGCAGTCCATTTTCGTATTAGTGATTGTATAGTTTCAGTAAACTGTATAATAAAATCTCATACGAGAGTGCAGAAAGTTTTTTATGTTCTGAGAGGTCCTATATCAGACCAAACTTTATTTCCTCTGAATCAGTAAATACATTTCTAAATGTAATTTTGCAAGAAAAATACTTTATTGGCAGGAATTTATTGATGTATATATCACCATGCATGATCTTTCATCTCTTTTGTCTGCGTCAGATGAGCAACATCTATTTGTTGTGGATTTAGGTTATTAATTTGCATGCCAACAGGGAGCTAGGACCTGCATAAATATCATGGATAAAATTAACCATTTTTTTATCATTAATTAGCCATTTAGATAGTACGGAGACATGTATAGTAGCTAATAAGCATGCATTCCTATTTTTGTCTATGTTAGATGTTGCAAAACTCAATATAGTACTCTATCTATTATCTACGTACATGGATGCATGCTTGTGCTAAAAGTAGTGATTTTTCTATCCACGTTATAGTGGTAGCATTCAGCAACAGTAGCATGCATCCAGAAAATATGATGGCTGTCAGGGGCAGACCCACAAATGCAGTATGACAATTCACGCAAGCAGCAGAGTTACCATGCAGCACCTTGCCATGATATTGTGTTTGTTTGCCTCTCATATTATTAACATTTTAGCATGACATTTTTTAACGAATCTTGATTATCTGTCTCTCGACTCGACATGATGCAGTAACCTGAGTCACATTAGAGTAGGTTCCAAAATCTGGTAAATTATGAAGAAAATGATGCTTGTTCTATTTCAAAGAAATTTTTTGTTGTTTCCTAGATATTTTTAAATGGATTATCTACCACGTGATTATCTACCACGTTGATGGTTGTGATTTGTTTTCCTTCCATCTATATGCAAAAGAACATAAAATGATTACCTTGCATCCATGTGAAACAATATTGCATGCAACACCAAGCTACTACTTAAGAACTGGCAGTTTATATTATTCTCTGGGATCTTAACTTTATGTTCTCTATTTAGTATGTGCAGGAAACTATGGAAGAACAGGTCCCCACTAGCCAAAGTAATAATAGGGATTCAGAGGAGGCAAACTTAGTACTAGAGGGTTCCATAGATGGTGACATCGATACAACTAATATAGAGCACAAAGATGGCAGTGACCATGACGATCAGGCAAAGGAGAAGCTCATGCTAGAGAGGTAAAATAGGAATTTGTTTTCGCCTCCTTGCGTTTAGAATTTACTATCGTAAAAAGACTTGAACTACATTTGGCACCCATGTTTTTGCAATATACAGTGTTGAGGTAGCCAACCGCGATGACACGAGCCATGCAAACTATACGGTTGACGATAGCACGATGGAAGGCGCTGCTAAGGATGGCACTAATGTGACACAGGTGAATGGATTGATTGAGGGTTCAATGCATAACAAACCCAAGAAATCAGCATCAGCTCGCATCATGCCACAAGGTAGGGTACTTATATATGCTATTCATGTGTTATCTATTGTTTAAAAACAATTAATATGCAAAAAGTAATTAATTCAATAGGATTAATCTATAAGTATGTTGTATTTCACAGATTATATTTGTACTGAATATGATACGGCCATAATTGAGTCAGCCAAAAAAATTCCATCTAGACCTGGGAATGAGGGGCTTGTGCTCATCGATGATGTTGCTATTTCGAGATATCACATGGAAAGTCTATTTGATGCAACTGAATTTTTGGCTGACGAGCTAATAGACGCAAGTCATAATACCCAATCAAACATATGCAACTTCGGTGTCCTTTCTTTCTAACTGCTCTATGTATGCAGGTCATTGATGCTTATATTAACTTGCTGAGGGCCCAAGAGGTTGCATGAAAAGGCCTGGAGGTATAGTCTACATTGTAAGTGCTTGTCTCACTGCAATGATGAAGCGGGATGGAGAAGGGAATCAGATCATTAAAAGACATTACCCGACCCGTGGCACTTCGAAAGCAAACACGCTTTAACGGAAAGAGTGCTAACTTACTTGGACCATGAAATGGTAGCATTTATGCGCCTAACTATATATTGTTCTTTCATTATCAATTTTTTTTATCCCTAACAAAACATTTCTTATTTGATTGGATAGGTCTTTGTTCGATAAATGTTAAAACAACACACTGGTTCCTCGCTGTTATAAATGACAAAAAACATGAGGTCCAGGTGTTAGACTCTTTGGGCATGATGTTTGGACGCGCTGACCTAAATGCATAGTTGTGGGTATTTTCTATCTAACAGATTTATTTGTGCATTTCATATTCTAGAATGAAGCCTAATTGATCCATACTTCTGTGAACAAATAGCGAGTTAGATTACGGAGACAGATAGATTTCGTAATGAAGCTCATGGGCCTAAAAAGAGCACAAATGGCCAGATCTCGAGATTCATACCTGGCCGGTTAATGAGATTTTCCACGAGAAACTATTACAAAAGGATGGGTACGTTGGAAACAAATGCCATTGTATAATTGAATTTTGCTTGCCATTGACCTGTCTGATCTATAATGTGTGCCTAAACCTCTACTAACGTTGTGTGTAGTGTTTCATGTGGTTTATTCTTAATTACGTTTATGGAGTATTGGACCGGAAACGAACTGTCAGACGAGTTCAATCAGGTAAATCACTATGCGTCTTACCACAAGTCATGAATGTGCACTAGCTAATTTTTTTAAGTTAAGAACTAATGGTGCCCATACTATCGTGCAGGATGATATGAAAAATTTTAGATTGAAGCTTGTGGCTATCTTGTTATCGTCTGAGTTAAATAAACGGAAGGGATCTCCGTATCTTGATAGTGATGAACAGCTTGGAAGCCCAAGAGATTGTGTTATGATAGATAATCCAAACATAGCTGAAGCGTCCACAAGAAAGAGAAAAAATTTTGAGGAGGTTGAATGCTCGATGGCTCAAAAGAGCACAATACAACACATGGAAACTCAGAACAAAACCTCACAAGTCCATACCAACCAAGAGTCCGAGGAGTTTTGGGCATTTGAGGCCCTCAAAGACATGCCACTAAGCAAGGCAGATATGATCGAGTTACTGTGTGACTATGTCATGGCAATTCAGGATGATGGAGCGACGTTGAAGTAAACTACATGCTTATTTTAATTGCTTTGATAATAATAGTGTGATATCTTATAAATAGATAACTATTGTCTGTGTCTAACATTTTGCAGGAGGCCTTGGGTTAAAAGTTTTGAGCCCTTCATAATTGCACTGAGTGTTAAGGATCTACAAGAGCTGTTAATGGACGATCGAGGCATGTCTGAGCACTGTTTTAACTTAGGCGTCCGGTTTCAGGCAGCTCGAGAGTATCGAACACTACTAACACGCAACGACAGTATTATCAAGCATCACATGGACCTGCGCTTTTGTGTAAGCATAGTTTTGTAATTAATATTAACATGTTATATTATATTGTCTTATTCATTGTTCTTTCTTCTAATTCTAATTATATAAAAGGCTAAGTTATATTAATCTTGACTACATATCATTCTTCTGCAGAAAATGTGTGATTTAACACGGCACCTAGATTACCGTAAAAAATACAAGATTAAAAAGAACATGCTGTTGCCATTGACGTATGCGGGGGATATGAGATACGAGTTATCACAAAGGCAGATACGTAAGTCGTGCTGCTCTGCTTTTATTACTTATTTTTTTACTGTATATTATATTACTCTATTATAATCGCTATCATGTTTACAGTTTCTTTTGCCGTGGCTACACCTTCAAAAATATATGCTTTATGTTTTTGACCAACAAAACAAGAAAGTTACCATGATTGACCGTAGGCCAGTTGAATCATGGTGTAAAGATACACCCGTGTTGATATATGCCAAGCAAACTTTTGGGTTTAACATACATTACATGAAGGCGATGAGTGAATATATTTGTAACTGGAATGAGGATATCTTCAAATAGAAATTCTTCCGTGAAAACAACATTCCGGATGACATAGATGGGTAACTCGACTCATAGTGATCATCGCTTGCAATTATAATATTCATCATTCAAATATTTCTTTATATTGCTGACGGTGAACCTTGTCGTAGATACTCGAGTGGATATCTTATTTTGCAGTATATGTCTGCGTAGAATCATCCTAAAGGCGCACATATTTATACGGTGAGTATAACATCATTCGTTTTAAGTTTTTGTGGTACATTTTTCAAGACACGCATTGTTAGCCATGTTACGGACACTAATCTATTTATTTACATATATACTCGGGATGGTGTGGAGATGTGATGGAACTTATTTGTGGATTTATTGGCGCACGAAAAAATGGTTATCGGAGATATCTTCCTATCGATGTAAAGCATTATCTTAGACGCATCACAGAAAAGTCTATATCGTAGAGAATGTGAGATGCAATACCATTATTGTGTGGCTGTATTAATTTCACGATATTTATCTTTACGACTAAATGTCACTCTAGCAACGGTATTTAAATTTATGATATTGTTATCTTATCGTGCAATCTGGGTGTTGTTAGATTAAAAATTGATGTCCCGTAGTAACGCACGCAGACGCTACCTAGTGAAGTAAAAATGTAAAAAGTTTTTAATGGTCAAAACTATGAATTAATAGATACATATATATGGATATAGTAGGTCAATTGCAGAGGTTGTATCTATTGACATGGTATAGATTATTTGAACTGTACATCACGCAAATATCATCTATACGCATATTTTTAGAGGACCACATGTAATCCATGTGATATGCAGTTTTGCTAGATTTTCCCTTACAAATGATTTTTTTTTTTAGAAACGATTTAAATTTTTACAATAAAGTTATCGAAATATATTCATGTGGGATCTTGTTTTGAAGAGTTTATTGCGAGGAACACTATGATGTAATTAGATTTTAATTACAATATTTGGTTTAGGTGCTACTTACTTTTTTCTATTTCAAAAGGCGAAATAAATGAGAGACTTAGTAGGAGTAACTCCTTTGATGACATCATCTTTGAGCTCTCAACCAATCAGGATCAAGAGAATAGGTTAGAGTGGGTTTGAAAATATAGAAGCTATAGATAACTCTGTTTCGCGAGTTGATTTATTGTTATTCATTCCATGGAGATGGATCACGACGGACAAGGAGAGCTTGACTCCGCCATGACGGGCACGACGAGCTCCGTCGTCTACAACGACGACGATGCTCCAGCGGAGCCGCCGCCGGCTCAGGCATCGCGGAGCGGTGTGCTTACCCTCAACGTGCACTGCGAGTACCCGGTTCCCAACGAATCGGACCACGACGGGTTCGCGGTGATGCTGCACGTCAAGGCGCCGCCGTTGGTGGTCGCGGCGCCGCTGGATCTCGTCGCGGTGCTCGACGTCAGCGAGAGCATGGCGGGAGCCAAGCTCGCGCAGGTGAAGCGGGCCATGGGGTTCGTCGTCGACCGCCTCGGCCAAGCGCGCCATGCGGTGCTCGACGACGGGAAGGCCGCGGCCAAGCGCGCCGTGGAAGCCCTCGTCGCGTCCGGCGGCGGCGGCGGCGGCTCGACCTCGACAACCAACGTCCGCGCCGCCCTCGACGTGGCGGCGAAAGTGCTCGGCGGTCGCCGGAGCCGGAACGACGTCACCGGCGTGGTCCTCGTCTCGGACGGTCCCGACAGCTGCGCCGCGCCGGAGTTTTTCGTGAATAACCGCGGCATGCAGTTCCATCGCACGCCGGTGCACACGTTCGGGATGGGCTCCGACGGCCTCGACGCGGCGGCCATGCACAGCATCTCGGAGTCCACCGGCGGCACCTTCTCCTTCGTCGAGGACCACGCGGCCATCCAGGACGCGCTGGCGCAGTGCGTCGCCGGACTCTTGTCGGTCACCGCCAAGGACGTAGATCTCGAGATCGGTTGCGCGATGTTGCCCACCACGGACGTGATCCAAGTCACGGCGATCAAGTCCGGCCGCTACAAGAACGACCGCCTCGGCGACGAAGCCTGGGTCCACGTCGGCGAGCTCTCGGCGAACGAGGAGAGGCGGTTCCTGGTGCTGCTCGACGTCCCCGCCGAAGACGACGCGGAGGCCTGCGCCACCCGCCTCATCAAGGCTCGCTGCTGCTACGAAGACGTGGCGAGCGGGCAGCCATTGGTGGTGGGTCCGGCAGAGTTCGGCGACGAGTACGTCGAGGTCCTGCGGCCCCTGGAGCCGGCGACGGAGGAGGACGTGGCGCGGCGGTGCGTGGAGGTGGAGCAGGAGCTCCTCCGCGAGGCGGCGGCGGAGGACATGGCTCTGGCGCGTGAAGCCGCCGACCGCGGCGCCTACGCCGAGGCCGCGCGGATCCTCGACGCGCGCCGGGAGTCGCTGAGGCGGTCGGCGCCGGGGATCTCCGGCGACGCGGCGTGCACGGCGGTTGCGGCCGAGCTGCACGAGCTGAGCCTGCGCGTGGCCGACGAGCGCGAGTACGGGAAGACGGGCCGCGCATGCCTTCTCGCCGCCATGAGCTCGCACTCCCTGCAGCGCGGCTCGTCGGTCTGGCTCTCTCGCCCCCTGGCGGCAGGGGCTGAGTTTGGCTGCGGCGTTGCCGTGGGTTCGTCGGTGTTCGCGACGCCGGCGATGCGGAAGATGGAGAAGTTGTCGGAGATGCTGCGTAAGCAGCAGAAGGCGCCGCCGCAACCGCCATTGCCGCCGCCGGAGAATGGAAGCAAATCTGTTCCTCCTCGTTCGCGACTGGAGGCAAGGTTGGCATCGGCTGTCCCTCGTCTCAGCATGGCCAGCAGATACCGTCGTCTTCTACTCAAGCGCTAAGCAAAATGTCGATGTGAAGAGCTAGATTAGAAGGACAGGACTAGCAGCAACGAAATCCGGTGAAATGCTTCAAGTTTGGTTAGGTTGGGGGGGTGATATGTTTGAAATTTATGGTTTGCTATTGACAGTTTCGTTTTTAAGTTTGAAAATTTTATGAACTATTTTGATTCATTTTAATTGCCTGGAGTGAGCTATTTGGTTCGTGACCTAGCGTGAGGAGGCTCACTAGATAGATCTCGCCCTATGCGTTGGAAATCAACGGCCTAGGCCAAGTTCCCCAGTGACTTTTTGTGTTACCGTGTCGTAACAGCCTGAGACTAATTGTAACGAGCCTGAGACTTGCCTGTGACTTGTTTGGTTTGAGTCATGGATTTCTTGCTTCATCTAGGCAATAGCTCTTGGCTCGGGCATACAAAATCAGTGCCCTGACTCTTATATATAGTAACATGCTTGGAGATTCATTTAATGCATTGACAGAAAACTTTGCATGCATCATAACAACATATTTTACCTGAAGATCTCTATAGTTACGACCAAACATTACTCATAATGCATCTTCTTTTCTGAGGGACCATCATAATAACGCATTGGTTTCGGTAAGAGCAAGCCCAATAAGGCCTTGTTCTGTTGGTTCGAGAACGATCATTTTTTCTACACGTATGTCAAGCAAAGGTAGACTAAAACTTTAAATTTTTTTTTATTAAGAGGAAACCTAAACTTTAATTTTTTTTTTGAGAAACCTAAACTTTATATGGCTCCGTTCGCTTGGTCTTTTTGTCGAGCAAATTATTTTCTTGGCCTAAAAAAAACTACCTCTTAGTTTTTTGGTCCTAATTTTGACGAACTTGGCTATTTGGTCTAGAAACGAATTTTGTTTGGTTATTTGACCCTTCCGTTAGTTCAAGGAGATAACGGTGTTAAGTTGCCTATGAAATTACTATTCTACCCTTGGCACCAAAATCAAAGACATCAGAAAGATGTAATGTACGAGTCATTATTTGTTTCTAAAATGGACAATATATATAATCTCAGACTAGTTTTCACATTGCTTATAACGGTACACCTCATCAATAATTTACAAAATGGATTGAAAAAATAGAATCGTATGCTTGAAAATCCATAATATTATTTGCTTGAAAAATCGACAATATAAAATCCACAATTATATATATTTCAATAATGAGGCTTCTTCAATAATACTAGTATATTTGCACATGTCAACATAACACTTAATATCTGAACTGCATATAATAAAATCTATAGTTATAATTCAAGTGCCAGATCCACGATTAAGGAGATAGATTAAGTGCATACATGAACAAGGTGCACACATACAGAAGTTGGTCGTCGTCCCACCCTCCATGACTGTGGTGTCGTATTCGCTGGTCACCTGCAAAGCCTGGACTGCTTGGCTAGCCCTGGCTCGCGGCGGCCCGAGCAGCCGGCAGCCAGCTCTGCAGAGCCTGCTCCACGGCGCCTTGGCTCGCGCGCGCGGGCTGTCGCCCTAGCGAGCGTGGCTACAGCCAGGCCTACACGGCCGGCGTCCTCACTTGCAGCGCCCAGCCTCGCGTGGCCGGCGCCTTGTCGTGCGTTGCCTAGGCAGTCGCGACTCACAACCGGCGCCCCGCCTCCCACGGCCAGCAGCCAGGCCCGCGCGGCCGACGGAGAACCAGCCCGACACCAGCTTCGCCGGTGCAGGTCGATCCGCCGGCGAACCTCGCCGAAGCCATCCATCTCCATCGGCTGGGTGTCTAGGATTTTGAGGGAGAGACGGTCGGCGGCAAAGCCTGCAACACTGACGAAGAGAAGGTCAGACTGCACTTTGACGAAGAGAAGAGATGGGCGAAAGGGCAAGGGTATTTTCGTCTTTTCGCGGGCGTCCCTGGTGCTGGTTCACGGTAAAGATGGATGGGATGGACGGAAGGGCAAATAACCAAACAAAATTTATTTGTAGGCCAAATAGCCAAATTTGATAAAATTAGGGCCAAGAAACTAAGAGGTAGTTTTTTTAAGGCTAAGGAAATAATTTGCTCTCTTTTTTTCCCAGCAGATTCTAGCGGTGCTTCCAGCCAGGCTACTTCTGTAAGCTGAAACCAGCCCATTCCTGTCCAGCGAACAGAGCCTATATGTTTCCACAGTGCTGGTCCGGTTTTCGGCCCTACACTACACCAGAGATGGGCTGCAACCTGTGTGGGCCTCTGCTAAAAAAAATAGCCGTGTTATGCCTACTTTATGTTTCCTGATAGATCAAGAAAAAGTATACTTTTCCTCCCTTAACTTTCGTGAAAGTCTACTTTTCCTTCCTAAACCTAAAAACCAGACAAACAATCTCCCTCAACTTTTCAAACCATGCGTTTTCCCTCCCCGGAGTGGTTTTAATGGTGGTTTTGCTACAGTAACGGTGGTTTTGTCTTTTTCTTTTTTATTTATTTCGGCTGATTTTTTAAAAATCACAGTAAATCACAAAAAATAATAAAATAGAAAATCTAATTTTATTGGACTCTATAAGAGTACATCTACACAGTGAATATATAATATGGTATGCTTTAGTACAAAATTTTTGCTAGTCTTTTTCTTTTTTATTTATTTTGGCTGAATCTTTGAAAAATTATAGTAAATCACAAAAAAATCAAAAAATGGAAAATATAATTTCCTTAGACTCCACATGAGTAGATCTACAAATGAACATATAATATGGTATATTTTAGTACAAAGTTCTTGCTGTAGCTTTAGATCTATTTTTTTTGTAATTAATTAAAATAATTAATAAATGTAGCTTCTATATTTTGTTGGACTAAAGCATACCATATTATATATTCATTATGTGACCTACTCATGTGGAGCCCAACAAAATTGAATTTTTCATTTTATAATTTTTCTATGATTTACTATGATTTTTTCAAAGATTCGGCCGAAATAAGCAAAAACTTTAAACTAAAACATACCATATTATATATTTACTATGTAGATCTACTTATGTGGAGTCCAATAAAATTAGATTTTCTATTTTATATTTTTTTTTGTAATTTACTATGATTTTTGAAAAATTCAGTCGAAATAAATAAAAAAAAAAAAGACAAAACCAATTCTTGTAGTAAAACCACCATCAAAACCACTCCAGAGAGGAAAAGTGCATGGTTTGAAAAGTTAGGGGAGGCTGTTTATCTGGTTTTGGAGTTCGAGAGGAAAAAGTAGACTTTCGCAAAAATTGAGGAAGCAAAAGTAGACTTTTTCATAGATCAATTAGTTCGTTAGCTAACGAACTACACCTGGCATCAGAACATGCGGCCGGCCATTGAGCTGAACTGCTTTCTTTTTAGATTACGAAAATATTTCTAGCCTCAAAAAACAAGTAATGGCGATGTACCAGACCACGCTACTGCATCATAAAGAAGCGTATGACTTAGCTAATCATGTCGTGATGAGATAGCAGTCCTAGCATTTTTCATATGTAATCATCTTGACCTTCAACTAGCACGACTAGTCGACTACGCACTGTACAATTCATCAGGAGAGAAAAGAAAGTCAAATTGTGAAGAACTTCCCATATAATCTGCGCGCGTGGATTGTTGCATCTCATCAGTATATATGACATGCATGAAGCTCGAATGGTTATTGGTTAAGAAATTATTGGGAGTCATATGATTAAAGTACATTAGTGTTAGTGTCATTAGAACGTAAGCAACCGTGCAAAGGCTGGAACAAACGCCAGGAAACATTATACTTTTTTATGTTATATATACGTCATGAACTGATCAAACAGGTCAAATATATATATAGCACCACCTTCTACGATCCTTGGCTCTTTGCTCGTGACTTTTTTCGAAAGTTTACTCGTGGCTTGTTACGCAAGCGTGACATCATCAAGCGCAAGAGGTTGCATTGCGAAGATTTTGCTTCCGTTGGATAGTTAAAATTTTCTATTTTTTTATTTGAACCTACTACTTTAAAATGAAACAATAACCACTATATGCTTAACTAAGGTGTTTTTTGGTGGTTTAGCAATGTCTATGAGAACACTAATGCAATCGGTTGTCTGTGTCACCTATTATAGTAGAACAGTAAATACTATTTACTTGGTTTGATGGTGTGAGTACCACGTATTCTTCTTTTTTTTCTTGTCCTTGGAGGAAGAGGATGGTTTCTCCTTCTTGATTGGCGTGAGTGTCTAGATGGGCTTGGTCTCCGAGGCTAGGTCTAGTATTGTGACATCTTTATTAAGCCATTGTTCAGTTGGTGAAAAAGTTGCATTCGAGCAACTATAGCACTTTCGTTTGTATTTGGTAAATATTGTCCAATCGTGGTCCAACTAGGTTCAAAAGATTCGTCACGTGATTTACAACTAAATCGTATAATTAGTTATTTTTTTACTAACATTTAATGCTCTATATATACGGATAGAAATTGATGTGATGGGAAAGTTGCATGAAAGTTGCATGAAAGTTGCAACTTTCATGTAAAGAGAACAAGGCCTAAGGCACGGGTGCAGAGGCAACCTTTGGTGTGCTTCGTAGTGGGAGAGTCATTGCGGCGTCCTTAGGCTTGGACAGCACCATGAGAGACGAGGTCGCCTTAGTTTTAGGAGTGGCATGCAGATGCGGTGGCACAGGACTCCGCAAGGGGGATCCGCTGCCGGTCGAGGGGAGAGGTAACAATAGGGTTCTATTCTATTGGGCTACATTGCCACGGTCGTGCTAAATGAGCACGTTGTTTTTATTAAATAGGTAGCGCAAAGCCATGGCTTGCCACACTGAAGGATAAATTAGAAAACACTTAGTCTAAAAAAAGCTAGCTATTACATTAGGCTGCATCTGTTAACACTTAACTGTGCTATTTGTTACCACGCACCACCCGGTCTGTGCAAACATGAAGTAATGCAACCCATTGGCGGGCTTTAAACGTGAAACAAGGCTTGTGAAAAAAACACATCCATGATGACGACGCTGATCGACAGATAAGAACATGGAGGACAAAGTCGAAGCTTCCGTTTCAAAAAGAAAAAGAAAAAGAAAGAAGGAAAGAAAGAAATTGGAGGCTGCTTTGAGAAGAAGGTGCAGGATTGCTGTGTGGTGTCGTCGCTCGTTCGTTTGTTTCGTGCGGCGATGCGCCTAGAACAAGCTGACCATGCAATCCCAGTGTCCAGTGACGTGACCGAGACCCATCTGCTAGCGGCCCCGCCTTTTCGTTCTTTGCAACGCGAATTTCCAGATTCCCGTGCAGAAGTTTGACGAACCGGCTCTAGAAAGGAGAAGAGAGCGCACACGGACGGACGTGTGCCGAGGTGGCAAGCAAGCGCGAATGCGCGATGACGACGACCCGGCGGGCGGCCGGCGGCGACCATGAATGAATTGATGAAAGTAGGCAGGATTTGACTGGAAACCCGCGGCCGTCGCGGTTGGGCGACAAGTCTGTGAAAGCTGACGAACCACGACGACGTGGACGTTTCACGAACCCGATCGGGCCCTCGGCGGGGCCGTGCGCTATAGTTTTCCAAACGGGCCAGGCCCGCTGGGCCAGCACTGGCACGGCACTAAAAAGCACGGCCCAAGCACGGCTGGCCCGCCGCCTGTCGTCGTGCGTGCACACGGCCCGGCCGCCGTCGTGCCGTGCCTAGGCCGCCAAACCAGCCCGCGGTGCCGGCCCGGCCACGGCACGGAAATTGGGCCGACACGACGCGGCCCGATTGATCTCCACCGCTAGATGAGCACGGATGAACCCGAGCCGTTGGATCCTACTATATAAGCATATCTCCTTCACCCAAACCTAACTCTCTCTCATCTCATTTCCTCTTCCTCGGCAGACACACGATACAAAAGAAGAGGAGGGGCCTTTGTAGCGGCCCTCGGGGCGGCTGCACGCCGGCGCATCTCGAGCAACGATGGGCGCATGGCCTCTGCGGCGTGTGCCCAGCTGCGGCGGCACGCGAGGCGACGGGGGCCTCTGGCGGCGCCAACGCAGCGTGTCTTGCGCGCCACAATGGCGGCACCCACAGGCCGTGCTCGATCTCCGGCGGCGCCATATCTGGCTACGGCGGCCTCCGGCGACAAGGTGGCGGCCGGCCCGCTGCGCACGGACACCGGCGGCACCCTTGGAGCCACGCTCGGCCTCGGCAATGGTGCATCTGCTGCGGGGCGGCCTCCAGCGACGCAAGGTGGCGACACGGCGTCGGCGAACAGCTGGCGCGGCGCGACGGCCCGCCGGTACGGCCGGGCGGGCCATCGTGCCATCGGCCGCGACGCGGCGCGGTTGAGTCCCAATAGTGCCGTGCACGGGCCAACGGTTGGCCGCGGTGGCCCGATCTGACGCGGCGCGGCGATGCCGCGTGCCCGCCGTGCCGTGCCGAGCCGTGCTCGTGCCGTGCCGTGCCTGGGCGGCCCGTTTGGAAAACTATACCGTGCGCGACGACCACTCAGCGGCAGCCGGCGGCTGCTGGTGTTGCTGCTAGGCGGGCATATTCGCCATGGGGGAGGAGAGAATGTGTGGGAGCATATTCCCCTTCCTTTTTTTTTTTTTTTTCGTGGCCAGTCTCGGGGTCATCGGACGGAGGTTGTTGTTTGGTGAAGCCCAGAAACGGCATGGAAAGCACAGTGGTGTCACAGACTGCACAGATCTGCATGTGCACATGCACGCGCACGCAGGCAGGCTCCGTCCGTCCCCGCAGGCCGGGGACCGGGACCTCCCACAGGCACAAGGCCACCAGGATCGCAGGATCTGCGCGCCGCGGCCACTGTCCACTGGCCACCAGCCAGCTGGCGTCGTTTTTTTTTTTTGTCGCGTGCATTGTCACCGTCCGTATCAGTCCGTCACTGTTGCCCAGAGACAAAGTGCGCTCTCGCTCAGATCGGATGGCCGCCGGACGGGATAGGGGATACGATACAAATACGTACTGCACGTATCGTTCTCGTCCACACAATCGCGAGAGGCGGCCAGCCATGCTCGCTGAGGGGGTGTTTGATGGGCACGGCAAAAGTTTTGCTCTTTTCCATCAAATCTTGTCACATATACATAGAGTATTAAATATAGTCTAAAAAATAATTAATTATACAGATTATGATAACTTTATGAGACGAATCTTTTAAATCTAATTAGTCCATGATTTGATAATGTACTGCTACAGTAAACAATTACTAATGATGGATTAATTATATTTAAAAAATTTGTCTCATGGTTTCTTGACGAGTGCTGTAATTTATTTTTTTATTAGTATTCAAAACCCCTTTCGATATCCCTCCGACATTCCAATGTGACACAGGCAAAACTTTTTCCACACCATCCAAACACCCCCCTGAGTAGTAAGCGCTCTGCAATGGCACTGGGCGTCGGACAACCACGACCAAACAGGCCGGGGCCTAGCTGTCGCCGGTGGCCAGTCGCCGTCAGTATGCCGTGCACCGCTGGATTCTGGAGCACCCTAAAGTACATATACATGAAACAGATAAAGCACTAATTACTACTCGTCTCAATTATTATCATCTATTATTTGCCTCTCTTCGTAAGTAAACAAAGTTAATCATAATTAAATTTGTTTATTTATAAAGAGAGATAAAATAGTTATTTTCAGTATAAAATAATATTTTACTGTCGTAGAGTATAATAGATTTTATGATTTAATTTTATAGCACTTATATGATTTTATATCAATTTTATAAAAAATATTTAGTTGGCTGTGGTGTTCATCAGTAAATTTAACAAAAATTAAAGTGTCCTCAAGTAAATTTTAACTTCTTTCATATCCATCAGTAGATAATATGATGTATATTGGCTAGAATTTCCTTTTCTCAAGATGGATTCCTTATCGGCACCATTGTTTGTTTGCGACGAAAGAAAGTAAATATGCCCTCCTTCTTGCGCAACAATCCACGCGCGGACAACGGAACGCACCTACCCGAGACGAACTTCTCTCTCCATGACACGTGGGCCTTCTTATTTTTCGGGCCTACACGTCATCCGGACACCTGGCCCAGCCTACACTTCCAGAGACATGCGCAGGGGACAGGTCATCCTCGCACCTCATTCCACAATTATTATTTTTATTTTTCCCAGAGCACCTTTCCCCCTAATCGCATTTCGTTTTCTCCTTTAATTAATTAATTAATTTAATTAACAAAAAAATCTTTGCCTTCTCTCTTGGGCTTTATAAGAGCAACCGCTAAACCCTCTCCACCATCTCAACCCCACGTTCTCCTCTTCTAGACGCTTCACTTATCTCCAACCCGTCCCCGTCGTCGTCTCCTCGTCCTCGCTCAGAATCGCCATGGGTAAATTCCTCGCTCCCGCGCCGGATTTCTTCGCCTGACCGCTGCTCCCTCCTGCTCCGTACTCAGATCTGACCAAGTGGTTCTGCTGATCTTTTTTTTTTTTTTTTGTGTATTTTTTTCTGGCTGGATGGATCTCTGGATGCAGGCAAGATTAAGATCGGAATCAACGGTGAGTTCGTCCCCTAAGCTATATATGCTATTTCACCGGCCTGCTTGTTTGGTTTTGCTTTGTTGGGTTTGGCCTGATCTGATGAGCGCTTTCCCTCTGCATCTGCGTTTGCTCATCAGGTTTCGGAAGGATCGGCAGGCTCGTGGCCAGGGTCGCTCTCCAGAGCGAGGATGTCGAGCTCGTCGCCGTCAACGACCCCTTCATCACCACGGATTACATGGTATGCGCCTCGATCTGTTGCTTTTGTTTTCCCTACATCTGGTAGGTTTATTTAAGGGGGTTTTTGGGTGGGTCAGCGTGCTCGATTTGGTGAATCGTGGCTCCCAGAAGCTGTTTTACTCAAGTTCTTTGTTATTACTGGCTTTATCTATCAGTATCTGTTAGTATGTGCAGCTTGAGATGTCGTAGATTTAGTTAGTGCTTCCTTCAGTTTTGAATGGATTTTGAAATCTGTCTGCTGTGCTCACGGTTCATGTGACCCCCTCCGTCTTGTGCAGACCTACATGTTCAAGTATGACACCGTGCACGGCCACTGGAAGCACAGTGACATCAAGCTCAAGGACTCCAAGACCCTTCTCTTCGGTGAGAAGCCGGTCACCGTCTTTGGCATCAGGTACTCCCATCTCGTCTCTCCTGCTTCTTTTAGACATGGATTGCATTTGTGTTCAGGCTTTGAGCTTGTGAGCTGATGCTTGAACTGCTGTGATTCTACAGGAACCCTGAGGAGATCCCGTGGGGTGAGGCTGGTGCTGACTACGTCGTGGAGTCCACCGGTGTCTTCACTGACAAGGACAAGGCTGCTGCCCATCTGAAGGTATAATTTCTGCTTCACGGTCCTTTGTTTCACTTGTTTGGGTACCATGTTCCCCATCTCAAGGATTCCATATATGTCCATTTGGAGGGACTGTGCATGTGTGGCACATATGTGTTCTAGTTTGCACCAGTAATTTCTTACTAGTACTGCTGCATGGAAGCTCAAGAGCCGCAATCAGGCAGTGCTATTTTTAGTATAAAAAATTCTTACTTCCAGTTGAGTTGGTCGATTGCTTTGGCATGCTGTCTGTGATAACCTGAGGTTTTGGAATGTACAGCAGTTTCATGGCTATATAAGTGCTGTTACTGGACTTTGTGTAGAAATTAAAATTATTGGACTCTAGTGCAGTGTCTTGAATAGGATCTAGTGCACTCATGTACTCTCTTTACTGTTATCACTTAAATTTTACTTGATGTGTCAAACTTCTCTGAGCCTGTACTTTCCTCTGTTACATTGGACGTTTCTGATTGCTTTATTTTCCTTTTGAATGACAGGGTGGTGCCAAGAAGGTTGTTATCTCTGCCCCAAGCAAGGATGCCCCCATGTTTGTTGTTGGTGTCAATGAGGACAAGTACACCTCGGACATTAACATTGTTTCCAATGCTAGCTGCACCACAAACTGCCTTGCTCCCCTTGCTAAGGTGTGTTGTCCTTCTCTTAAGCATTTTTAGTTGTTTCTGCGCTTCCAATGTAGAATCATCTAGGCATGCCAATCATTTATAACGATGTCTAATGTCATAAACCAGATCATCCATGACAACTTTGGCATTATTGAGGGCTTGATGACAACTGTTCATGCCATCACTGGTGAGTTCTATTTGGCTGTTGAGCAATCTTCATTACTCCTAGGATTGTTGAGAAGGTACTTGTAGTTGGCTGTAAAATGACAGCATGATGCTTGCCTTTCAGCCACCCAGAAGACTGTTGATGGACCCTCAGCCAAGGACTGGAGAGGTGGCAGGGCTGCCAGCTTTAACATCATTCCCAGCAGCACCGGTGCTGCCAAGGTATATGATAAAACTCAGTGTTGTATGCAGTGAACAATGTATTGGTTGTTTGCACAAACTAGTAATCAGTCACTGGTGCTCTGTTTTGTATTCACTTAGCTCTGTGATAACACAGTGCAGTCCAAACTAAATGAGCCTGCACATGTCTCTTGGGATCAAGGATTAAAAGACATTTTTTTTATTGCTATGCAAGTTTTTACTGAGTTGCCATTTATATCCATCTTTTCTTTGGTGGTGGGTTATTATTAATATTATTGTTTTGTACCCCAATGTTTTGGCATCCTGAAGTGCTGTCATCCTCTAAAGCTGAAATAATGCTTCAATGTTTTAAAAGATCATAAAGTTATGTTTAGCTGCAGTCATTCAGTTTGAAATTCGTCTCTGATGTTGAGATTCAAAAAAATACTAAGTGTCACTGTCAGCACGTGATGAATTGTTGCAACTATTGTCAAACATGATATTTTATCTAATGAGGATGCCCGCACCTGGAGATACCAATTCTACAATGTTTCACCTCATTTTGCTGCTTATTGAAGTTTTAACAAAGTTGGTAGCTGTTCTGTTCGATGATGAATATAGTTGGAATGCTTACTTCCAATATTGATGAATTACAGGCTGTCGGTAAGGTTCTTCCTGATTTGAATGGCAAGCTCACTGGTATGTCCTTCCGGGTTCCCACCGTGGACGTGTCAGTTGTTGACCTCACCGTCAGAATCCAGAAGGGTGCCTCCTATGATGAAATCAAGAAGGCTATTAAGTAAGTGATTAGTCTATTTATTAAATTTCTGTTCTCTTTAAGCCAATGTCTATGAATGTAATAACACTCCTTGTTGGATTTGTTGCCATCACATTTGATGTTCAATGTTAATGTGTCTATGAATGTAATAACACTCCTTGTTGGATTTGTTGCCATCACATTTGATGTTCAATGTTAATGTTTCCTGGATCTATCTTGATCTTATAGTAGTTTCTCCATCCATTTTGTTAGCTATTGGCAGTGATATTGACTTAATCCCTATTGCTTTACAGGGCTGCTTCTGAGGGCCCACTCAAGGGTATCATGGGCTACGTGGAGGAGGATCTGGTTTCCACTGACTTTGTTGGTGACAGCAGGTATGCCTTTGCTTTGTATGCATGACTGATTATTATGGCACATTGTTATGCCGAATTCCAATGGTGTTCTCAGATTCATTTGTCACATTTATTCATTTGTCATTTTACTGTTTCCACTTAGGTCGAGCATCTTCGATGCCAAGGCCGGGATTGCCCTGAACGATAACTTCATCAAGCTCGTCTCGTGGTACGACAACGAGTGGGGCTACAGCAACCGTGTCGTCGACCTGATCCGCCACATGGCCAAGACCCAGTAGAGATTTTTCTTTCTGCTTTCCACTGCGTCCCACAATGGCCTTGGTTGGTCGCTGTCCATCCCTGCTTGTCTGCTGAGAATAAATGTGAATGGTGGTGCCTCTGGACGCCGGATTCATGCTGAGTTTGGACGTGTTTTGTCTTCTGTTTTCAGTTCTGCTACCATCCTGTAACGAATCCGCTAATATGGGACCTGTGTTTAGTTTTTGCTTGTGAAGAATATAAACAGTGGGTTGCAATTTTGCTGTGTTTATCTGGTTTGGTTGCATAGATGAGCAGTCTTTGGGAATAGCAGTGACTTGGTTGTCGTCATGTTTCTCTGTTCTTAAATCCTTTGTGTTAAACGTTATTTGCCGTTTATTCTCATTTGTGTTTGCCAGTTAGTCTTATATTTTTGTGCTTTTGGTGGTTGGATTTTTTTGCTAAGCGAGGTATGAAATGGTGTCAACGAAGGCAGGCACACTGTGGTCTGGTAGTAGGAAGAATGAGATTCCTTATAATTTTTTCTCCCTTGGATTTGATGTTTTTGCTTTGTGGCGCTGAATTCTGATCCCGTGCCCAGCCTGTGAGGCTGTGACCGACAGATTACACGTGTTGGTCTGGAATCGTAAATTTGAGCTGAGCATGCATACATTGCAGTGGACAATTGGTGCTCTCTCTTAGTTCAGCCACTCAGCAAACTACTAGATTACACAGATAGGGGCATAGGGCATGTTTGGATTGAATATCGGGCTACTAGTCTAAATTAGGCCAATGTTGTTTGGATACAAATACAATAGCTAACAAATAGCTCAAATCTTCCCCAAAGTCAATCTTGTCCTTGTGCCACGGGAGACGGTGGTCGGTGGATGAATTCATATGGCTGATGGCGAGGCAAGAGCTGGCCGATCAGGTTGACCACTTGATCATCCGCCGGCGTGTCACTGTCAGTTTCGGGGACCAGGTGAACAACACAAACAAACGAGGCCTGCCAAAGCTGGCTAAGATAGGAGAGCGACATGGTGGTGGAGCAGCTGGTGTGGGTGTGGCGTGCCACGAGCTGCCTCCACCTCAACACAGGACAACGGAGATCCAGATAAGATGGTACGTGTGGCTTGTACTCGTCAGCTCTTTTTTTTTTTCGAGGGAAGCCATGCGGCTTGTACTCGTCAGCCTGGTTCAACATATCAGCCGGCTTCTGGAACAATGTTTTTTCTCATAAAAAATTAGCCGTTTTAACTTATAGCCAGCTTAGCAGGAGGCCAGGACCTGATTTATCGACAGGTCTCTGTTCACCTTTTTCTACTTGTATTTCAAATATGTGTCGGATGGGCAACCCGCTTCGAGATGGCGTGCGCGCGAATGATTATATATCCTCTGATAATAACAACAGCATCGAGACACAAAGAACATTGTCAGTCTTTTTTTGTTTGAGAGGGTACAACGAAGATGCCACAAACTCACACCATACACATTCACACTACACGCGCACACATACACACGTGCGCGTCCTTATCATACACAAGGAAAGGATTAGGAGGTGTAAAGCCTCCAGCGCAGTACCACTGAACGCACACGTGTGTACCCTAGTCTAGACTGAGAACTACCCGGAGACTACTGGTGATGGGAAAACCAGAAAATCTTGCCCCCGTAGGGGTTCGATCCCTGTCCGGCAGGCTCCCAACCGGAGAGCTCAGCCATCTGAGTTATCGCTCAGACCTCAACAACATTGTCAGTCGGTACCGGGGTCCGGCAACAATTTCGTTCACGAGGGACTGTACAAGGCAGCCCATATAAGCGTAGGCGGGTACAGCCCATAGAACATCTAGCTCGCTAGGAAAAGGGTCGATCGAAGCCAGGCCCAAGATCAAGCGATCGGTGTTCGTGTTCCATTCCGTCTTATCAGGCTTCCGGCATATATATTGTTGAAGACAGAACTAAAAATATGTCGTCGCCGGTCGATGAACCGGAGGAACGAAAAAGTTGAATGAAGGGTGAATAATTGGCCCTCTACTAGGTCGTTATGTCTCTCAACCACCCAACATGAGCGGAATGCTACAAGCCCATTGAGAACCTGGAATACTGGTGATATTCCACTTATGCCAATGTATTCAATTGGAGATAAACATCGATGCAACTTTCCAGTCTACTCGCGTATTGTACCTTGAAAATTGTTGCTCTCTAGGTGTAGCTCTCTCAAATGGCTAAGATTGCTAATAATAGATCCGGGAATTGGGCCAGTGAAGCTGTTCCCTCCTAGATTTATATATTCTAGGCTCGTCAACTTTCCAATCCATTCGCTTATTGTACCTCGAAAATTGTTGCTCTCTAGCTGTAGCACGATCAAATGACTAAGATTGCCAATAGAGCTGGGAATTGGGCCCGTGAAGGTGTTCCCTTGGAGATATATCTGTTCTAGGCTCGTCAACTTCCCAATCCATTCGCCAATTGTGCCAGCTGTGAAGTTGTTAAACATGAAATCCATCCACGTCAGCTTTGAAGCATTCCCTAGTGAAGCTGGAATGTGACCTCCAATCATGTTATAACCTAAAAGAAGGACTTCAAGATTAGGTAGGGTATTGCCAATATTTGGTGGCAACACTCCCACTAACATATTGCCAAACGCGGTTAGTGCATGAAGAGAGGACATATTAAAGATGGACTGTGGTATATGACCTCGTAGGTTATTTCCAGTGAGGTACAGCCCTGTGACACTCGGTAGTCTCCCTAGCTCGTTGGGAATGCTCCCCCAGAGCTGATTATACCGTAGGACGATTTGTTTTAAACCAGTGATATTGCTGATGGTTGTGGGGATGGTTCCAGTGAGATTGTTGTCATTAAGCACTAAGTCCTCGAGGTTGGAGAGGAGATCCACCTTGAGAGGAATTTCACCAACTAGCGAATTGCTGCTAAGGTTGAGCGTCCGTAGGTTAGAACAGTTTGCGAGTGAATCCGGAATTGTATCATGCAACGAGTTATTTCCCAGATCAATGACCTCTAGTGCATGGAGACGGTTTAGAGGAGGCAGCTGACCAGACAAGGCGTTACAGCAGAGATTGAGCTCCCTAAGCAAGGTTAGGTTTCCAAGGTACGGGGAGATAGGTCCGGACAATCCTTGGTGGCTGAGGTCCAGCTTGACGACACGCTGTGGGTGCTTCTTGGAGCATAGGACCCCGTTCCAGTGGCAGAAAGGGGTGGTTGTGTTCCAGGAATTCAAGGACCCATTGGGGTCGTTGGTGATTGCACTTTTGAAGTCGAGCAACGCGAGCATGTCGCTGCTGTAGCCATAGGTGATGCTGGTTCCATGGCACAGCAGCAACAGGGCAAGCAATTGTAGCATAGCGTCTGGTGAGTCTCACTCAATTCACACGCTAGCTGCTCTTGAGTAGAGCTCAGCAACTCAGCCTTTGGCACGCCGTATCTGTGAAATAAATGGCAATCGTAATTAAACATGTAATTATTGTAACACAAGTAGGGAGTACAAAAATAAACAAAAACACAGTATTTCTGCTACAAGGAAATGCAAATTTGCAAGCCGTAAAGACTGCGAACCTATCACCTGGTTCTAGTTGGTCGATTTGATGATCTCCAGCCGCTGCTAATATAAGTAGTGAACAGGAAGGGCGAGCAAAGCAAGGAAGGAAAACCGCCCTTCTCTGCTCTGTTTTTGCATCACCTCGACCGTGGACAGCTCGCTTCGCTCTCGCTCAGGCCTTGCGGGAGGACGCCGCCACGCCACTCCCATTTATTTCTTTTGGCATACAGATCTGTTCTCTCTCGTTCACACATTAGTCTGCGCACGCGGGCGACAAAGCCGACGACCTTGACCAATCGCAGGTTAGACTGGTCTTTTTTAAATAATATCATTTTGAACGATAATAATATCATTTTAAATACGTATCATCTAATAAAATCCACCGCAAAGCTTTTGCCGTCTTTTCTATAACAAATATCATTTTAAACGACAATCAACGATGGATATCCCTCAATCTTTCCCTCTACTCCTTTCATAGCCTAGTCATGATACTCCATGGCCCCCGACCCTCTAGCGTGTGACTACTGCCAACACCAAGGTATAGGTACGTGCGAATGATGACGACACTGGTGTCCAGGCCTGTGAAAGCTTCATGTTTGGTTTTGTTAATTGAGACAACTAGTGAATTTTTTGCTAAGTGTTGATTAAGCTAGGTTAATAAGTCCACACCAAGAAGGTGAGCAAGGCTAGGACCTAAATAAAAGGTGATCAATCCAAATGGAGTAAGATCACACTTTGGAGAAGATGGAGAGGTGAAAACAAGGCCGAAGACATAGGTATATATGTTAGGGGTTTTGGTTTCGTCAGCCAATCCACAATACTGTGCGGTCAGGTTGCATAGATAGTCGTAGTATCAAGAGAAGAACTCTAAAAACAAACATGGTCTAATTCCAATAGGTATTGATTTATATGCATATGCATTAGACTTAGTAACGTGGTAAGAATCACTCAAATTTTTTTTTTTTTGCAGAACACTTCAATAAACGATATTATTTAAAAAAGACTTAGTAACTTAGTGCCTAGCTAGACTTTTGGCAAAACATATGGAACTTGGCATGCTTGCATAGAGGGTGAGAAGAGCTTCTGGCCACCAGAGTGTGAACCAAAGCTCACTGGCAGGCTCCAAACTTCGTTGAAAATTCAGCCTCACCGGAAATGATAACCTATACCTTAAAAATAAACAATGATATAATGACCAGTAGAATAATAGTTTGATGCCGCATCGGGTGGAAAAACCCTTTTAGCAGTAACAGTAACCGTTTCTAAGAAAGATTAAAAAACTATATATTACTTTGATGGATGACTATCCATCAATTAATTAATACTAGTTGAAAACCATCACATCACTTTTGATTGCACCCAGGCAAGCAAGCAGCACCAGGCGTTCGAATTTGCTCGCCTGGACCTGGAACCGTTGCCTGGTGCACGCGCGGTCTCAGGGTTCCATCCAAGGCCTGTTTGGTTCTTGTAAGAAGAGGTTACTGATTATTTATTAGTTCCAAGTAGTTTTAAATAAATTATATATATGGGCTACTAATTATTTAGCAGACAGAAAAATAGCCTTTTGAGGTGATTTTTTGGGGCTACTAAAATAAAATTACAGCAGCTTATGTCCCTCTCTCTTTAGCTATACTAGGTAGCTTGCCCGTGCGTTGCTATGGGATAGCTAGTCTTTTATACTAAAAACATATAGATCGCAGGATAATACAATAAATACTGTAAAATTAAAAAACGATATTAATGTGACAATTGATCCAAAAAGCAAAATTCATGAAATTGATAACAAAGTCACAGAGAGCACAACATCGTAGGCTTACAAACCATATTGTATAAACCTTTCCGTAACGTTAAAGAGTCATCTAGAAAATAAATTATTAGGTCATAAAGTAAACAATTTTTTCCACACGGGAAACCCATTTCCATTATAGCATAATGGAAATACAAGAGTTATGGATCATACAGACAGACAAGGATCAGAGTATCAGGCAGGAAACGACTTCCCAGACACCAGAACGTCTCAGGATACGCATCTAGATAACTGACAGCCAACCTACTACAAAATATGCCATGAGACACCATCAAGATCGACCCTGCTTACTACTCCGTACATAGAGATACAGATCAAAGAAGCATAAAAGAAATTGTTTTTGATGGGGCACTCCACGTCCTTGATACTCTTCTAGATTTCACCCCTCCAGCTCTCCGCATCCATTCTCCTCCTGCGATTGACTTCCTTCCTGAAGCAGAATGAGATTCACTTGACACGCCGTTTGAGTAGCTAACACCTCCTTTGCGGTATTGAGCAGAGTATCAGCACCTTCTATCATCACAGCATGGTCTTGTTCCTCATATAGTCCTGCCCAATATTTCATTAGAGCACAGATATGACATATCACCTCTATTGGATTCTTAATCAGCTTTTTATCAAAACAAGCTCTATTTCTACATTTCCAAATCGCCCAGCATACTGACGCAATTCCCCATGAGTGAAATTTTTGCCCCTGAGGTAACCATTTATCACACCATATCCAACACTGCTTAAAATTGGACGGAATATTATCAGCATTTAAGCATTTAGCAATAATCGACCAAACAACCTTAGCCAAAGGACATGAGAAGAACAAATGTGAGATGGTTTCAACATCATTACAAAACATACAACTGGGATCACCCACCCAATTTCTTCTTCTCAGGTTTTCCTTTGATAGGATGGCATCATTTGCTAGTAGCCAAAGGAATATCTTAATCTTAGCAGGGATCTTTCCTTTCCATATTTTTTTATGATATTCACCTTGTTCACAATTAGATAGCCCATCATAAATGGACTTTACAGAAAATTTCTTTTTTTCCCCC
Organism: Chrysopogon serrulatus; assembly: GCA_015844335.1. NCBI lineage: Eukaryota > Viridiplantae > Streptophyta > Magnoliopsida > Poales > Poaceae > Chrysopogon > Chrysopogon serrulatus. The sequence continues at coordinate 279,971 of JADLZL010002929.1, read as the reverse complement.
ACCTTCCAAAAAACTACATCTTGATCTGGGGAGAATTGATGATTTGACATATTTTCACAAATTCCATCCCAAGAAGCCCTAAGACTGTCATGAAGCCATCTACTAAAGGTTATTTCAGCTCGTTGTTTCACTTGTTCTACAGATATTTCTTTATTATTGCAGATGGAAAAGAGAGTTGGGTTTAAGATAGCCAAAGGTTTATCATATAACCATGCATCCTCCCAAAATCTGGTTTTATCTCCTTTTTTTAGTTGCACTCCTCTCCCCTGCATATAGATATTTTTAACCTTCAGCAGATCAGACCATATGGGGGAGTCATTAATCTGATGTGACACATTGTGAATATTCTTTTTTCTCAGATATTTGAATTTAAAAATATCCTGCCATAGCCCTTCTTCTTTCTCTAGCTTCCACCACCACTTACACAACAAACTGATGTTCATCCTTCTAAGATTCTTGATGCCCAGACCACCTTTTTTTTTTACACACAAATTTTTTCCCATTTAACCAGATGATATTTTTTCTTGGTCCCACCACCTTGCCAAAAGAAAGTTCTCCTAGCTTTATCCATTGCTTTAATAGTAGTTTTAGGTAAGAGGTATACTGACATATGATACATTGGTGTGTTACTTAAACTGGCATCAATCAAGGTCTTTCTGCCAACTATTGACAGCAACCCTCCTTTCCACACATCAAGTTTCTTGTTATTCTTCTCTTCTAAAGATATCCAATCCTTTACTTTCAGCCTGCTGGGACTTGTAGGAACCCCTAAGTATTGAAGGGGAAAGAGCCCTTCTTGACAATTAAACACTTCAGTGTAAGTTTCATTTAACATTCCATCCCCATTGATTACAATCACCTCACTCTTATTAAAGTTGATCTTCAGCCCAGATATGAGTTCAAAGAGGTATAACAAAAGTCTCATATTTTTTGCCCCTTCCACATTCTCCTCTAGGAAAATGATAGTGTCATCAGCATATTGCAGAATAGCAACCCCATTAGGAATTATATGAATTATCAACCCAGTAACTAATCTATTTTCTTGAGCTTTCAATACCATTCTGGTAAGGCAATCAGCCACAAAATTGAAAAGAATTGGGGACAGGGGGGTCCCCTGCCTCACACCCTTATAGCTTTTGATATAAGAACCAATTTTATTGTTAACCTTGATGCTAACAGTCCCACCAGATACCACTTGTTTAATCCAATTACACCACCTATCATCAAAACCTCTTTTTTCCATGCATGAAAATAACAATTTCCAGCTAACTTTATCATAGGCCTTTTCAAAGTCTAGTTTTAACACCACACCCACTTGTTTTCTCCTTTTTGTCTCATGAATGATTTCATGCAGACACATAATACTGGATGGTATGTTCCTCCCTTTCATAAATGCTGCTTGTGTATTATGAATCAACCTTTCAGCCACACATTCCAATCTCAACGTTAGAGTCTTTGTAATCAGTTTGTATAGACAGTTAAGCAAACATATAGGACGAAACTGCTGAATCTTAGCAGCTTCCTTTACTTTTGGTAGCAGTGTAATAATGCCATAGTTAATTCTACTGATGTCCACCCTTTGGTTATAGAAATCATCAAACAATTGTACAATGTCACTTTTCACAACATCCCAGCAATGTTGAAAGAATTCAATTGGTATTTTATCAGGGCCAGCTGCCTTATTCTTTTCCATCAGCCATAAAGCTTCTTTAATTTCTTTCTCTATAAATGGTTTACATAATAAGATATTTTCATCATCAGTTACTCTAGGAATACTCTCCCACATTTCATCATCAAGATGGACATCATTTTCATTAGATGGCCCAAACAGATCAGCATATTATTCAGAGGCATGTTTCAGCAAATTTTCATCTCCCTCAATTGTTATTCCATCCTTTTCGAGGAATAAAATATTATTTTTCCTCTTTCTACCATTAGCAAATTTGTGGAAGCACGCCCGTATTATTATCTCCTTGAAGGAGCCAATTTGAATGACTTCTTTCATACCAGTATGATTCTTCCTGCTCTAGACTTTTTAAGTTCTCACACATCAACCATGTTTTTCTATCAACCTGGCATTTATCCAAACACATAGTTTCTTCTATTATTTCAAGATCAGATAACTCTTTCTGCCATTCTCTCCTTTTTTCCTCAGTTCACCTTGTAAATTGAAGCCCCACCCCTTAAAATATTGTTTAATCAGCTTTAGCTTTTGTTGAATCTTATCCAAACTAGATTTTGCCCTACAGGGCTTGTTCCATATTTTTTCAACCAAAAGGTAAAAGTCAGGATTCTTTAACCAAGTTATATCATACTTAAAAACGAGTAAAAGGCAGCTTATTGTTGCAACCCGAGAGAAAAGTACCAATGGATTATGATCGGACACATCTCTTGGTAACTTTTTGACCACAGCGACTTTGAGGGAAAATATCTTCCCAAATTTTGTAACTAAGATTACGTCAAGCTTTTCCGAGTAGGATCGGCATGATTGTTTGACCAAGTAAAAAGACCCCCCATCATAATCAATTCTCTAAGTTCATAGAAATTAATAATTGAGTTGAACATCGGTGAACATCTATGAACCCCATTGTTTCTGTTTTTTTTCATTTGAGTATCTAATGATGTTAAAGTCACCACCAATCAATAAAGGTTCAGAATTACCAGCACAAAATCTAGATAGCTCAGCTAGGAAATTTATTTTATTCTCTTCTTGAGCAGGTCCATATACAATCAGTAAGTTCCACTTAATGCCACAGATTTTGTCCCATAAATTCATTTGAATCATAAATTCCCCTTGCTTACAGGACCCTACATCAAATCTTTCTATGTTAATTCCAACTAAAATACCACCAGATTTGCCTTTAGAGGCATTCCACTTCCATAAATAATCCCGATTCACATCAAATTTTCTCAAAAGAGCATCACTACAATCTTCTACCATAGTTTCTTGTAAACCAATAAAATGGAAACCATATTCAGAGATGAGACTTTTGAGAAAAGTAGCCAAACCTTTTTTCTTTAGACCTCTACAGTTCCACACAAGGCCTTGCACTGTCATTTTTTCCTTTGTTTTTTTCTTTTGTTCAGGGTTACAGGGATAATAACATCACCTGCCCCTTGAACATGCAAGCCAGGATTTTCCTGGTCTTGCTTCCTCCCTCCTGGAGAGTATTTTATTTTCTTTTTCTTTTTTGAGTCACTTTTTTTCTGTTGCAAAAGTATCAGATCCTCAAAATCAGTGTCACTCCCCTCAGTTTGATCATCAATCATAATCTCATTTTCCACAACAAGTTCAGCATGCTCCACACAACTTTCAGAATTTAACTTTTGTTTATTTTTTTCCAGTAAGCATAATTTAGCAGCATTAATATCATATTTTAAGTTGATCAGCAAAAAATCATTATCAGGAATCACCACACCCATATTTTTGCTAAAGTACCAAGATTTTTGACAGAAGAAGAACTGGCAGGCTTAGATTTTGTATAATTACCTTCAAGTGACCTTTTCTTAGCCATTTCTTCAACTTTTTCCATTGTGGTGAGATAAATGGAGTCCTTCAGCCTGTCACTTCTCCTCCTTTCAGCTTGAGAATTCTTCTCTTTCCCTTTGATTCTGGGGCAATTGGTGCTAGTATCAGCTTGAAGTACCTCTTCTTGAATATCAGTTGTGATTACACTGTCTTGAGAACTAGGAACAGTCCCATTGTCAGCATTCTCAACCACTCCTGTTAGCATTTTTTTTTCTGAAATCCACCTCGGGTAGCAGACCATCAATGGTATCATTCACATAACCTTCACAAGTTTTTGTTGTGCTTCTTTGCAGCCAGATAGCTCCATTGACTTCATTGTTATCCTGAACATCCATCATCCAGATCTGGTGATTCATATCTGCACCTTTAGGGAGATAGTTGGAAGTGTCTTCCTCATTATACGCCCCAATTTTTCTTAATTTCTCACTAAGAGATTCACTTTCCTTAGATTCTTCAAATCCATCAGGTATATCAACCTTTCCATCTTGAGCTTTCATATTGTCAGTTTGACTTCCAATAGCATCCAAGGTTTGATGATCATTGTCCACTGGAGCCATACTAGCCTTGCTTTGAATCACCCCTTTTCCATTATCATCATTCATTGAAGCAGCCACCATGATATTAGCACTTGCATCTTTCTTCTGATCAGAGTTATCATCCACTTGACTTCCTTGAGTATTGAACATCCCTTTTGGGCTTGACCCCAGTTGCACAGCTTGACAGCCTTGAGAACTAAGCACCCCATTTGAGTTTGTCACTGGAACCACCTCTTGTGCCAGCTGCATCTTTGTCCCACCTGATAGATGTGTTGGAGAGGAGGTCACTTTCTCATGCATATCAAGGTTGACAAAATTCCCATGCTGTACATGCTGTTGATTTGTATCATGAGCAGTTCAGAACTTTCAGGTCTGAACTCCTACTTATAAAGTAAACAATTTAAATCAACCAATGAAAGAAACATAAATTCACAAATGTTCTAGCTATTGGAATATTTTCCCGGTACAAAACGCGATCCATCGAAACTTCGTACAAACGTGATCCATGGAAACCTTAAGCTACTACTATTTTACGGAAGTACCTTTCGAAAAGCCAAAGCTGCAACCTGCACATCAATTAAAGACAGGAGGAATTAATAGGAATGCATTGATAGGAGCCTGCATTGAAATCAAAGGTAAAAGGCAAAAATACCCAATCTTCATGATAGAAACCATATTATGACAAAGAGAAACACATATTTTGATGGAAACTATATCATGAGAAATAAGAAAATCAACCGATAATCACCGGGAGTGTCTGTACTACAATTTTTTTTATCTTAATAAGCCATATTTCTCTAAACATAAGAATGCATAACTATTTTCCTAAACACAATAGTAAGAATACAACACTTGTACACCTATGCCATATGTTTCTTATACATACCGCCCCCTCTCATGCATATCAATTTACGTCTAGCCCCAAAAAAATATCAGATAAGTATTGAGTTCCTCATGTTATGAACCAAATAACAATATAATCATTTATTGAACCAACCATATATAGCATCAACAAGGGAATATCGTGAGTTCTGGATAAAAGCTGTGTGTTGATGTATTTCTGAAGGTATTAACAGTTTATTTCTCTAAAAAAATCGAAATAAAAAAAAAAATCAAAGCACATCTTCTACAGCCCTGAAACAATACTGTTATTACTTGATGATGACATAGCAGGAAGCAAATTCCATCTAGACCATGATATTTTTTTTTAGAAATTAATAATCTGCAATAAATAATGAGACTTAATGCAAGTATATCGGCAACCGACCAGTTAACTGGAAAATAGAATGCCTGGTCTACACCACCATGGAGGACAATAGTTGTTGTGTGACCAGAAGGGCAGCCACTAAATATGTTGAACCTTTCATTGCCAACTTGCTTTTCCTCGTTCCTGTATGTTTTAGGGTCATGCTACTCAATAAATTCTTCAATGAATTTAACATCTAGAGCATACTAACATCACATAGGTATACTCACCTGAAAGAGATTGTTTCCTAGCTGATCAAATTCTTTATACGATACTTTCCTGTATTGTTATTGTTATTTCACAAAAGAAACATTCATGTTAGGTCCTAGAATATTAACCAGGACAATGCTTCCCTCATCAAGTTTCAGATTTTTTTTAATTCAAAAGCCAATCATTAACACAGACGATAGGTACCTTGTAGCGGCTGCCATTGTAATTTGTAGATGGATTAAAAAACAAAAGGTCCAGCCTGTGAACAACAGCGACTCAGCTACCAAAAAACCAAGCCAATTAAGCCACGTTTTAGCAAAAAGCAGCAGCAAATCCAACCAAGAAATGCACTGGTACTGATCCTTGTATATATACCAGTGTGTTGCTAGTTAACAGAATAAAACAGCATACATGGAACAGAACAGTCTGAAATTGACCGTGTTGGTAGTTGACAGAATGAAACAACATGCATGGATCATTATACTCTGAAATAGACAAACACACTTTAGATACAAGTATCATCGCGCACCAGGGTGGCATTGATGTGTCAACGAAGGTTCCATCATCAGAGAGTAACAATATAGTGAGATGCTAATTGCTAGATGAAGCAACCAGAAACCGGCCACAGACTGAAGTGGAGACCGTCAGGTGCATATACTGAACCTTCACATGAACAAACCTGAAATCTTTTTCCATGACACACACAGATGCAATAGATTAGCTTTTGTTCCTGAACTAATAAAGTTCAAGCTCAGTTTTAACAAACAGTCCTAAATTCAGAAAAAAAAAGGCTCTTATCAATGAGAGTAAAAAATTGAAACCACATGACACTAGCAACTGGTCTCACCGATAGAGTACCATGCTAGATAGGTAATGAGGCATCATCACAGTACAATGATATTCTTCTAGAAAATATTACAAATGTGTTGCAAAATTGTAATCTCAAAAATACAGTTACTGCAAATATACTCGTCATGCAAGACAAACATAGCTTTTCACTAAGTAATTTCACATATACTCACATTGGAAAATTGGCAAACTTAGTTACTACAGTCAGTATTTAATAACTACCTTATCAGCACATCGCATCAGGTTAAACAAGTGCAAATCTGTGCATTCTAGCCATGAGAGAGGGGAGGAATTACTATAGAGGAGCAAGAAAGGGATTAATCTGGACAAATCTGTCCATCTTGAGCAGGGTCAAGCCATATCGCCTGAGCTGCTGAGCAGCAGCAGCAGCAACAGCGAATTGAGGAGGCTATGCAGCTGGCGACGCCACCTGGACCCGCCGAGCAGCGGCGGGTGGAGCATCCAGAAGACGAAGGTTTTGCCGTCCCAGATCTGTAGCCAGTCGCCGTCACCGCCGGCCTTGATGGCAAGGCGCCGGAGGTCAGGCGAAGCAGCGCACGTGGAGGTTGCAGGGCTGTATGATGGAGACCCCCGGCCGAAGGGCACGGGGTGGAGGGGTCGGGGTTTGCGGCGATGTCGAACTCCCAGACCTGACGGCCGGCGTGGGTGTCCTTCGTGCAGAGGCTAGGGTCCCTGCGCCCCTCCGCGATCCGCACGTGCGACAGACGAGGGCAACCGCGCCTCGCGACAGCGAGGGCGACGTTGACAGCGAACGATGGCGAGGGCGAGGGCAATCGCGCGGAAAGACGGGGCGCGCCGTTGCGCCGCGCAGGAGGGAGAGCATCGTTGCTGAGGAGCAGAGGCAGCCTGGCCGCCGCCGTACATCTCCCGCCGGGCGACGCGCCTGCCGTCGGGGAAGCCAGCACGCGGCGCGAGGAAGGAGCGACGGTACGGGAAGAGGGAAGGATGGGTCACGGCCTCACAGGATGCTAGCAGGAGTAGGCCGGTCGTTGCGCGAGATGAATGGGCCGGACGCCGATCATTATGCGAGATGAATGGGCTTGACGAAAACGAGGGTTGGACGAAAAATAGGCCCGGACGAAAAAAATAGTTGGAAGTTTTGCATCTTTATTATTAGGTATAGGTATAGATTAATGGTTCTCCTAGTAGCCTCTTGAACCAAACATAATCAATTGGCTACTAAATAGTTTCTATAAAGCATCTCCAACAATTTGGTATTTCAACTTGCTATCCTTATTTTTTTGGCAAAATCACAAAAAACCATCTCCAACAACTCCTCATTTATCCCAAATTACTATTCTTTTCTCCCGCACGCGGATATATCCCGCCAGCGCGGGGCGTGACTTGCCATCGAGATTTTAGAAGAGGTGGAAGGGTGAAAAAATAATTTTATTTCTGTTTCAAGGTTCCTGATGTAAGTTTTTAAGAGGTAGAAGGATATAAACATAATTTTATTTCTGTCTCGGGGTTCCTAATGTAAGTTTGATATTTGTTTGGCAAGTGAATTATGCCAAACTATTGGAGAGAGACTCTTTTTCACTTGCCATATATTTTAGAGATTTGTCAAATCACAAAATTTACCAAATAAATTTTGGCAAACTATTGAAGATGCTTAACACTACTAAATAGCTCCTCAACGGAGGTCCTGGGTCTGAACCAAACATGCTCCTGGTACCCGTGACCGACTGATTCCATGTGTCCGGAGTGGAATCGTAAATTAAATTTGAGCCGAACATGTGTTTGCAGTGGACGGAGTGACGATGCTCATTATGTTACAGTGAGGCACTCGAGAACTGCCCGTCCCCGAGCATGTGTTCGCACGAAGGAACTGCCGGTGCAATATCTAGGTTCTGCAGCTGTTGCCTGCTCTGCTTGCATTGCATACACACGTGTGACCAAGTCGGCATGTAGAACGTTTGAACCCCTTACACGCTGACTGATTACAACCGTCGAACGAGCGCACGACTACTTCCACCTTGAAAATGATGAAAGGACGCAATTTTATATATCGATTAAAAAACGGAAGTGCCGGCGCTCGGACGTCCGATGGGGATTAAATCGATCGGACGCGCTCTCGCCCGCAGCCCGCCTCAGTCGCAAACACAAAAAAAAAAAACAAAAATGAAAACAAAAGAGAGGAAACGACCACCGCGCTCTGCCCCCCCACGACCTCGCCCCCACCCCCCCCCCCCCGCTCAGCCTCACCCCCCTCGGGCTCGCACCGCCCCCTGCTCGGCCTCTCCCCACCACCACCACCATGGCAGCCCCCGGTATGATGTGGCTGGAGAAAAAAAAAACAAAAATCGCAGAACCAAAATGCAACATCATCGAGACCTAAAATGCAACAAACGAAGGAACCCAATGCAACAAGATGATATCTCCATCCATAAGAAAACATCACATAAGACTTACCGCAACATCAACCAAAATCTAATGCAACAAACGAAAAGAAACCATTGAAACATGGTGATAAGATGAACCCTAACCTCTTGTAACATCAACTAAACATTAATGCAACATTCAGATAAACCCATTGCAACACGGTGAGAGGTGAACCCCCAGATCTCGCCGTGAACCCTATCCGCCACCACATCTCATAGATCCAGACGGAGGAGCGCGAGGAGGAGGTGAAAGAGCATATCCAGATGAGGGAGGAAGGGGAGAGAGGCCTCAGATCCAAACCACTCCCCACCTACCTTGTCAGATCCACGCCATCATCATCATCTCCGGATGCATGGAGATGAGAAAACAAGAGAGAGCAGGGGAGGGAGGGAGGGGAGGTGAGCTGCTCGCTGGAAGTTGCCGCCGTCGACCCCCCACTCCGGCCATATGGAGGCATGGAGGGAGAGGGAAGGAGAGAGGAGGGGAAGGGAGGGGGGCTCGCCGGTCGTTGTGGCATGGAGGCATGTCGCGGAGGGAGCGCCATGAGACGGCGGCGGCGGCAGTGGCGTGCGGGCGCATAGGCAGGAGCAATGGTGGGGGAGAGCAGCGAGACAGGTGGGGACGAGCGGAGATAAAAAGGGAAAGCGATGCGTCGGGGCGGTCGAATGGACCATCGACACCCGTCCGAAGCCGTACGAACGCCAGACACGTAGCATTACCGTTCAAAAAAAAAGGTGGAGGCAGGGTAGTCAATGCTAACGTTAGAACAAGGCCGGGCGGCTGGGCCTTATGCATGGACTTGTTGGGCCTTTCGGTAATAGAAAATCTGCATCTGCTGCTAGCTCCTCTCTCTCTCAAAAAACGAAAAAAAAAAGGTCTGTTGCCAGCGGTATACGGCTACACCTCTACAATCAACGTAATCCTCCGCTCCACGACAGTATGTTATCGTTAATTAGTACCGTATTGTTTTCGTAGCGGTATGGAAGCAGGCTCAAATAAGTCGTCAGAGCCCATGCATCTGCAGAGTTGGGAGGAGGGGTGAACGGGCTTGAGCCAGCATTGACAACCGAGACAAAGCGCACACAACGTGTGGATCTGGGTTGAGGGAGGTTAAAAGGAGGAATGTTGGTGTCTGCTCATTCCAATCCCCAAGCGCACAATGCCATGGCTCGCCCCACCTCTTCTTCCAAGTCTTTTTTTTTTGGTTTTTTTTGTTTGTTACTAGAAAATATATCCATGCGTTGCAACGGGACTTACCATTTATTGTGTGATCACCATGCTTTTGAATTCGTCTTTGTGTATTGAACTCTATATTGTGATTCGTCTTTATATATTGAACTCTATATTGTGACGAGACACATGCTGCTCTAACTTACATATGGATAGGTACTGGCAGACCATATAAGGCTATGTATTATAATTGGTTTTGAAATTGTACTACATACCTTGTGTTTTGTTATTTTAAAGTTGTATGGCATCTAGAATTTTTAATATATTTAGGTTTTCATTGTATATCTATAGCAGAACGATGTATCTAGAAAGGGTTTTTGTTGTGGTACTCTTGAGAATAAAATAACTTTAGTTTTGAAGGAAGAAAATAGTAATTTAGTTGACCCCTTATACAATGAATTACTATAAACTGATTATTATATTATATATTTATTAACTCCTTGACGTGATTGAGGTCCTGTAAAAAAACAAAATTAATTTATTGTGATATTTTCATGTAATGTTGAGTGTAGGATTTTTTAAAAAAATTTGCTAATATACTTTTTTCTTCTTCATTCACATTTTCCACCATATATTTTATTTTTCAATGTTCTCTCTCTACCTTATCTTTTCAACCAGGCCGCACGCCTTCTATATCGTCGCCTCGGTTTTATCATGGCTCGTGGTCTGCGACCAAGCGCCGCCTTGTTGTTGCGGCTCGTGGCCTATGGCCAAGCTCCGCCTCGTCATCGTAATTTGTGGCTCGCCGCCGAGCTCTGTCTCACATTGCTCAAGCTCGTCGTTGCGGTGCGAGCACGTTGTGTGTGGCCGGCATGCACTCCCCTCCCTTCAAATACTTATCACCATATTATTATTATTAAACCTGATCGCATTCAAATTCAAATAGGCATTCTTCTTTTCTTTTTTTTTCTTTTCTTTTCCAACCTTATCTGCTCACACCCGATGGACATCACATCTCCTTCCTTATCCACTCACGCGGCCGCGTACAGCCCGGGATGGTGGCGGTGCCCGCACGTCCGCGCCGGCATCGGCTCCGCCCTCCATGCCCTCGCTCCCTCCCCTAGGTGTCCGCACCTCCACCTCCACCTCCACGGCCCGGCGCCTCGGCGTCACGGCGGCTAAGGCCGCGCGTCCCGGCCCGGCGGCCGCGCCCAGCGGCTCCTTCTCCATGCTCTGCGACAACGTCCGTCTTCTACGTGCTCCTCGCGACCAACATCGGTCGTCTTCTTTCGCGACTGTCTTCTCAGGATTGCACCTCCGCGCCGCCCGTGCTAGCCCTCCCCGGTGCCTCCACACATGCCCCGGCGGCGGCAGCCGCGCCCTCCGCTACCCCGGCTGCCGTCTTCTCCGAGCTCGTCTCCTCCGCGACCTTCTCGAGGCAGTCTACACCGGGGGCAAATCCGCTCTGGGCCCAGACATCCGAGGTAGGAGCCAGTGGAAGCTCGATTTTTCAGCTTCAACTTTCTCTCCTCGCTTCTCTCAGCGGGTTTCCCGCAACTTTGGTGCCGAAGCTGAGCGGCGAATGGCTGTTTGGCAACCGGAGCTGAAAAATAGCTCCAGGAGCCGGGCATGAATCCATACCAAACGGGGCCTTACTTGCAATTGCCGAAGCAAATGGAGGCAACGTGTTGATTCGCTGCGAACTGCATAGTTGGTTTCAGTTTGGAATATATGTTCCGATTCGTTGATTGACATTAATTTGTTCCCGTTACGTTTAATGTTTTTGTTTTGGAAAACTCTTTTTTATTTGTGTTCGTCTCCAACTCACGTTTGACGCACGAAGCCGACAACTAGATGGTAAAAAAAAGCTGGACGAAAATTTTGCGTACCAAAAAATGGTAGCTGAAAGTTTTGCATCTGTTTGTTATTAGTTAACCCAAGCCCAATAGACTATAGAGGCTGTCCTCGGAACGAAAATGTCTATGGATCAATGTACCCAATCATCACGAAACCTTTTTGTTGTCCTTAAAAAATTAACTGTTGATGACCAAAACTGGCTAACGAGTGAGAATAACTTTATGAAGAATGTGTTCCAAGTCATGAAACAATCATGATTAACATGTTTGAGCACCGCATACGACGCCGCCAGGAGGTGAAAGAGAAAATAGGAGGGCTCAGCCTTGCTAAACCAGCGTGGCCGGTTCCCCACCATGTTAATCTATCCTTCTATCCTCCTAGTAATAAAGAGGCAATATTTCTCTTTTTTTGTACCATTTTTTTTTAGTACGGCCGCTCTTTAGCTACTCGACAATGAAAAGTTTCTTCCGTCTGGGCTTATATATATATAACCCACACTCGAGTTAGAATAACTCTTGTCTAGAGTCTAGTTTCAAAACATATTGGATCATGTATGTAATCCGGCGGACTTGATCATAAGCCGTGCTCATAGAGATACGCGAAAACGAAAACCAACTGCATGTGCAGCAGGAGAGGGAACGGAACTAAAACAACAGAGGCAAAAAAAAAAAGAAAAAGAAAAAGAAAAAGGAAGCCAAATAAAATATAGAAAACCAATATAAAAAGTTCTGTATAAAAAAACCACGCAGAGTTTCTAGACTTTTGTTTTTCTACCGAGGGCTGAACACAAAACGTGTCCACGTTGGTTTTCCGTCTACCGGAGCCGTGCTACGTGTCCATCTTGGTTTTTCCCTCTGTTTTCTTCACGTTTTTCGGTTCCATTTTCTCCAAGTCTTATTTATTCTCTCCATATTATAATTCCTCTTTTCAGTTTAGTTGCACGTAATCGGGTTTTTTTTTTCACGTTGGGTTTCTGGCCGTTTTCTTTTTTTTCGCCTTATTTTTTCCTGTTCCCCATGTTTTATGTTTCCTCTTTTCTGTCTTTTTCATGTTTGATCTCATGTTCCTTATTTCACTCAGTTTTTTTATTTCTTTTTTGTTTGCTTAAGTCTGTTTGGGTTATGTGTTTCTCTTCAACTTTTTATTTCTATTTTCTTGTTGCCGGGATTTTCTTTTTTGTTTGCTTAAGTCTGTTTGGGTTATGTGTTCCTCTTCAACTTTTTATTTCTATTTTCTTGTTGCTGGGATTTTAAGAGTCTGATTCCAAAATGTATTAGGTTTTGTATGTGACTGGACTTATAAGTCGTGCTCATATGTGTTACAATCTCTATAAGTCGTGCTCATATGTGTTACAATCTCTGATCCGTCATTATAAAACTCACGGGGCTCATAGCTAGAAACGTAGATAGATGCGGCGGCGGCGATGCGGAAGCCGACGCCACGAAGAAGAAGCGCGCCATCGTCGTGGACGGCATCGTTGGCTTGCTCCCAGCGCAGTCCAAGAAGAGTCTCGTGCGAATGGCCTTCCTCTCGGGAATCCTGAAGACGGTGATGGCGGTGCCCGCGTCCAGCATCTGCACTACTGCAGGGCCGACCAGGAGATCCGGATCAGCATGCAGCTGGACCAAGCCATCCTGGAGGTGTAGGACATACTCATCACCTCCGGCGCTAGCGTGGCCACACTCGGCTCGGCAGCAGCATGCGGTGGTCCACAGGTTTTCATTGTTCCTCAACCTCGACGACGACAACAAGGAGGATGCTGGGTTCGACTATCATAGTCCTCGCTCGTCGAAGCAGAGCCTCCACTAAGCTATCCGCACTCATGATCCTCTATTTTCATTCTCTATACATCCTAGTCATCAAGATTCTCTCCTCTATACACGTTTCTTTCGCACTCATCATCCTCTATATCTTATACTCTATACCAACTACCAACAACGGTCTCACTTGTCATCTTCTGTAAATTTTATCCAAACATATCCATGTGACATCTTGTTTTAAAGGATTTATTAAAACGAATTTAATGGTGCAATCGAAATTTAATTTGATTTTTTAGTTTGTGAGTTATAACATATTTTAGATGTTTAAAATTGTGGGGCCCGTTGTTACCTCTCTCCTCTCTCTCCCATACTTGCTCTGCGCACATGCAGCCTGCCACATGCATTGGGTAGCGCGCGTACGCCACAGGCCGGCAGGTACGTTGCATTTGGCGTGCTCCGGCTGCCAGCAAAGGTTTTAGCGTCTGCCACTGCAGGCTTATATCCGTTATTTTTGCTGAGCTGTGCTGGAGTCATTCCGGATGGTATAACGTGTAGCAAAGCAGATAGCCTAAGGCCGCCAAGCTGTTGGACAACTACCTCGCACGGGTGGCGCGCGACTCCGACATCCTCCGGTCCAAATTCATCTTCCTCGCCAAGCTGCTCCCGGATCACTTTTTTTTTGCGTAAGTATTTTCTAATCTTTCCCACTTAAAGCATCAGGTTTTTACTCTTATTTCTTTTGGTCTTGTGTTTCTATTTCTCATAAATATAAAAATAAAAACAAGTATCATATGCTTTTCGTCATCTAGTCTTTCTCAATAAAATAAAGATTTTTGCACCCATAAGTTGTTGATGGAATTTAATTAAGAATAAAATAACCCTAATCTTTCTCTATAAAATAAAGATTTTTCACACCACCAAGTTGTTGATGCAATTTTGATCAAAATCAAAACTTATCAGATATTACTAAAATTTGGTTCAACTGATTGTCCAATTAATCAAACCGTCAACTAAAATATTGAGCAGTTTGTTATCCGGTCCAGTCTAAATTAATCTCTCTACATTGTACCCATGCAACAATGCAAACCCTGACGATCGAGTGCCGCCACATGTAAAATAGAGAGATGTCTCTTGTCATAATCATCAGAGGATAAACCGTTGCTTCATCAAAGGGAGTACATAACTCGATAGTACTTTAACAACACATGTGCAGTATGAAAACTAAAGTTACGATATATTTACGAGTAAATAATTTTGTGCTTTGCATTGGAGAAATCTTTTAAGATTATCTTTTTATATACAAAGTTGTGCATTAATTTGATGATACAGATTTAATAAACACTAGAAAAACGCGCGGCTTTGCCGCGCACCTTGTGGAGTGGACCAGTTGTTTAGTCTATAGTATAACACGTAGTGAGCAGCCAGTCTATATTACTTATTCGTAGTGTTTAGTTTGTTTGTATACTATTTAGATGCAGTGATTTTTAACTATTTTCTCTTTTTATATATTATTATTTGTTGTTTTCCTATTTTTTTCTTTAAAATTTAAGGATATAATATATTATCCTAAGTGTTGAAATAGAACTATTATATTTTTTATTAAGAGAGAGAGCATTAGTGTAACACGCGGTGAGCCTGCCAGTCTATATTTAGATGCAGTGATTTTTAACTATCTTCTCTTTTTATTTATTATTATTTGTGGTTTTTTATTTTTATTTGAAATTTGAGGATATAATATATTATCCTAAGTGTTGAAATAGAACTATTACATTTTTTATTAAGAGCGAAGAGCATTTTATGAGTAGTTTTGATATAATAATATGGGTATCGTGACGATAGATTTATATTTATACAAATTAAATTCCATAAAAATATGTGATACTATTTATTTAAAGTGTAGTGCTAGTTGTGTAGAGCTCAACAAACTTGGTTTGGTATTTGTTTGATTTTTATTTGATTTGTTATGATTTTTACAATATTTCAGCCGGTTTAGATAAATAATAAATTCGCTGGAAAATGGAAAAGGCCATCGGGCCCAATTTGGCCCAACGCCGAGCGGCGATGCGGGCCGAGGCCCATAACGTGGCCTGAGAAGCGGCTGGACCGCGGGTTCATTTCCCAAAGAGTTGGAGGGCTTTTTTGCAAGAATATATGAGAGAGGGAGGTGGACTGCGGGTTGATTCGTATAAAGTTGGAGGGCTTTTTTTTACAAAATGGCCGGAGAAGGCACGATCTAGGCCGTCCGGCCGCCGGATCGGACGGCCGGGAACGGCCCGTGACGTGGCCTTATGAGATGCCTGAGCTTGGCTCAGGTTTAGAAATATAGAGATTGTCGTATTATTGGCATCATTGTAGCTTTATAGAAGTAAAACATAAATCGATCTATAGTGTTCCTGTTATCATTTTCTATGAATATTCAATTGCTTATTTATCCCGTTGCAACGCACGGACATATCTGCTAGTGTTAACTAATATCTTTTTTTTTTTGGCTCCACCGTGTACTGCAATTCTACTTGTCATTGCAGACTGCGGAGGCAAAGCCGGCTTTATACTTGTTCATGGGCTGACTGACGGCCCAGGGCCATGCAAAGCCGCCGCGGCCCGAACCGGAGTTTTTTTTTCCTGTTGAGGAAAGGCCCGAACCAGAGATGCCCCAGCATCCACGTATCTTGGTCGATGGAACCCAGGGATGCCCCAGCATGCTATTGCTACGAACGCCTGAAGACATTCTGATCCATTCGCGTCGTCGTCGTCGTCGTCGTCAACCAAGAGCGTCGTCAACCAAGAGCGTGCAATAAATTCGGAGTACAGGCAAGCATGCAGTGCAGCAATAATCCATTCCCATGCGCGTCGTCGTCAACCAAGAGCGAGCAATAAAGATGCCCGTGGAATCCATGCATGCAATGCATTGATGCGTAGCAAGAGTTTCCAGGAAATGCAAATCGAGAAACCGCATCTGCACTATAATTCATTGTAGGTACTAGGCACAAAGATGACCCACGAGGAAACCGCATATGCAAATCAGAGTCTGTTTAGATGCACCCAACTCAAATTTAGCTAGCTAAAATTTTAAAGTAAAACATTAGTCAGCTAAAAGTTTTCTAACTAAACTGTAGTTAGGGTGTTTGGATATTCTAGCTAATAGATTCAGCTAAATTTTAACTGACTTTGATTGGGTTCAAGTAGATAAACCAAGCTAAACTTTAGCTAGTCTTTTTAGCTAGGCTGTTTGGATATATCTAGCAGCTAAAGTTTAGCTAGTGCAACCTCATCCTCATCACCGGGTTTATTAAAGGAATATATAGACGAAAAACCTAAACACAAGTACAAACCGAAAATATCGAAGTAGTTACTCATCCTCATCGCCGATCATCAGACAAGGAACCATAGGCAGCCCGGCTCGATTAAGCTTATCAGCCGTTCAAACAATATTTTTATCTCACAAAATATCAGCTATTTCAGCTTATCATCCGGCTTAGGGCCCTGTTTGGATGCACCAACTAAACTTTAGCTGGCTAAATTTAACTACTAGGCATCCAAACTGCCCAGCTAAAAGACTAGCTAAACTTTAACTGGATTTAGCTACTTTCACCCAGCTAAAGCCAGCTGAAATTTAGCTGAGTCTATTAGTTGGAGCATCTAAACACCCCTAACTAAAGTTTAGCGGAAAAACTTTTAACTAGCTAAAATTTTATTTTGAAATTTTAGTTAGCTAAACTTTAGAGAAGGCAGGAAGCGTGCACGACTGGTTCGCGTCGGCACAGACGGCAAGAACGTTCGGTGCTTCTCCAACTGTCCATCATGTCTTGGTGAAAAACATTCATCTTCTTTGATTTGGGTCGTGTGGACTTGAAACCGACGCCACATACATGCGCGCGAGTACCGGGCAGAGCCAACACAGCAACACACAGCTGCTCGGCCTATACGAAGAAGCTGCGACGATGACGGTGTCGCCCTGCTGCCTCGCTATCCGCCGCCGCGCTCCCTTCTTCGCCGTGGTAGTGCTACTGCAACAGCTGGCTAGCTTCCCACCGGCGGCGGCTGTGGCGCGCACCAACCTGACCGCGGGAGCCGCCCTGACGCCTCCCGACTACCTCACAAGCCCGTCGGGCGTCTTCGCGTTCGGCTTCCGCGCCCCTCGACGCCGACCCAACCAGGTTCATCCTCGCCACGTGGTTCCGCTTCGGCGACGGCGACGGCGATCCCTCGCCCCCGCCGCCGCAGTCCGTGGTGTGGTTCGCGAAGAAGTCGACCATGGGCGCCACGCCCAACGGCACGGCGCAGTCCGTCCTCAGCATCACCGCCGGCGGCCAGCTCGCGCTCACCGACGGAGACGGCGCCAGCAACCAAGTGCTGTGGACGGCCCCGACGACTCCCGGCATCGTGCAGCCCGCCGGCACCGTCCTCACGCTGACCGACTCCGGTAACGCCCGGTTCCTCGGCGACGGGGGCACCGCGCTCTGGGAGAGCTTCTGGTACCCGACGGACACGCTCCTGCCGGGCCAGACGATGGTCCCGAGCTCCCGGTACGAGCTGACGTCGGCGATGCTCTTCTCCAAGCGCGCGGACGCGGAGTTCGCCACCGGCCGGTTCAGCCTGGCGGCACAGAGCGACGGCAACGTCGTCCTCTACATCGACCTCTACACCGGTGACACCGGGCAGAACGCCTATTGGGCCACAGGCACCAACAACGGCTCCAACCCCAACACGACCATCACCTTCGACGACCAGGGCGGCCTCAACTACACGCTCCGCGATGGCTCTACCCACGCCCTGATTTCGCCGCCGGCGAGGTCCGCCGCCGCCAGCAGCCGATACCTCCAGTTCGTCAGGATGGACCCCGACGGCGTCGTCCGTGCCTACGCCCGCCCTAAAAGCGGCGGCGCGAACGCGTCCTGGGCCGTGACGGGCGTCCTCCCCGGCGACGGCGGCTGCAACAAGAGGACGTCGAGGATTCAAAGCATGTGCGGCCCGGGGTCTTACTGCGTAGAGACCAAAGAACGCCTCAGCTGTCTCTGCCCGAGGGGATACAGTTACATAGACCCGCAGCATCACGACAGCGGCTGCACGCCGGAGTTCGAGCCGCAGATCTGCGGCGCCGGGGACTCTGCGGACAACGGCTCCGACCACGACCAGTTCTCGCTCGTGGAGCTGCCGAACACCACCTGGTCTATGTCCCTGTACAAGAAGATCCCGTCGGTGACGGAGGAGCAGTGCCGGGCGTACTGCCTTGGCGACTGCTTCTGCACGGCCGCGCTGATGCTCGACGGATCCGTCTGCGTGGAGTTGGGGGCGCTCTCGAACGGACTGCAAGCAAGCGCCGTCACAACGACGTCGCTGATCAAGGTGCGTACGGGGAACACTCCGGCGGCGAGAACGTCAGCAATAAGAAGAAGAGCTATTCTCCGTCCCTACAAGATCGTCACCATTTGCCTGGGGTTTGTCCTAGTGATCACCATCGGCGGCCTTGTGGCACAGCATTATTACCTCAAAAGGAAGAAGAGGAACAAAGAGAGCCAGCAGCAGCAGCAGGTGTTGAGCTCGAGCGTGAGAGCGTTCAGCTGGAAGGAGCTCCACCAGGCCACCAATGGCTTCGCGAAGCTGCTGGGCAAAGGGAACTTCGGCGAGGTCTACAAGGGAACTCTGAGATCGCCGCCGCAGCCGCAGGACATCGCGGTGAAGAAGCTCGTGGACTCGAACGCGTACGGCGAGCAGGAGTTCACCAACGAGGTGCAGTCCGTCGGGCAGATCCACCACCGGAACCTGGTCCGCATGGTCGGCTACTGCAAGGAAGGCAAGCACCGGATGCTCGTCTTCGAGTTCATGCCAGGCGGCTCGCTCCGAAACTTGCTGTTCGACCCCGAGAAACAACGGCCGCCGTGGCGGTGGCGCGCCGAGGCCGCGCTCGCCATCGCCCGGGGGCTCGAGTACCTCCACGACGGCTGCAGCGCCCCGATCATCCACTGCGACATCAAGCCCGACAACATCCTGCTGGACGGCCGTGGTTCGCCGAGGATCACCGACTTCGGCATCTCCAAGCTGCTGGGGACGCAGCAGGTGCACACCACGGTCACCAATGTCCGGGGCACCAGAGGGTACATCGCGCCCGAGTGGCTCCGCAGCGAGGCGCGCGTCGACACTAAGGCAGACGTGTACAGCTTCGGCGTGGTTCTGCTGGAGATGATCAGTTGCCGGAGGTGCCAGGACCCGGTGGATGATGGAGCGGACGCCGACGATGAGACGGTCACGCTGTTCGGGTGGGCGGCGCAGCTGGTGGGCGCACGGAGGATCGAGCTCATGCTGGATGGCGACACCGATGCCGCAGATGTGGAGGAAACGGAAAGGGTGGAGCGGTTCGCGCGCGTCGCACTTTGGTGTATGGAGCCGAACCCGGCGCTACGGCCGACCATGCACCTGGTGGTGCACATGTTGGAGACCACTCAACGGGCTCAGGTTGAGGCGCTACCAGCTGACCCTCCAAGCTGTTACATGGAATCCTCACCTTTAATTCCTCAACTCAAGATTGAATGAGATGAGATGTTTGGGGTCCGATTGAGCTACTACTAGTAGTAGGTCGCTAGAAAGACAGATCATCTTCTTAGCTCAGTGAAATATATATGTACCGTTATTATATATACAATGGTAGTTATAATGAGCATTGCAAACCATTTATGGTGATTGCTCGTGGATAATTTAAGACATTTATATATCTTTGATATTTTTTAGATCAAAATGGTTGTTGAAAGCTATTAATTTCCTACTAAAACAATACCTCTATTGATAGAAAAAAAAATTTGTCATAGTACTTTATATACCGTGGACACCCAACATGCTTTAATTATCGACTAATCAGTATAGGGTACAAATAGAAGTGCATCATGAGTGACGATTAATCTGTGGATTGATACTATATTGTCTGTGCCTTTGTTACAAAAGAAATTTTAAAGTAATTATCATGAGTTTAATAGAATGCTTCCTCATTATATTATACAACAAATAGATGTGCGTAGTGAATACATACTTCTGCTGATTTGTTTGTTTTCATCCTTCACTCTTTTATGTTTTCCCCTATATAAATATAATATAAGTACTGTAGCTAGTTTCCAACTACTCCCTCCGTCTTAAAATAACCTACTTTTTATTTTTTTTTAAATATTACTTTTGCCTATTCATTTTATTTAAAAATTTTATATAAATATTTTGTATCTTGTTATGATTTATTTTATCATTAGAGATATTTTAATAATAGTTTATTTATTTTATAATTTATATAAAATTTTTAAA
The DNA here is from genome assembly GCA_015844335.1 of Chrysopogon serrulatus. Taxonomy (NCBI): domain Eukaryota; kingdom Viridiplantae; phylum Streptophyta; class Magnoliopsida; order Poales; family Poaceae; genus Chrysopogon; species Chrysopogon serrulatus. Next base: position 259,127 of record JADLZL010002929.1, on the reverse strand, counting down.
TAAGATAGATGATATCAAACACAATCTTTAAAAGTAAAAAAAAATAGGTTATTTTGAAAGAGAGAGTACTCTGTATGCGATTGATTTTTACATTGATTTACTCCGCCTCGCCCGATCCTTGAGGGTCGGAGTTATTTCTGTACTTCTCCTCCGTCAAAAAAATAATCTTTTCGCTTTCCCGGCAACAAATACCCAAGCAATTTTTATAAGTAATAAATATTATCGATTAGTATCATAATTAGTATCATCGGAAAGATCTTTGAATCTAGTTTTTTAACAAAATTATTTAGAGATATAAATATTGCACGTATTTTTTATAAATCGAAATCAAAACTTCATGCACGAAAATCGAAAACGACAATTATTTCGAACGGAGTAGTACAAAAGAAAAGACCTGGCGGGGCCCGCACCACACCAACCACTCTGGGCGTGCGATTCTGACCTGGAAAGGGACGAGCACGTCCTGATACGACCCGTATCCGCATCAAGACGGCTCCTGTCAGGTAATCTACAGTTACGCACTGTACTGCCAACTCTGGTATGGTCTCTGTGAAGCTTGTTGACCATGCCATCAACCCCGAAGACCAGCTTGTTCAAATGGGCTGAAAGTCAGGCTGGGCTGGCTGGAATGGCTGCACCTGCTGGAATCGGCCTGCCAGCCCATCCCAGCCGCAGGCGCCCCCCTCATCATTTGTTCCGCATCGGCTAGGGTTTCCTCTCCTCGCGCCGCTCCTCTCTCGCGCCGCGCTCGGCCCACCGTTGCACCGCCTCCGGCCCTCACACTGCTGCAGTTTGTGACCACCCCGGCCCCAGGTTCATCTCTAGCCCGCGTCTACGCATCGTCTGCTCCGTTCATCACCGTCTCGAAGTCATGGCGGCCTGACCCGCCTCACATCGGTCATCTCCGCAGCAACAATCCATTCCCATTCGCGTCGTCGTCAACCGAGAGCGAGCAATAAAGATCCATGCATGCAATGCATTGATGCATAGCAAGAGTTTCCAGTAAAAGGGAAGCGGCCGCGGTGACGGACAGTGAGTGGCAGGTCGGTCGGGACTAGATTACCTGGCTGTCTTTTTTTACTTTTTAGTCTTTTTTCGAAAGATATTAACAAATAGACCTCTGAAAGTTTTATTTTATTTTTTAGACCTTGATCTCAGCGCTAAAATAATTAGCGCCAAGGTTACAGTCTCGGCGCCATGATCATTAGCGCCAAGCTCCAGGGATATTTTTTGCGTGCCACTGACATGGCTGGCTGCGTGGCGTGGATGTGGCACTAGAGCTCGGCGCCAATGCCTTCGGGCGCCGAGCTCGGCGCCAAGATCTATGGTGCTACGTTCTGGCTAAGCGGGTCTCACATGGCAGTGTCCTTTGTTCCTGTATTTGTTTCTTTCCCAGTCTTCCTTAGTTTTTAATGACTTCCTTCGCTTTTTACGACAAGATGGGCATATGCATATTTTACAATGAGAATTTGGCTAAGTCTCATTTTTTTAACGTAGCAAGGACATAGGAATTTGGCTAAGTCGTACCCTATATTTTGCATGATGTTGTATTGGCCAGGGTAAAACTATAGTTTCTTTTCTAGATGTGAAGTTTGACCTTTAATAAAAGTCGTAGTTCGAGTTGAGTACATTTGGACTTAGCACAAAAAAATCAGACTATCACATGGTAAATAAACATATGTCCATCTCATGGTAAAATTCAACATATCCGAGTCACATGGTAAAATTAGACTGCCAAAGTTTACTATAGACTTAGGCAGATTCTAATATATCCGAGTCATAATAAAATTCAATGTGGCATTGCCATGGTAAAAAAATCGGAAAAATGCAACCAATTTCGATGTACCAATTGATGATAAGTCTGATTTGTCAATGCTCAAGTCATGGTAAAATTTAGTTAATTTTTTTAAAAAATAAGGAAGGAGACAAATACAAGAACAAAGGACACTGCCACGTTGGGCCCGGCTGGCCATACCTCGGCGCCAAAGGCATTGGCGCCGAGCTCGGCACCGTAGATTTTGGCGCTGAGCTTTGGTGCCACATCCACACCACACAGGCAGCCACGTCAGCGGCACGCAAAAAATGCCCCTAGACCTCAACGTCAATGATCATGGCGCCGAGACATGTAACCTCGGCGTCAAAATAATTGGCGCCGAGACCAGAGTCAAAAAAATAAAATGAAACCTTCAGAGATCTATTTGTCAATATCTTTCGAAAAAAGGGCTAAAAAATAAAAAAGACGGAGTAGGTTGGCCATGCATAGCGTGCATGGCGGGCGAGAGAGCGATGACGACGACTCGTATGCATGCCGTGCACTCTGGGGTCAACAAGTCAACGCAACGTACGCCCGACGACCGGACCGTGAGGGGAGGGGGAGGCTCAATGGAGAGGTCTGCAAGCAAGCCTGCAACTCCTGTACTGTACTAGCTTCAGTGTGTACCTGTGTCGCCGTACGTACGTCCAGGTTAGGTTCTGTGTTCTATTCCCCGTCTCAAAATAACCGTCATTTTTACATCCCTAGAAACAATTTTGTCATCGGAAAGATTTTAAAATATTTTTTAATAAATTTATTTAAAGATATAAGTATTGCAGATATTTTCTACAACTCGAATCAGAATTGTGGCATGAAAACCTAAAATGACAATTATTTTAGGATGAAGAGAGTACTGTCTACATGTAGGACGAGTACTTGCTGCTGTACAGGTTTCACAAAAAACGACCAGGGACATGAGGAGACGGTATAGCAGCCAGCAGGTTTCTTGAATCACGGACATGCCTGAGGAGAACGATTGCCAAGGACAGTGTCCACATTCTGTACAATTGCAGGCAGGAGGAGTACACTTCGCTGCATGCAGTTCCGCGGCCGGCCCCAGTGAAATCTCCCTGGCCTGTCGTCCGTCCGTCCTCCTCAAGCCCTGATGGTGATCGATCGGATAAATCCATAAGTAGACAAGTCTTGCTTGGGAATGACTCGAATAAAACTTTAGCTAACTAAAAGTTTTCTAGCTTGGGAAAAATGCAACCAATTTCGATGTACCAGCTAGGGGCATTCAAACACCTCATCTGCAGTTTAGCTAGAAAACTTTTAGTTAGCTAAAGTTTTATTTTAAAATTTTAGCTAACTATAAATTTTAGTTGGGTGCATCCAAACAAATCTTGATTTGCAGATGCAGTTATCTCGTGGGTTATTTTTGTGCCTAGTCTATATCTATATCTATATCTATATCTATATCTATCTATACCTAATATTTAAAAGGCAAGAATTTCTCTCCTCCAAAATTTCGCCCGGCCCATTCTTCTATTTTTTTCGTCCGGCCCAATCCTCATCCGGCCTAACCGTCCCTACCACTTGTTCTTTTTCTTTCGGCCCATTCGCTACACACGACGCTCCCAGTTACTCCACGGCGCCGCCGCTTCCCGTCGCTCCGTCTCACGCTGCTTCCCTCTCCTCCGTCCCGTCCACCGTCCCCGTCGTCCCCCGCCTCGAGGCCCTCGCTTCCCCGGGCCGGCGGCGGGCACACCGGGAGATGGACGGCGGCGCTGCCGCATGCCGGAGATGCGAGCATCTCCTCGTCCCTCTGGATCCGTAACGGCCTCCGCAGCAACCCAGGCCGCCAGTGCGGCCCACAGCTTGCCGGCCGACCCGGCCGCCCGTCCCCGGCCGCCGCAGGCCCTGTGCTGGACCATGTGGCGACCCAGGCTGTTTCCCTACACCCACCTCACCTTCAAGTTCTGATCTCACCGAGCTGAGCGAGAACCAAATCTTCTCTGCCATACACACGATCGACAAGGTTAGCTTGCTTACTGATTGTTCTTATGTACTGATGAGTACTATTAGTTGGGATTTTGAACATTAGCTTGCTCACTAGGTTTAGTTTTTCATATGTGCCTTTGTTTGATGATTCAATTCATAAGATAAAATTTTCATCTATGTGTACTTTTGTATCCTCTATCCTTTTCATTGTAATACTGATTCATTATCTTTAATTTCTTAATTTGCAGATAAGCAGATGGCTGAATTAGATGAGCATAAACAGAACAAAGTTTCTACATATGGCTATCTCTCATAAGGTTATTTTTTATTTATTATTTAATACTTTTGTATCTAGCCTTTTCTATATAATAAGGATTCAAGATATTCAGACAAATTGTACAGAATAATTCAACTTATATATGACAATTATTCCACTGTTTGCAGATTGTACGATGACCAATCTAGACTTAAGTGCTCAAATAATAATGATATAGACGATCGTTTGAAATGATGTTACTGGTGAAGATGAATGAAATATGTGTTAAACAACTCAGTTTATTCTGCCCCTAGACCAAAACCGATGGTTAAATGATGATGTAATGAGTACACCTTACTGGAAGGACATATTTTCTCATTCTTAATATCCTTAACAGGTAATCAGCGCATATATATGTTGTACAAGGGATCAACCTCATATGCAGAATATGGATGATGCTGAAAATGTTTTGAGAACCCCTTTATTACCAGACCGTTAAAAAGGGATGGCAACATTGGAATACATGGAGATGGTAATTTTATTCAGAGATTGTCACAAACTATCTTAAGCATGAAATGGTAACATCTGTCTCCATTGTCAAGTTTTAGGTTTAATTAATATTTTTTTTGTTCCGAACTTTGATGAACTATTTTGATGGATTGTTAATCTACAAGTCAAATTGGATATTATAGGCTATACTTGCTATGTGTTTACTGCATTCAGATTGGAGCTGGTATTTGTTTGAAGTTTAGCTTTATATTGCATTATCTCTTAGTTTTGCATTCTACTAATTTTGGCCTTTTTGTGTTAAAAAATATTGATTCTTTCAACATATTCTACCTGATGGATGAACAGCTGCGGGAATTGCCACCGCAGAAGCATGGGATCGATGAGGCCACCGAGACCGCACCAGCGTTTATGGCTACTACAAGTCACCTAGGAGAGTGGCATCCCCAGTCTGTATCTTTTTTCCCCTGTCGTTCTTCACTTCCTCTCGCTAATCTGTCATCCGATGTCTAAATCCAGTCTTTAGCGGCTTTCAAGATCACTACGATTTAGTTAATTATCTTACATTTGACGACTTATTATGAATTGGGTTCTTCCCAAAGTAATTTCTAGGCTACTGATTTCGTTTCTTAGCTGTTTGTACCTCCACCAGTAACACAAATGTAAATGATATATGTCTTCCAATAACGTCCGCAGGTATAATTTGTTTACGGTAGCGTTACAGACCTGGCAACCAAACAGTTTGTCAAGAAAAGTAGGCTTTTAACTTAAGTATCTTGTGATAGCATGAATTTTAGTGTCATGGTGAGGTGCCTATTGCTCTGCACTAGCATCCAGCACTCAGCAGGAAGTAGACAGCTGAGACAATCAAGGCAACATGTATAAAATACAAAGGTTTCTCTTGATGCCTGAATATGAATATTTATAAACCATGTTCCTTAATCTGATGGGAATTGACTGCAATTTTTGCTTCAGCTTTTAATTCTTTTGCTAGGTTTAGTGATCCCTTGCCCTTGATGTGTCAAGCAAATTTGTGGCTGGTAATTCTGTCTTGTCCAATTGTCCATGCATTTTCCCTGCTTGTTTTAGACACTGCTGAATCTGAAACAAGTATAAAACAAAAAACACTGGTAGCAAGATGTACTATAGAGAAGTGTTGATTCTTATCGGCTACTCTTTTATCTGCATGGTTCAAAGTCTCCTATTTTTATTACTGCTATACCGGTTAAATTTATGTCAAAAGGTTCCTAGCAGATACTATTGAGTTACTCTATCGAGTCGACTTTCATTAGGGTCGTACACTTTGCTATACTGAGACAAACTTCAGTTTGAATTTCAGGGCAACACTTCCCCTAAATACTTTTTTTATGGTCACCGATAAGGCAAAAATGTATCATAATATTGCATAAGCATGGTCGTTAGCTAATGGCATCCTCCAATCAATAATAAGTACTTTTTTTGGCATCTTTATTTCTGGAAGAGGACACAGTTCCAGGTAGCAGTTCCTAACATGCTAGATTTCACTTAATTATAAGCAAAATGATATGTTAGCTGGCTTGTTGACACTTCAGCATGACAAGTTTGGTTTGGATGCATATGTGATGCACTTATTGATGGACTGGTTCGGTCTGGATTGCAAGAGGAAACAGTTTGGTGTGGTTTAAGAATGGATTCATTTCTTTGGGTCCAAACGGTTTGAACCCCCTCTGTTTTTGATAGGGTAAAACAGCCAAGGTTGCTACTTAGTTTTCCTTCCCCTTTGTGCTAACTCTTTGTTGGACCCATGCACAATTTTTGGGTGGTACAAGTTTCACAACAATTAGTTGGTGTTTATTAAAATATGTGAAGAAAAGTTTCAATTTGCTTATGATTGGGGATGGAAGGAGGTTTTAGAAATTGTCCAAGCTAATCACACCCATTAATTGGCGATGAGCATTTCTATCTTTTCACTTTTTGCTCTTGTGGAAATCGGCACTAGACCACCATCCATCCAGTATCAAAAGGTATCATGTTTCTGACTTTCCAGAACCTATGGTAAAGTAGCTTACTTCCTTGGTTCTTAGAGATTCCAGTTCATGTGGTCACCGGTGAGTAGATTCTTTTGAGTATGCTTTCTTGAGACATTTTTTCTCTCTTCATGTGCTTCCTTACCAATGCCCGGCATTTTCAGAAGAGCCATGCTAGCTTCATCTGTTTTCGTATGGTTCTAAGGTAGGGTAATATTGGCCCTGATCTTGCTGTCGTCGCTGGAAATCCCAGGTAACCGGGTCAAACAGCAGAGACTAAAAATGGGTCTACTGCTATTTTCCCCCCCTCAGTTCTTTGTTGATGCTTGGCTTGTTGCTCAGCCACTAATTAAATGAAATATTATTGACTTTGTTTAGTACTTTTGCATTTCTATCAGATTACCGCTGAGAACCTGTTCAAGAACCTCACTAGGAGAAGGTACTCGTGTTTCCTTAGAATGATGAATTACTGTGATGGAGTAGTGCAAGAAGGCTTGGGATTTCCAATTATTAGCTTGGCCACTTGTACCGTCAGAGTTAGATGGCAGTTATTAGATTCTCAGTTGTTTTCTTATTTGGAACATTTGCAGTTGTATCATTTGAACTTCGACTAAGGTTGATGGAATCATGGAGACATGGACTTGGCCTTAGCTGCATACTAATTGTGTTTGGCATTCCAATTGGAGACTAATATACCTGATGGTTCTTGTTTTCGACAAGTGACAAACGTAGCTCGTTTGGCTGGCTGCTGCAGCACAGGTTGCACAACATTGTTCATGTAGGCTTTAAAAAGCTACATTTGCTTAGCTCTGCCCACCCGCCACGCGAGTAAGAGCCGAAGAGCGTGCGTGCAGGATTCTGCGTGCAGGATTCAGGGCGCCCTAAGCCCACCGAGGAATGCCGTTCAACAATTGTATCGTGGACCGTGCATTAAATGGCGTGCACTGCCGTGCCACCACGCATAGCGCCAGGGATCACAGCTGTGCTATACGAAATAAGCCGCCGTGGAGTAGTGCTCGGGCGACAGAAAGAGCCGTCGGCACCATGTACCCTGTAGTGGAATGCCTCAACAGCCGACGGGAAAACGACGCTGGCCTCCAGGTCGGTGTTGAGCTGCGGCAGCTCGGGGATGTTGACGTGGTATGCAATTCAACCTGACAATGTGGGTTAAGCTATTTTTTGTTTGGTTTTACTTTTGGGCTAGACTGAAAAGGCTGTTGGGCTGATTTGGTTTAGGTCCTGTTAAAGTGGGCTGATTTAAATAATAGAGTTTACAATGTGTTTTTATTCTATCTATCTATTTATTTTTTTTGCTTATTTCTAAATATAAATAATAGCATTTTGCTTATTACTAAATATAAATAATAGCATCAGGTGCCAGTGAATTGGTGGGTTGAAAATGCATTTTAATCGGTTGAGCATATGAGTGGTTCGGTTTGGTGTGGATGATTTTATTCACGGTCTAATCTGGTTTGGGTTTAACTTCTACATATACATGCTTGGATTGGTGCGAGTTTAGTTTGGATCTTGACCCACTGTCACTGCTGGGAGCACACATATGGACACGGTTCACTGAATCTCGGTAAGGCGGAAACCAAGCAACGAATCCCTAGCATGATTCCGATAAACCCAACTCTGAGACGTGTTCTACTAAACAAAGAATGTTTAAATTTGAATGAATTAAAAATGTATTATTTACCCGTAGCAATGCACGGGCATATTTACTAGTACCTACAATAAATTATAGTGCAGATACAGTTCCGATTTGGCCTATGGTTTACCCCGCTATTCACACGCTGCACTGTAAATAGCTACTCCCTCTGTCCCTGAAAGAATCAATTTCTATAATCCGTGTCAGTCAAACTTTAAGTTTGACTAACTTTATAGAAAAGAGTAACAACATCTATGACATAAAATAAGCATATTGCAAAAGTATATTTTATGTTAAATCTATTGATACTAATTTGATACCATAAATCTTAATAGGTTTTCTAGAAACTCGGTCAAAGTTTAAAAAATTTAACTTAGGACAATTCCATAAATCTATTCTTTTAGGGACGAAGGGAGTATTCAACGCACACAACCAACCATTTCAATCTCGAAACTGTAAAAATCTACTGAGCCAACCAACCATTCTAATTCCGCAGCCGTAAAAGTCTAATGCACCTACCACTCTCATGTTCCTCACGTTCCTCCCGCAATCGTAAAAGTTGCATGCATATGCCACTCTCTGGCCTCCATTTCGCAACCGTAAAAGTCTCCTCTTGCTCTGGCCTCCGTAAGAAAAAGGAAGCACGGAGCGGCTGCAGCTTCCTTGTCTCTTTGGTGTGTCTCCGTTCATGTCTCCGCACATGTGGCGATTAGCTATTGGTTCTCTGCCCCCTCACGTATTTTCTCCGTCCGCGCCGTAGGCGTTAGTCCATCTCCCGTGTATGGAGTAAACTCTCTTTCTCCTAGGCCTGGTTGGTGTGGACGGGAGAGACTGTACAACCCGATCGGTGACTTTGAGACTCGAACGGGTAGCCGTCGTCGGCTAAAAACGACCTGCTGAAGGCGCCGACCTCGGCGAGCCGCTTCTGCCGAGGCGGAGCTAGCACAACGTGGCACAACGAGACCTCGTTCATGGGCGACCAGACACCCAGCCATGAGTCGTGGCGGAGCGCGGGAGCGGTCACTACTACAGAACAGACCTTTGGTCACTTGGCAAAAATGAATATTAGCTCCCGCAAACATTGCGTCCAGGACTAAAAACACCTTTAGCCCCGGTTAGGAACACCAACCGGGACTAAAAGTCCCCTGCCCAATGGCTACGTTGTCGGACTTTTAGTCCCGGCTGGTGCCGGGACTAAAGATTGGCCTTTAGTCCCGGTTGGTGTTAAAGACCGGGATTAAATCCCCCCCCCACCCATATTTGAATCCTCCTCTGGCCGAGCCCAAGCTCACCATTGTTCTTTGTTCTTCATGTGTTCTTGCTTGGTTCTTACTCATATCTCCGGCCATTGATTCATTTCGTCACTTCTACGCCGCCATTTTCTTGTTTAGAGGTTACTAACTTCATCTTCTCAAGTTTTAGCAAAGCAGCGTATTTTATTTTGTGGTATTATGCATGTGTTTTTTTTTTTTTTTGATTTCTACATTATTTTAAACTCCAATCACTTCATCGTTTGAATATGAGATGTAGATAACTACAATTAAGACTTTAAAAATTAGTATACACCATTTATTACTATTATGTCTACCATATTTTATGGTTTAGTTAGAAAATACTAAATTTATGGTTTTTATTATAATTAGTTTTTTAAAAAATTAACATTTGATAATACTTTAGTTTATAATTTGTGATCTGGTTAATTAGTTAATTATAACTAAGTATAAATAATACATTTGAAGGATTATTTAATTATAACTAAGTATGAATATAAAATTTATTTAGGAAAAATAAAAATGGAGAATTTTAGGTTATGTGTTAGTTAGTTACTTATAATACTTTATTTTGTAATTTGTGATCGGGTTTATTAGTTAATTTAAACTAGTATGCATGCCACATTTCATGATTAGTTAGAAAAATAAATAACTTTGGTGTTTTTTAGTTTTGCTTGTTTAGAAAAAAAGAAAAATAGAGAATTTTAGGTTATTTGTTACTTTCATTTCTTTATAAAAAATTAGAAATTTATCATACATTAATTTGTAATTTGTGACCGGTTAATTAGTTAATTATAACTAGTATGCCTACCAAATTTCTTGATTATTTAGAGAAATAGAGAACTTTGGTGTTTTTTTTAATTTTGCTTGTTTAGAAAAAAATTAGAAATAGAGAATTTTAGGTTATTTATTATTTTCATTTCTTTATAAAAATTAGAAACTTATCATACATTAATTTGCAATTTGTGACCGGGTTAATTAGTTAATTATAACTAGTATGCCTACCATATTTCATGATTAGTTAGAGAAATAGAGAACTTTGGTGTTTTTTTTTTTTAATTTTGCTTGTTGAGAAAAATTAGAAATAGAGAATTTTAGGTTATTTGTTACTATCATTTCTGTAGTAAAAAATTAGGAACTTATAATACTTTATGTTGCAATGCGCAAAATGACACGTCATTGGATGTACAATACCGATCATTTGCTCCAAAGAATTCATTGATGGTGTGCATTATTTCTTAAGAGTGGCCGAGGAAAACAAGCGGGATGGATTCATACGTTGCCCATGTGCTTTATGTCAGAATTTGAAGGAATATTCTAGCTCTAGAAATATTCACTCACATTTGTTGAAGTCGGGTTTCATGCCAAACTATATTTGTTGGACCAAGCATGGAGAAACCGGGATAATGATGGAAGATTGTGAAGAAGAACAAGAACAACCGGAGCCCGACGACATTATTGCTCAATTCGGTGGCTTCGATGATACAAAGAATGGGAGAAGTCAAGAAGAGGGAGGTGCGTAAGGCACACCCGCTGGAGATGATGCTCTTGGTGATGCCATTCGTGATGCACGTAAAGAATGCGAAAGTGAAAAAGAGAAGGCAAAGTTTGACCGCATGCTAGAAGATCACAAGAAATTACTATACCCATCCGCCCAAGATGGGCAAAAAAAAATTGGGTACAACAATCGAGTTGTTGAAATAGAAGGCACGTAATGGTGTATCCGATAAGGTATTTGGACAATTACCGAGGATCTAAAAAAAGATGCTTCCGAACCCTAATGAATTGCCCACCACTACGCATTTAAGCAAAAACAGTCGTCTGTCCTTTGGGATTAGAAATCCGGAAGATACATGCATGTCCTAACGACGCATCCCCGCACCGTGGCAAGGACTATGAGAATTTAGATGAATGTCCCGTATGTAAAGCATCACGGTATAAGATCAGTGAGATGACCCCGGGCGATGTTGAGGGGGAAGAACGCCCCGAAAAGAAAATTCCCAAAAAGGTTATGTGGTATGCTCCTATAATACCACGCCTCAAACGCCTTTTTCGTAAAACAAGGACCATGCAAAGTTGTTGCGGTGGCACAAAGAAGACCGTAAGGTAGACAACATGTTGAGACACCCCGCTGATGGGTCCCAAAGTGGAGAGCAATAGACGTGGAATTTCCGTGAGTTTGTAAAAGACGCAAGAAACTTGAGATTCGCTTTAAAATACGGACGGTATGAATCCTTTTGGTGAGCGAGCAAAGAGTCATAGCACTTGGCCTGTTACACTATGTATCTACAACCTTTCTCCATGGTTATGCATGAAGCGAAAGTTCATTATGATGCCAAGTGCTCATCCAAGGCCCGAAGCAACCGGGCAATGACATTGATGTCTATCTAAGGCCATTAATTGAAGAACTCCTACTTTTATGGAGCGAAAACAGTGTTCGTGTGTGGGTATAAGTACAAACAGAACACTTCGACCTGCGAGCACTGTTGTTTGTGACAATCAATGATTGGCCTGCTCTAAAGTAATCTTTCGGGGCAGTCAAACAAGGGATATAATGCATGCACACACTGTTTTGATGACCTTGATAGTATATATTTAAAAAAAATACGTAAAAGGTCGTGTACCTTGGGTATCGTCGATTTCTTTCTATGAATCACCCAGTTAGAAAGAAAGGCAAGCATTTTAAAGGTAAAGCAGACCACCGATGTAAGCCTCGCAAATGTAACTGGAGAAGATGTATTTGAGATGGTTAAGGATGTGAAAGTAGTTTTTGGTAAGGGACAGGGCAGCCAACCGGTTCCAAAAGATGCAAATGGGTCATGCACCCATGTAGAAGAAGAAGTCAATATTTTGGGAGCTACCCTATTGGCAAGTCCTAGAGGTCCGAATGCGATCGACGTCATGCACCTGACAAAGAATCTTTGTGTGAACCTCCTATGATTCATGGGTGTGTATAGGAAGCCTAAGGATTCACTTGAAGCATGACAAGACTTGCAAATAAGCATGGAAGAGCGAGACAACCCGCATCCGTAGAAAACAGATGATGGACGCCAATATTTAAGACCTGCTAGCTACACTCTTAGCAATGAAGAGAAAAAAATCATGTTTGAATGCTTAAGCAAAGATCAAGGTCCCATCCGGATTCTCCTCTAATATAAAAGGTATAATAAATGTGCCCGAGAAGAAATTTCTCAACTTAAAGTCGCATGATCGCCATGTGCTTATGACGCAATTGCTTCCAGTTGCATTAAGAGGAATTCTACCTCCACATGTACGTCCCCGACCACCGTTAAGCTATGTGCATTCCTCAATGCAATTTCTCGAAGGCAATCAATCCACTTTGAAACTTGCCGCTCTCTACGAATGACATGGTTCAATGTCTTGTCGGCTTTGAGTTAGTGTTCCCTCCATCCTTCTTTGATATCATGACACACCTCCTAGTTCATCCGGTCAAGGAGATCAATATTCTTGGTCCTGTGTTCCTACATAATATGTTTCCCTTCGAGAGGTTTATGGGAGTTCAAGAAATATGTTCACTAGCGTGCTCGGCCGTAAGGAAGCATCGCAAAGGGTTATGGGACGAGGGAGGTCATTGAGTTCGTGTTGAATTCATTCCCCGAACTTGACCCAATTGGTGTTCTTGAATCGCGACACGAGGGGAGACCGACCGAAAGGGAACAATAGGAAAGAAAACATACATCGATACGGGGGGGATTATTTCAATAAAGCACACTACACTTGTTCTTCAAAACTCATCCGTGGTGGAGCCGTATATCATGAAACACAAGGACTTTCTACGATCCCAGTTCCCAGAGAAGAATGAAGCTTGGTTTATGCGTCAGCACATGGCCACTTTTAGTGATTGGTTACGAAAAGAATGTCAGGGTAATGACCAGATTGATGAGTAATTATATTTGTTGGCTAGGCAACCATCATGGCACATCCTCACATACAAAGGGTACGAGATAAATGGAAATACATTTTACACCCTAGGCCAAGATAAAAAAAGCACGAACCAAAACAGTGGGGTTCGCGTAGACGCCACCGACCCGAATGGAAATAGACAAACATATTATGGCTGCATAGAGGAGATTTGGGAACTAGACTACGCACCTAATTTTAAAGTCCCTTTGTTCCGGTGCCAATGGGTCAAGAATACCGGAGGCGGGATAACAGATTGACAAAGACTATGGAATGACAACAAAGTGGACCTCAACAATGTTGGTTACAAAGGTGAACCATTCATCCTTGCTGCCGATGTGAATCAGTGTTCTATGTGAAAGACATGTCTACAAAAATGTAAGAGAGGGAAAAATGACAACAAATCAACGAATGAAACAAAAACGCCATATAGTTCTCTCAGAGAAAAGAAACATTGTGGGAATTGAGGATAAGTCAGATATTTCAGAAGATTATGAAAGGGATGACCGAATCACGCCTTTCAATGTGACCAAAGATCCGAGCATCATGATAAATGCTGAGGACACTCCATGGTTACGCCAAGATCATGACCAAGGAACATACGTCAAAAAGATCACTACTGTGCCCGCCTAATAAATAGAGTGTATTAGAGTATATGTATGTGACACTTGTAACTTCAGATTTGTATTAGTTTTTTTTATTTTATATCATTTCAAATAATGAAATGACTTGAAGTATTTGTTGCTAAGCATGTGCACAAGAAGAACTTATGGGAGACCAATTTGGCATTGGAAAAAGTAATGCAAAAACAAATTTCCTATTGAAAAGATTTTATGTTCCCAATTTTCCAAATAAGTAATTACATAAAATAAAATGGAACTGTTATTTTTAAGAAATTTATACCCATTCCTTTATTTACTATGCATTTAACAAAAATAATCTTTTTTAGAAATAGCATAGATAAACAAAAATAATCTAATATAAACAGCCAGGTTGAAAAATATCTTGATATAATGGTGAATATCACGTAGATCACGATTTTGGAGATAAATAGTGATACATGAACAAAATTTACGTTAGAATAATGCAAAAACAAATTTCCTATTGAAAACAACTACTTTTAAGTATTTTAATTAAGTTAAACATTTTTGCATTAACAAAATACTAATTATTTTTAATATTTATGTTTACTATTAGAAGGGATGAAAAGATTTTATGCTCCTAATTTTCCAAATAAGTAATTACATAAAATAAAATAGAACTGTTATTTTTTAAGAAATTAATACTCATTATTTTATTTACTATGCATTTATCAAAAATAATCTATTTAGAAATAGCATAGATAAACAAATAATCTTATGTATAAACAAAGCGGGTGGAAAAACCTTTAGTCCCTGTTGGTAATACCAACCGACTAAAGGTCACCTTTAGTCCCGTGCCGTGATACCAACCGGGACTAAAGGTTGGAGCTTTAGTCCCGGTGCGTTCCACCGCCCGGGACTAAAGGACTTTTAGTCCCGGTGCGTGCCACCACCCGGGACTAAAGGTCCGCGCAGATATTTAAGGCGGGGTCATCTTCCTCCTCGATCCGATCCACCCCGCCCTCAAGCACGTAGCCCTAGCCGCCGCCGTCTCCCCCCGCCCGCCGTCTCGGGCGCCGTCTCCCGCATAGGGAGTGCCCAGATCACACTCCACCGGCAAGACTTGTCCCCCGACTCGTCGTATCCCCGGCCTTGGCCGACACAACCCTCACCACACACCCAAGACACACGCCAAGATCTCTCCCACGTTATCCCCAGTTATCCAGTTCACGGCACCACGTGCCTTAGCCACACACAAGCATGTATGAGTAAAGTGTAAGTGTGTAGCAAAAATCATAAAGTAGGCGAGCGTCTATCCTAGCGGCGGGTGTGCAGGAGAAAGGTTGCGTCAAGGTAATGGCTTATCAAGCAATCTACCATGCATCCTATCACAGTTCATTTGCATAAAGTAAAGCACTAGCAGCTATATATTGCATGTCTAATAGGATTCTACGAGGTTGGGTGGGATGTGGCACCTGTTCATAGCAATCCATAGTCATCCACATCTGGTTGTCCTTGTGCTTCCTGCCTCCTTTGGGCCTTCGGCCCGCCCGTCATCATCGCGATGCAACTACCTCGGTATAGCGACAAACAAGGCAAAGAGCAATCAATCCCTCACCAAAATCCAATAATCCCCAAAAAGGAAATAAGATATAAAAGGAATTAGATAACTCCAATTAAACTCCAAAAGGCTTAGCCCTCACGGAGAGTGCCCAATCCTCGGGCTCCAAACAAACAGAAGTGGTTGTTCGTTAAGTATAAGCTCAGATCGAGGCCTCGGAATAGCCAGTACCTTCTGGGTCAACCATGTTGACCTATAAGGCTCCAAGAGAAAAGGCCTTGATCCTAACTTAACTTAAACCAACACCACGGCTTATAGCCTCCCAATCCGAACGTCATGGAATTTGGCGGGCACCGGAGGATCACAAGCAAGAGGGAAAGGGAAATAGGAACAACAGGGTTTGGCCCTTGTAGCCTCTAACCCGTAAGTCACAACTACTACATAAGATTCGAGTAAGAACAATTAACATGAACAGAGGAATTGTGACTTGGTTCTGAGGCTCTTTAGCTTACCCGTCATGGTAGCCGACGGTAGCAAAAGAGATTGGGACACGAACAATAAAGGAGCGACTATAGGTCCTCTCGACCCACACGACACAACAACGTCGGGAGCCGAGAAGAGAGTAGCACGACGGGGGGAAGAGAGGAGTTAGGCCGGGCATGTCCATGCCGCGGCCTCGGTCACATCCCTCGGTGAGGATGGTTTTCCAACGGTCGATCGGGTCGACTCACATGGTCCGAGAACAAGACATAGACCATAGCTTCGCTAACTAGAAGAGGTAGTCCGATCTTTGATCCAATCGTCATGGCTAAGACGGGATCGAACAGAACGGGCTAGCGAGGAAAAATAAAAGGTAGAAAAGAGAGGGAGCGGTGGTCTACTCCTTCCGATGCACATGCCACGGCAAAAGGTAGGGCATCGGAGAGGGGCGACGCACAAGAGAGCGCGAGTGCCTAATCCACATGTAGGGTACCTCGACCAAGGTGCACTAAATGCACTAAGGCGTTCCTAGAGCTCCTAACGGTGCGGTTGTCACCGTGAGAACTCAGGGATGTCATGGTCTATTCTAGGTACAAACATATGAGGGGTTAAGCACGAAGGACCCAAGAGAAAAAGGTGAGATTCGCCTTCCTTTGATCCACTCGCCATTGCAATCGACGGGAATCAGAGGAATGGAATCAGGAGAGCAATAATAGAACACCGACGAACTCGATCGAACATCAAACGAGATTTCGGTTCCACAGTACTTCGGTCCACTTGACATGGCAATAGTCAATAATCAAAGTACTCGAGTCAAGAAAGTCAATCCACGCCTTTACCGAACTAGCGAGGATCAAAAGGATAAAGAAGGAAGAAAGGCCCCGCACTCTTCTCGACCTACTCGTCATGGCAAGCGGCGGTGGTCGGAAGAAAAGAGACGGAAGTCTCGCACGGTCCCTTGATCCACACCAACTCGTAGGGCACCACGACCTCCGTGCAACTAAAGCGGCAAAAAGCTATTCCTCGGGTTCGTAGCGATGCGGTTGTCATCACGAGTACCGAGGAATGCTCCACTCTAGGTGGTGCAAGCATACAAGGTGGTGGGGAAAATAGCACAAGAAAAGAAAGGAAAGAAAAGAGGTGAAGCCCGATGGTCATGGCGAGATGACCGGGCGGCCATAAGCTTTACCTACACGGGTTTATTCCCGTCGTCCCCACGATAGTTGCTTCCTAGTTCGTTTCCCACTAGACTAGGTCTTAGGGGCTCAATGTGCGCTGGTAAGATCCGCATCGATAGCGATATCGAGCTCCTTTATGACCACATCCTAGGGCCGAAGGTAGAAGCTAACACTCGTGGTACGACAAAGACAACTAAAGCACGAGAGAACGAGTTACGCCGGGCGGCGCGATCACGGTGGGGACGAACCCACGATCGAAACGCTCAAACGAGGTACGGTCCCTTGACCGCTCGAAGGCTCGGTCCACATACAAGCATCGGCGCAAATACACAAGAAACAACAACACCATACAAGAACTAAACCAACACGACCATCACAGGCGAGTGCACAGGATCCATAGCATGAGGGAGATAGACCGGCGCGAAGGCACGGCACGTGCATAGATAGACATGGTATAGATAAAGTGCGACATTGTGAAAAAAGAATGAAAAAAGCGTGGGCTTTGGCCGACATCAAGGATGATGTCGGCGGATGTCGGCGAAGGTTCTAAAAGCTCGACCTTGTCGTTGGAGTGGCGAGGCCGGTAGTGGAGCATCGCCGGGGGTGCTAGGAGGCCGGGTGGCCGCAGCGGCTCAGAGCCACGTCCCGCGGCCTCGGCCGGCCGTGGCTTGCCGCTGGCCGTGGCGGGCTGTGCCTGGCCGCAGCTTGGCCCGGTGGCTACGACTGCCGAGGAGGCCGGGGCTTGGCGACGAGCAGCAAGCCGGCGGAGGGTGGCCAGCTTCCCTGCGAAGGTGAAGAATAGCCGCACGGCGGCCGGTCTCAGTCCAAACGCCGACGGGAAGAGAGAAAGGTGGGGTCTTGGGCCATGGTAGCTCACCGGGCCGTAGCGGAGAGGGTCCAAAGCAGGTGGTGGGGGCGTCATGGAGCAGCAGCAGCCGCCTTGGCCGGGCCGGGCGCTGCTTCGCTGCCGCCAGCGGGGGCCAGCCGCAGTGTGGTCGCAGCCGACCGGGCGAGGCTACGGCCGGACGGGCGCAGGGGCCGGGCCGCAAGCGGCCGGGGGAGCGTGGCTGCGGCCCGGTGACGCCTCGGCGGCGTGATGGCTCCAAGAAGGCAGACGCCGGGAGAATCGAGAGGGCACGCCGGAGCGCCGAGGAGCTCGTGCCGCACTTGCCCGCGGCGTGGCTCCATGCGACGCTGGCGAACGCGGCTTGGCGGGGGCGTGGGACAGAGCGCCGGCGGCGGGTGGCGCTGCCGCAAAGCGTGACGAGCTCGGCCCGTGGGGGAGGGCCGCCCGCTCGGGTGAAATGACGGCCGAGCCAGCCGCTAGCCGCGTCGAGGCGCTGGTCCGGCGCGACGCTGGCTCGACGTGAACGGCGCCGGCGTGGTGAAGCAGATCTGCGGCGCCGGTCTCGCCCGTACGGCGGAACGCAGCCGCAGCAGCTCGTGGGTGGTTGGAGAAAGCGAGGCGCGGGCGCTGGTGTAGCGCTTTTGAGGACGCGGGGCGGCGCGACGCCGAGGCAGGGACGCCGACGCGTGGCGAGGCGGTGCTCCCTTCGAGCGGTGCGACGACGAGGCGGGGTGACCGCTGGTGAGGCGAACGGCGAGGGCGGGCGCCGCTGGGGCTCGGGCGACGCCGTGTCCGGCCGAGGCTGGTGTCGCCGCGGGCGCCGCGTTCCTCGCGCTGAGGCGCGGCCCGTGGTCGGGCGCTGGCCGAGGCGGCCCCGACCGGGCGCGTGGTGGGCTCGCCAAGCGGGCGTTTGCTCGGTGGCGACGCCGCGACGCCGGGCGCTGAGTCGGAGCGCCGCGGTCGGGCGCCGGGTGGCGAGGGAGCAAGTGGAGGCAAGCCGCTCACGGTCGCGCGGAACACGGAGCGGCGTATGGGCGGGCCGAAAGCACGGCACAGCGGTGTGGCGGCTACGATGCACGCGGGTGACCATGCACCGGGCGAGGTCCGCGCGCGCCGCGGGCGCGCTGTGTGGCGAGCGCGCGCCTGCGGTGAAGCAGGGAGGGAGGAGAGGAAATGGCGGCGCTGAAGGGAGGGGCCGGGCGCGGCCGTGCCGCTCTATACGGGCGGCCGCCCTAGGGCTACGGGCGCCGACGGCCGGATGCCTCGGGCGTCCGCATTCTATGGGTGCGTGGGCGCGCATCCCGAGGCGGAGCGGGCGGGGCGCGGGCGACGCGCGCGCGCTGCCGCGCAGCGCCTGCGGCGGCGGCGGCTCCGGGCGCCCGCCCTAGGGTTCCAGGGAGGGTGCACGGCCGTTGGGCCTTGGTGGGCTTCAGCGGCTAGGCCGGTGCAAGGGGAAGGGGAAGAGGGAAGCGGGCGGGCCGGGCGTGGGCTGCCATGCGCCGCGGTGCCTTCTTCGAAATGGGTCAAGGTTCTTTGGGCTGCGCGAGAAGGAAAGGAAGTGGGGCTGTTGGCCCATGAAACAAAAAAGGAAATGATTTTCCCATTTTGCCATGGTGGTTTTAAGAAAGGATTTAAGAAGGAAGAAGATCATTTCCTACCCGTGTTTGAAGACATTTCTAGAGAAATTTAGAGAGAGGATTGAGAGGAACTCTTTAAGGGAAAAGAGTGAATTTGAAAACAAGAGGAAGAAAAGGAAAAAGGATCCCCTCATCTCTGATTCTAGAAATTTTAAAAGCAAAGCTAGGTAGATTAGAGAAAATTTCAAGGGAAGTTTTCGGTGAGTTTCTACAAGGTAGTTTGAGGGGAATTTCGGGGAGGAAAACTTTGTTACGGATTCAGTTGAATCTCAAGGAGGGGGGTTTGAGTGGAGAATTTAAAGACGGTTGAAGGGAGTTGCTATGGAATAGTGCACTCCAAACTCCGACACAACAAGAAACTCGGATCCAACACAAGAGCAAAAGCACTCTCCTACAAGCAATACTATATGTATGCACCGTTTCAAAAGCGCAGCTCCTGCGTTTGACCTAGCAACTACATGCTTCACACATTGCGTAAAAAAGTTTTAAAAAGTTCAGATTTTTTGTGTTTGGTAAAACCCGGTTGTTGTTACAGCCTACCCCCTTACCGGAATCTCGTCCCCCGAGATTCAAGTGTTGTCTAGGGTTGATGGCTCTTGCAAAGTTCCACATGCATCAATGCACCAAGTTTTGCGAAAGGAAACTTCTTTGAAAAGGAGTTTTGAAGGTAGGGCTTTGGAGAAAGCATTTTGCAAGCGACTTTTGAATGGTGGGAAGCATCTTATAGAGCATGTGAAAATACTTTTGTTTGTTCAATTTTTTGCAACAAGGGTCTTTTTCAAAACTCTTTTTTGAAATCAAGACTCTTGTAAACTTTTCGTAGAGCAAGTTCAAAATACATTTGGAAAGGCTTTTCACAAATCAAAGATTTTTTTTCAAAAGCAAGTTGAAAACTAGGTGAAAGACACACTTTTGCACCAAAGGTTTCGTAAAAAGAGTTCAAGTGCCAACCGAGAACTTTTTGAAAAGTAAGCAAAAATGTTTTTTTAAAACCACGGCTTTTGGAAATAGCCCTTTTTTTTAAAACCAAAAACTTTTGAAGAAGGTCCATTTTGAAATGAAACCATTAACTTAAACCTTTGAAATTGGATTTTGACATGGAACCCAAAATCTCCTATCATTCATAAAACCTTTCGAAAAGCTTTTGTAAATCGGGTTCAGAAAATTCTTTTCGGAAAGCACCGCTTTGAAGGGAAAGCAAAGGGTTTTGAAATCGCTTTTTGAACAACGTTTTGAAACTTGGAAATCAAACACTCCTTTTTTCTTTTGTCTTGTATACATTTTGAGGAGCTTTTTGGAATAGGTCTGTATAAATCGTTTTGGAAGAAGAGAGCTTTTCCAAAAGACGTTCAAATTTGGTTCAAAATTTTGAATCTTTGAGTCGGAAAGTAGGGGTTTTGAAATCGGGGAGTTTTCAAGAACAAAAGCATTTCTCAAACTCGTTTCCTGCAAAAGATAGACTTTTCCAAAAATAGGGTTCTGCTCCTAGCAAAATCTTTGGATTTTGAAACTTTTTCTTTTAAACAAAATGGAGCGTTGAGAAGGAAGTTTGCAAAATCCGAATAATTTGGAAACAAAACAAGTTTGTGGGAAATAAACTTCTTTCAATAGATTTTATTTTCGTAAGGATTTTTGAAAAGGAAGGGGGGAGCTCGAGATTCGGGTGGTTTGCGGTAATCGATTAGGGCAAATCACGATCACTTTCCTTGATACCAAAGATACGCCGGCAAAGAATGCGGAGGCCTCACACATGGGGCCCCAAGTTTCGTAGCGAGCACCATAGCTCAAGATCGTGGCTCATCCCTAAATAAGTTACCGACAATGTCCCAAAATCTCAACTAAAGGGAGAGGAGGGGGTTTTTAAAGCGAAAACCTTTGTATACTATTTTGAAAGCATTTTCGAAACAAAGGTTTTAAATCTTTTTATTTTGCAAATTTTTTTTGAGCAAGAAGATTGCAACCCTTGGTTTGAAACTAACACAAATAATTTGAAATTGGTTGCAACCCATTTGATTCAAAAAACATATAAATAAAGAGTTTTCATTTTTACCTAGCTAGAGCAAACCTCCTAAAGAGAGATTTGAAAAGTTTTGAAAAGACTTTTAATTTGTGGAACAATCAAAACTTTAGGTTTTTTTTTCAAACCTTTCTGAAAAGTGGGGGTTTAAGATCCAAAAGATTTTGAAAACTTGCGCACCGGCCTTTTTGAAATAAAGGAGGGTTTTTAAGGGTCACCAAGTTCACGGAGTTCAAAACTCTTTTTTTTAAAGGTTTTGCAAATGCCAAAGATTTTTCCAAAGCTATTAAAGGTGAGCAGTTTTTTGATAGTCCATTCGAACAAGGCAGAGAGTTGTTTAAAACATTTCTGAATTCCAGTTTTAAAGGTAAAATATGCGCTTTCAAAAGGTGTTGAAATCAAAGATTTCGAAACTCAAATCTTTTGAAAAGTCTCATTTGTGGTAAACAAGGTTCAAAAGGAGTGCAAACCCAGAAGATTTAAAGTCATTTTTTCAAATTAGAAAGTAAAGCTTTTACAAAAAGGAACTCAATTTTTTAGAAACACTTTTTAAAATTAGGTTTGGAAAGCGCATTTTGATTTGTAAAAGTAACTTTTGGAAAATTCAAGATAAAAAACCTTTTAAAGCCATGTTGTTTCATAAAATTGGTTATAAAACATATTTGAGTTCAAAGATGGTTGCTTTTGAAAAGAGGAATTTGGCTCACAGGGGTCAAATCAAAGCCTTTTAAAACAAAATCGAGCCAAAAGGTCTTTGTCTTGAAAACGCTTCGCCAAATATCTTTATTTTGAAAGCGTTTGTCAAATAGAAGGCAAAGTTTGGCTCTTGGAAGCAAATTAGAACACATTTTTGAAAAAAGAAACTAATTTCCAAATCGTCCGAAGATGACTCTTTGAACCCAAAAATAGGTTTTGGAGGGGAAGTTTTAAACCATTTTCATTTGAAAAAAAGGGAAACTCTCTAAAGCTTTTGAAATTTTTACCTTTTGAAGTAAAATCACTCTCTTTTTTTTGACAAAGGGCTTTTTGAAGGTAAAGCGAGCAGCTTGGAAGAGAAGTTTAGTTTCAAAGACTAGAGAACCATTTTGAAGGGAGGTTGACAAAAATTTGATGCATTGACTTCCTAATTCCAGTCATAGGTTTGGCTTAGGTTTTAGAGGGCTAGGTTATCCAGACTCACGGAGTCATATATATAAAATAATCTATATAGTCGACACTCAATCAATAAGAAATACAAAAACCACAACAACACAAAATCCAGGCATTCAGGCAGCATCACAACTCCTATATGCATAGTGTTGACTTGAGGCGACTCCTATGCCTTCAAAGTCTCACACATCTACCGACCTAGCGTGGGCAGAAGTGGGGGAGTGATTCCTAAGGGTTATCTCCTCATATCAGGGTGGTCAAACAGCAATAGAACTTAAGGTAGAGGGAGAAACAACTGTTTTCACTTCTAGCACCTATAGCAATCAGGATTTTTGGCTTCTATTCTAGTGTTTGGTCCTAAGGTCTCGTCCTACGGTCAAGTATGGCTCTGATACCAACTGAAACGACCCGCGATTTCCACGAAGGGAAATCCACAGAGTACATCATTTACAGTTGATACCACAGTTCATACATCGTGAAAAGGTACAAGTTACAGAGTTTTACATCACTTGTAGACACACCTAGATACAAAGTATCCTAGCGATCAACGCCGCACAAGTCAATATCGAGTAGACGTAAGCGCCACAATGGATGAAGGCTCCTCCTTCACAAACGATCATCGAGTCGGGGTAGTATATCGGCCGGGCGTCGACTTGATCTTCTTAACCAAACTTGAGTGTAGGGACGAGACCACCTATTCCTTCCAACACCGTTGTCGCCGTAGTCATCCTTGGGTCCCAAACCTGCTCAACTCTATCGAGACGATTTGTATGCGGCCACGGGCTCCCACCCTATGCCTTGCCTTGCTATGTGGTAAGTGGAATGCAAGGGTAGAGGAAAAGGCCTATATTTGGCTGTAGTTTTCCTATGCAAAATTCATAATATAAATATAATGTAGTTCATCAAGTTTTAACCCATCTCATCCACACATCCATCCATCCCATCCACATCCACATCCACACATCTCACCACACTCTCACTCTCTCTTGTCGGCAAGGAAGACTCCCGCTCCTTCTTGCCTCAACGGCCTAAGCCGGAATCCAAACACATCCAGGGGAGAGAAGAGAAAGGACTCCACTCACTAATCATGAGGGGTGGAAACATAGGAATGTCCATGACCGTGGACACGGCTATACGTATAGATCGATCAACTCGCAGAGCGTGTACACCGAACCACAAGATCACCATCATCGACGATGCCTCGTCTAGGCTGATACCAAGCTGCCGCCTAATCGGCCCGATGCCACCCTACCACTCACTGGGGCACCCCGGAGATCCACCGGCACGCCGAGACCGTGAGACGTGGTACCGGATCCCTAAGGGTTCCACGCCGCCTCGAAAGGGTGTGGGTCTCAGCACCCGCATTCTCCCTACACTATCACCTATCAACCTAGTAGTAATGGCAGGGGGCCAGCTAGCCAAGTCGCTTCCCCGCCCATCGTGAACGAGTGGTGTGTAATGGAGGGGTCCTATGAACCGGTTCTCAAGACATACCAGTCCTTAGGGGTGACTAGACAGACATCTTCACCATGGGGCCCGACGCCCGTGCCTCGACGGCACCTCCCTGTTCCGAGGATTCGTCCCACAAAGACACTCCTCCCCCGAACCTTCTCACATCACATGTACCCGCCATGTACTCTCTCACATAGGGAGTGCCCAGATCACACTCCACCGGCAAGACTTGTCCCCCGACTCGTCGTAGATCCCGCCCGATCGACACAACCCTCACCACACACCCAAGACACACGCCAAGATCTCTCCCACGTTATCCCCAGGTTATCCAGCTTCACGGCACCACGTGCCTTAGCCACACACAAGCATGTATGAGTAAAGTGTAAGTGTGTAGCAAAAAAATCATAAAGTAGGCGAGCGTCTATCCTAGCGGCGGGTGTGCGGGGAGAAAGGTTGCGTCAAGGTAATGGCTTATCAAGCAATCTACCATGCATCCTATCACAGTTCATTTGCATAAAGTAAAGCACTAGCAGCTATATATTGCATGTCTAATAGGATTCTACGAGGTTGGGTGGGATGTGGCACCTGTTCATAGCAATCCATAGTCATCCACATCTGGTTGTCCTTGTGCTTCCTGCCTCCTTTGGGCCTTCGGCCCGCCCGTCATCATCGCGATGCAACTACCTCGGTATAGCGACAAACAAGGCAAAGAGCAATCAATCCCTCACCAAAATCCAATAATCCCCAAAAAGGAAATAAGATATAAAAGGAATTAGATAACTCCAATTAAACTCCAAAAGGCTTAGCCCTCACGGAGAGTGCCCAATCCTCGGGCTCCAAACAAACAAGTGGTTGTTCGTTAAGTATAAGCTCGGATCGAGGCCTCGAATAGCCAAGACCTTCCTCGGGTCAACCATGTTGACCTATAAGGCTCCAAGAGAAAAGGCCTTGATCCTAACTTAACTTAAACCAACACCACGGCTTATAGCCTCCCAATCCGAACGTCATGGAATTTGGCGGGC
Organism: Chrysopogon serrulatus; assembly: GCA_015844335.1. Classification (NCBI taxonomy): domain Eukaryota; kingdom Viridiplantae; phylum Streptophyta; class Magnoliopsida; order Poales; family Poaceae; genus Chrysopogon; species Chrysopogon serrulatus. The sequence continues at coordinate 233,837 of JADLZL010002929.1, read as the reverse complement.
ACCGGAGGATCACAAGCAAGAGGGAAAGGGAAATAGGAACAACAGGGGTTTGGCCCTTGTAGCCTCTAACCCGTAAGTCACAACTACTACATAAGATTCGAGTAAGAACAATTAACATGAACAGAGGAATTGTGACTTGGTTCTGAGGCTCTTTAGCTTACCCGTCATGGTAGCCGACGGTAGCAAAAGAGATTGGGACACGAACAATAAAGGAGCGACTATAGGTCCTCTCGACCCACACGACACAACAACGTCGGGAGCCGAGAAGAGAGTAGCACGACGATGGGAAGAGAGGGAGTTAGCCGGGCATGTCCATGCCGCGGCCTCGGTCACATCCTCGGTGAGGATGGTTTTCCAACGGCCGATCGGGTCGACTCACATGGTCCGAGAACAAGACATAGACCATAGCTTCGCTAACTAGAAGAGGTAGTCCGATCTTTGATCCAATCGTCATGGCTAAGACGGATCGAATGTAACGGGCTAGCGAGGAAAAAAAAAGGTAGAAAAGAGAGGGAGCGGTGGTCTACTCCTTCCGATGCACATGCCACGGCAAAAAAGGTAGGGCATCGGAGAGGGGCGACGCACAAGAGAGCGCGAGTGCCTAATCCACATGTAGGGTACCTCGACCAAGGTGCACTAAATGCACTAAGGCGTTCCTAGAGCTCCTAACGGTGCGGTTGTCACCGTGAGAACTCAGGGATGTCATGGTCTATTCTAGGTACAAACATATGAGGGGGTTAAGCACGAAGGACCCAAGAGAGAAAAGGTGAGATTCGCCTTCCTTTGATCCACTCGCCATTGCAATCGACGGGAATCAGAGGAATGGAATCAAGAGAGCAATAATAGAACACCGACGAACTCGATCGAACATCAAACGAGATTTCGGTTCCACAGTACTTCGGTCCACTTGACATGGCAATAGTCAATAATCAAAGTACTCGGAGTCAAGAAAGTCAATCCACGCCTTACTGAACTAGCGAGGATCAAAAGGATAAAGAAGGAAGAAAGGCCCCGCACTCTTCTCGACCTACTCGTCATGGCAAGCGACGGTGGTCGGAAGAAAAGAGACGGAAGTCTCGCACGGTCCCTTGATCCACACCAACTCGTAGGGCACCACGACCTCCGTGCAACTAAAGCGGCAAAAGCTATTCCTCGGGTTCATAGCGATGCGGTTGTCATCACGAGTACCGAGGAATGCTCCAGCTCTAGGTGGTGCAAGCATACAAGGTGGTGGGGAAAATAGCACAAGAAAAGAAAGGAAAGAAAAGAGGTGAAGCCCGATGGTCATGGCGAGATGACTGGCGGCCATAAGCTTTACCTACACGGGTTTGGCTCCCGTCGTCCCACGATAGTTGCTTCCTAGTTCGTTTCCCACTAGACTAGGTCTTAGGGGCTCAATGTGCGCGGGTAAGATCCGCATCGATAGCGATATCGAGCTCCTTTATGACCACGTCCTAGGGCCGAAGGTAGAAGCTAACACTTAGGGTACGACGAAGACAACTAAAGCACGAGAGAACGAGTTACGCTCGGCGTCGCGATCACGGTGGGACGAACCCACGATCGAAACGCTCAAACGAGGTACGGTCGGTCCCTTGACCGCCCGAAGGCTCGGTCCACATACAAGCATCGCAAGAAATACACAAGAAACAACAACACCATACAAGAACTAAACCAACACGACCATCACAGCGAGAGTGCACAATGATCCATAGCATGAGGGAGATAGACCGGCCAAGGCACGGCATAGGCATAGATAGACATGGTATAGATAAAGTGCGACATTGTGAAAAAGAATGAAAAAGCGTGGGCTTTGCCGACATCAAGGATGATGTCGGGAAGGTTCTAAAAGCTCGACCTTGTCGTTGGAGTGGCGAGGCCGGTAGTGGAGCATCGCCGGGGGTGCTAGGAGGCCGGGTGGCCGCAGCGGCTCGCGTCAGAAGCCACGCCCCGGCCAGCCGCCGGCCGGGCTTGCCGCTGGCCGCGGGCGGGCTGTGCCTGGCCGCAGCCTTGCCGGCTACCGGTGGCTACGACCGGGTCGTAGGAGGCCGGGCTTGGCTGGACGAGCAGCAAGCCGGGCGGAGGGTGGCCACCCCCCCTGGCGGTGAAGAAGAACGGCATCGAAGGCCGGTCTCACCAAACGCCGACGGAAGAGAGAAAGGTGGGGTCTTGGGCCATGGTAGCTCACCAGCGGAGAGGGTCCAAAGAGGTGGTGGGCGTCATGGAGCAGCAGCAGCGCCTTTGGCCGACCGGGCCAGCTTCTGACCTGCCGCCGCCAAGAAGGGGCTACCGCAGTGGTCGCAGCCTCACCGGGCGAGGCTACGGGCCGGGCTGGACGGCGCAGGGCCGGCCGCAAGCGGCCGGGGAGCGTGGCCGTGGGTTCGGTGACGCCTCGGGCGGCGTGATGGCTCCAAAGAAGGCGACGCCGGGCGAGAACCGAAAGGGCACGCCGGAGCCGCCGAGGAGCTCGTGCTGCACTTGCCACGGCGTGGGGCTCCACGCGACGCCGCGGGCGAACGCTGCTTGGCGGGCGTGGGGACGAGCGCCGAGCAGCAAAGTGGTGGCGCTGCCGCAAAAGTGACGAGCTCGACGTGGGGGACAGGCACGGGCGGGTCTGTGGTGAAGCAGCCGGAAGCCAGGCGCGCCGCTGCCGAGGCCGTCCGGCGCGACGCTGGCTCGACGTGAACGGGCGCCGGCGCAGGAAGAAGCGGCGCTGGGCGCGCCGGGCGCCGGTGGCCGAACGCAGCCGCAGCTCGCGGGCGTGGTTGGAAGGGCAAGGCGCGGGCGGCGGGTGTAGCGCGCTTGAGGACGCGGCGTGCGCGACGCCGAGGCAGGGACGCGACGCGGTGGCGAGGCGAAGGTGCTCCGAAGCCGTGCGACGCATTCAGGCGGGGGTGACCGCGGTGAGGGCGAACGGCGAGGGCGGCGCCGCTGGGCCCGGGCGACGCCGCTGTGTCCGGCCGAGGCCGGTGTCGCCGCAGCGCCAAGGCGCTCCCGCCGCTGAGGCGCGGCCGTGGCCGGGCGCTGCCGAGGCGGTCCCCGACCGCGGCGTGGTAGTGGCTCGAAGCTGGGCTTACCTGGTGGGCGCCGCCGCGACGCCGGGCGCTGTGAGTCGGAGCGCCGCGGTCGGGCGCCGGTGGCGAGGGAGCGTTGGAGGCAAGCGCACGGGCCGAACACGGAGAGCGGCGTGGCGAGGTGCCGAGCAGGGCACGGCGTTTGGCGGCCGCGCACGCTGGTGACGCGCGCGTGCACCGGCGAGGTTCGCGCTGCCGCCGCGGGCGCGGTGTGGCAGCGCGGCTCCGTGGTGAAGCAGGAGGGAGGAGAGGAAATGGCGGCGCTGGCCGGAAGGGGCCGGGCGCTGCCGTGCCGCTTCTTATACGGGCGGCCGCCTAGGGCTACGGGCGCCGACGGCCGGATGCCTCGGCGTCCGCATTCTATGGGTGCGCGGGCGCGCATCCGCAGGCGGAGCGGGGCGAGGGCGCTGGCAAGCAAAGGCGCGCGCCGCGCACGCGGCGGCGGCGGCCTCGGGCGCCCGCCCTAGGGTTCCAGAGGGTGCGCGGCCGTTGGGCCTTGGTGGGCTTCAGCGCTAGCTGGGCCGGGCCGGTGCAAGCAGAAGGGGAAGAGGGAAGCGGGCGGGGGCGTGGGCTGCCATGCGCCGCCAAATCTTCTTCGAAGCCGGGTCGGGTTGCTTGGCTGCGCGAGAAGGAAAGGAAGTGTGGGCTGTTGGCCCATGAAATAAAAAAAGGAAATGATTTTCCCATTTTGCCATGGTGGTTTTAAGAAAGGATTTAAGAAGGAAGAAGATCATTTCCTACCCGTGTTTGAAGACATTTCTAGAGAAATTTAGAGAGAGGATTGAGAGGAACTCTTTAAGGGAAAAAGAGTGAATTTGAAAACAAGAGGAAGAAAAGGAAAAAGGATCCCCTCATCTCTCGATTCTAGAAATTTTAAAAGCAAAGCTAGGTAGATTAGAGAAAATTTCAAGGGAAGTTTTCGGTGAGTTTCTACAAGGTAGTTTGAGGGGAATTTCAGGGAGGAAAACTTTGTTACGGATTCGGTTGAATCTCAAGGAGGGGGGTTTGAGTGGAGAATTTAAAGACGGTTGAAGGGAGTTGCTATGGAATAGTGCACTCCAAACTCCGACACAACAAGAAACTCGGATCCAACACAAGAGCAAAAGCACTCTCCTACAAGCAATACTATATGTATGCACCGTTTCAAAAGCGCCTCCTGCTTTTGACCTAGCAACTACATGCTTCACACATTGCGAGAAAAAGTTTTAAAAAGTTCAGATTTTTGGTGTTTGGTAAAACCCGGGTTGTTCAGACCGCCGTCTCCAGCGTCGCCGTCCTCCTCTCGCCCCGAGGCCGCCGCCGAAGGGAGCATCTGCCGCCGCCCGCGCCTCTCCGATCTTCCCGAGCCAAGCGCCCGCCTCCTCCCATCTCCGGCCGTCCTCGCCCGCCCCAGCGCCCGAGGCGCCGCCCTTCTCCCTCCCTCGTCCTCGTCCTTCTCCGGCCGCCTGTCCTCCCCTCAAGTGCTGCCAGAGGCGCCGCCGCCTCCCTGCGAAGCGCGCGCCGCCTCGCTCGTCGAAGCCCGGCCGGCCGTCCCTCGCCCCTCCCGGGCCGCTTCTCCCTTCAACTCCGGCCAGGTCGGCCCGCTGGCCGGCTCTTCTCCGGCCAGCCCTCTCCTTCTTGGGACGGGACGGTCGCCGCCGGCCTCTTTCCGGCGGCCGGCCAGAGCGCAGCAGGGGCCGGCGCCGCCTCACCGTCTTCACCTGGCCGAGCAGGAGCGCCGCCTCGCCGCTCTTCACTCCGGCCGGCAGGAGCGCCGCCTTGCCATCCTTCACGCCGCGCAAGACGGTGAACATGTGTTGTATGTGTGTGTGTTGCGTCGGGCCGCCGAGCCGCGGATGTGTGTTTGTGGACGGCCGTTGAGCCGTGGACAACGCTGTGTTGTATGTGTGTTGTGGCCGGCCATCGAGCCGAGAGCATCTGCATGCAGGACTTGGCGCGAGAAAGAGAGCACGAACGGCCGTAATTTTATTCGAAACCCTAACGACTTAGCGACGCGATCAATCGACGACTTAGCGACGACCGGACGAACCAAGCGACGACCTAGCGACGACCGGACGAACCAAGCGACGACCTAGCGACGACCGGACGAACCTAACGACGACCTAGCGACGACCGGACGAACCTAGTGACGACCTAGCGACGACGTAGTGACGACCTAGCGACGAACGGACGAAACAAGACACGACAACCTAGCGCGACGACCTAGCGAACAAGACACGACGATCTAGCTACTTAGCGACGACCTAGCTACTTAGCGATGACTTAGTGACTTATATATATGATGTCAAGTAACTTTTAATATAATTAAACACCTTACTCAATTATATAATATATTAATAAAGTCTTGTAATATTAATGGTACTTATTAATAAAGTCTTCTAATATTAATGGTACTTATTAATAAAGTCTTCTAATATTTAATGTCTACTAACTTCATTATGTCATGTGATAGTAATTTCATTATGTCATGTGATAGTAACTTCATTATGTCATGTGACTTAGCGACGGCCTAGCGACGACTTAGCGACTTAGCGACGACCGGACGAACAAGACACGACGACCAAACTCCTACTTAGCGACTTAGCGACTTAGCGACGATCTAGCGACGGCCCCGACGAACAAGACACACGACGACCTAGCGACTTTATTAATAGAATGGCTTTATTATGTAACTTTATGTCAAGTAACTTTATTAATGGTACTTTTAATTAACTTTATTAACCTCCTCATGTAATATGTAAGGTTTTGTAACATTGTAATATTTTAATAGAATGGCAAGTAACTTCATTAATAATAGTAATGTCATGTGACTTTATTATGTAACTTTATGTCATGTAACTTTATTAATGGTACTTTTAATTAACTTTATTAACCTCCTCATGTAATATATATAAGGTTTTGTAACATTGTAATATTTTAATAGAATGGCAAGTAACTTCATTAATAATAGTAATGTCATGTGACTTTATTATGTAACTTTATGTCATGTAACTTTATTAATGGTACTTTTAATTAACTTTACTAACCTCCTCATGTAATATCTAAGGTTTTATAACATTATAATATTTTAATAGAATGGCAAGTAACTTTATTAATAATAGTAATATCATGTGACTTTATTATGTAACTTTATGTCAAGTAATTAACTTTATTAACCTCCTCATGTATATTTTTTTTCTTGTGGCGCTACATGACAAATTGAATTCTAACATCTTTTAATTAACAACTTTTGCAGAAATGGCCAATCCGAATGATAACATGGATGAGGCAATGATGGACCTAATCAACAGCGGCGGCAATCAAAATCCCCAAGTCCAAGGTGATGACAATGAACAAATAGATGATGGGAGTCAAGATTTCCGATTATGAAGAACTTGTGGGAGACAATCCCGATGAGGTCTATCTACAATCTAGTATATATGTATATACATGAAATTAAAAAAGAATGGCTTTTGTATTAATATATTTATACTTGTTTGTGTAGCCCTCCTGGATCGGCGACAACTTCCGGGAGTAGTAGAAAAGTGCGAGGCCCGAAAAAGCCATTGGAGGGTCGGTACATTCTATTGGAATTTGACGAGGGTACAGGCCAAGTACTTGGGGAACATTCAAAGAAATTTGTTGCGCACTGTGGATACCTTGTAAGGGAGAGGCTCCCGATCAGTGCTCGAGAATGGAGGCAACGGAAAGATGACCCTACTATTAGTTATGTCTCGGATCGTGACAAGGAATTGCTATGGCTAGATATCCTTCAACATTTCATGCTCGATACACAGGATGAAGCTTTGAAGGAGAAGGTTCAAATCTGGGCTATGCAGAAGATGGCCAAACAATTTCAGGCTTGGAAGAAGAAACTCCACAAGACTTTTGTTGCACATAACCGGACAAATAGATTTCACCAACAAGGCCTACGTCAAGTTGAGGCCTTTTTTGATGAGTTCGCATGCAGTTTAAGAACTCGATGAGGGTCGAGCACGGATGATCCGTAATCAGGAAAATGCTAGACACAAGCAATACCACCATCACTTGGGTTCAGGTGGCTACCGGACCGCTATTCCTAAGTGGCGTGTTGGAACAGAGATTATTGACAAGGGGATGGAACCAGAATCACTGCACTGGCCTGAGCGCGCCAAGTATTGGTTCTTCGGTCATGGGGGAACCCTGGACCTAGAGACTGGAAAGGTAGTGTACGACGAGAAGCTGCAGAGAGTGGGACAGAGAATGGCCTATGCCCGAGGATTAGTTGAAAGTGGCGCCTGGCAGCCAAATAGAGAGAAGGATGAGCTGACATACGCCCTGGAGACTACTGAACACGGTGGGCGAACAAGAGGCTATGGGGAGAAATCGTGGGAGCATGGATTCCCTAAAGATAGACCCACTTATAAAAGCCGCCAAAGAAAGAAGGAAGAGGAGGCAGAGCGGTTGCGTAGGTTGGAGGCAATGGTGATGGAGTCACGCCTTGAGCGGCTCGTGAAGCGATAGCGCGAGAGAGAAAGCGCTAGAAGATAGAATGAACGAGGAAATCAAAAGGCAAGTGCAGGGAAGCAATAAGTTCTATACAAAGGCAAACTGCATTAGAGCCAGGAGTCAACATTAGCCCCCCCGGTCAGTTGAAAAGCAGTTGCGCTTCCACGGAGGTGCCAACTATTCAAGACGACGTGGTGCTGTGCTTTCCGGTGGATGACGTCACTGAAGCTAAGACAACATGTGAGCTGCATATTCCACAGGGGGCTGCCACAGTCATGGTTGCTTTGTCGGTGTTGTAACTCATATCGACCCTACGAAGACACCAAGAATCCATGGGGCGATAGTTCCAAATTGGATATGCTAGTGTCTCGGTGGATAGAGTTGTCAAAAGGCTTCGAAAATGTGCAGCTTGAGATAGAAGGAGGTGATGGAGAGAAGACTCTAGGACAAGCGGAGAAGGCTTTCATTTGTTGGCGCAAGCGCTACATCATTATTCCCCGGGGCATCACCTAGTAGTCTACCACCACCTCCTCGTCATGAACCTAACCCTAGGTGCGGATGAAACTTGACGATACATTTATTCACTAACTTTATTTTGCATTCCCTTAGTTAGCGGTTTACTCATATACCTCTTTGGTTTCACAGGTGGTCACCAACATGTCATAGTGCTGCGGGTGATGACGAGGCAGTGCAAGACACGGCTGCATCGCCTCCAAATCCAATGCCGCCTCCTCGGGCTCCAACGCCGCCATCTCGGACTCCAACACCACCACCTCGGGCTCCAACGCCGCCACCTCGGGCTCCAACACCACCACCACGGGCTCCAACCCCGCCACCTCGGGCTCCAACACTGACACCGGCTGCCCCTTCGCCTCCACGTCGGGCTCCAACCCCCCCACCGGCCGCCCCATCGCCTCCACACGTGGCTCCAGCGCCAAAACCAGTGGACCCACCATTGAAGAAGAGGCCGACCACACAATCAAAAGTGTCGGCCGCCCCGCCGCCAAAGAAGAAAGCCTCCGAAAAGAAACAACCTATCATTCCTAAGAAGCTGTCCTATGAGAAGACTGCTGCAGAAATAGAGGCTTCAGTAAAGTCAGATGTGGACAGTTTCTTCAAGAAACTTAAGGATGAAAGAGAATCCAACCAAAACCCTGAGAAGCCATACCTCTTACTACGGCCAGAAGATCTACGGCAAAGGGTTCAGGCTCAACAAAAAAAGAGGCGTCAAGCTCAGAAAGAATCATCATCTTTATCGGACTATGATCGCACTCTAAGCAAATCCATAGAAGAAGGGAATAAGAAAGAGAAAAGAGCACGCAAGGGTGTAGCACAGCTCGGGGAGCAATCAAAGCAATCAGTGCCCCCGCTAGTCATTGGGAATGAATATGGTTCAAACATCGACGTGCTAGACCAACAGATACCTCAGATTTAAACTATGAGGATCTTGATAATTTTTTTTTTGGAGACTGGTCTTAGCTTAGCCCAAATGATAGCTGGGGCAGCAATTGAAAGTGCTCCAGAAATTGATCATTGGCGTAAGACATATGAATATGGCAAGAGTCTATTCAACCCCTCACGGCCCTCAAAGAAACTTGGCACGCAAATGTACTTGCTAAACCAAAGGTACCTTGCGGCGTGTGGCGTAAGAGCGCATGACTATATTTGCGTCCGAATTAGAAACCATCATTACTTCCATGGTGATGATGTTATTTATGTTCAATTTAATGAGCTACACCAGCTATGCCACATGGACGCTACGGACAAAGCTCTAATCAACTGCTTCGTAAGTGATTCTTTCTTTTAATAATGTCATCAGAAACTTATCATGTATATGTATAACTAATTACGAAAACCGGCTATACATATGCGAGAAACATGATAAGGGACCTCAGAGTTAGAAATGACAAGAAGATTGGATTTGTAGATCCTTATGTTGTATTCAAAGACCCCAAGACTCCATATGTCTTATGGAGAGTTCAAACGGAGAGAAATCTACGGAGGTACTTGATCAATCAAAAGGATAAAAAGATATATACTCTTTCCCTATAACTTTAAGTAAGTATCGTTATCGTGTGTACATTCTATTAAACCAATTAATCAGATCAGTATGAAGATATATAATTATTTTGCCTACACACAAATGCAGCTATCATTGGATACTAATTGTGATTGATCTCTGGCAATGTCATTTGGTAATCTATGACTCGTTGAGAAAACCACAGGAAGATTACCAAGAAATGATAGATATTATCCAAGGGTAACTTCGATCTCTAAATATTAATTTCAGCTCTTTAACTCGGTAATAGATAATTAATAATGATCGTTTTATTGCTAGGGTTTGGACTGGGTTCGTGCAGAAACACCGTCCAGATTTAAAAGCGCCACTTTCAAAGCCTATCCTACTTCAGTGGATTCTACGGCAGCCACCGGGCAAAAATTTGTGTGGCTACTATGTCTGCGAATTTCTGACGGTCTATGAAAAAAGAACAAATCTTGAGCACGCAAAAGTATGTAACATGTATATATAATAAGTTCATTTATTTGTTGCTATTTAATAAATCTTATTCATACCTCTAACTTTTTTTTCTTTAATGTCTACTAAAGGAGACGTGGTTGAGGCGAGAAGGTGTTGGATGAAGTCCGCCTAAAAGGAATTCAGGGAGACAATCATAGGATTTCTTAACGACCAAGTCCCGAATCCCGCCGACGAGTACTACTTCAACCATGACGAGCCAATGAAACCAAACCAAGATGATCATTTGTACGATGCTTGAGTGACGGAGAACAATTAAGTTGTAAATACTTTATCCGTGATGGATATGTATAAATATTATATTATGGACCTATAGACATGTATAATACATAAATAGTGTTATATAGTATATTTATATGTAATGCTCTAAATTATATAAATTATAGATGCGCGTCTACATAAACAAGCAGCGAACAATACGCATTCGAAAATAATAATAATATAATTGTAAACCAGAAATGGAAAACCAAAAGAAAAGAAAAAGAAAAAGAAAAAACTCTTTAGTCCCGGTTGGTAACACCAACCGGGACTAAAAAGGGCGGCAGTGGCGCACCACAGCGCACCATTTAGTCCCGGTTGGTGTTACCAACCGGGACTAAAAATGGACCTTTAGTCCCGGGCCGCGGAACCGGGACTAAAGGTGGGACATTTAGTCCCGAAACCTTAGTCCCGGCTCTGCAGCCGGGACTAAAGGCCGTTTAGGCCCGGGGCTAAAGCCCATCTCTGTAGTAGTGGGTGTCCGGCGACATTGCGAGGACTCCGACGGCGACGACCTCGACGGCAAGAGGAGTGTGCTGGTCGAGCACGACGACATGATGCTAGCGCTCTTGGTGAGGTAGCTCGCGAACGTCTGACGGTGGAGCTGCGAGTCGTCATACGACTCGGCCAATGGAGATGCTGACGTGCCCCTCGGGCTCAAGCTCGACTGCTGTGGCAGCGGCCGGCGATAGCACGCGGAGCTGGTCCGACGTATTCACTAAAAAGCAGACGCGGCGGCGACACCCCGTGCTGTCCTTGCAGGGTTGCGTATGCACTTGAAGCTGGTTCCTCGCATGTGGCATGTGTTTCAATGGACGCTAACTTCAAATCCTATGGTGAGAAACTCGATCGATTTGGGAAGCAACGACCTCATCATGCTTCATAGCGGGGAGTTGATTATGTTGTACTGGAACCTAAATTCTAGTAGCACATTTTGATTTGGGTTTCTAGGATCTTGATTTTGGTTTGAGGATCTCCAGAGCTTGCCGATTTCGATTTGTGATGCGCGAAGGGGAAAAGAACAGACGGGACTTTTTTTTATTGCCTCAACCTTACAGTACAAGTTGTAGTATCTGAACTCACGCACTTAACACACACCACACACACGCAACCCTACACACACTACACCCCCTAAGTGCGGATCTACATCCTATACCTAGGCTTGAACCACGGCTAATTGATCTAACAGTGATGGTACATCCGTGTGAAGCAACTGAAATTATTTTAGGAAACTACTCTTCCTAGGTGGGAAAACCTGCGCCGAGCCAGGCTCGAACGCAGGCCGGTAGCCTACACAGCCGGAGCGCTACCAACCGAACTACAGTTTGGTGGGCCTAAAAAAAATTCGAGGGACCAGCTACTGGAGGAGGGCACAGCTGATCGCCACGTGTGTGGAGACATGAACGAGACACGCCAACGAGACAGAGAAACCGCAGCCGCACGGAGCTGCCTGTGACCGTAATTAAAGCTGGTGGCGCGTGGTGAAGTTCCTTCTTTAGGCCCCCTTTGGATTGGAGGGGAAACACAGGATTTTTGAAGGATTTCATTCCTATGGATGTCCTTTGGTTCATGGGAGAAATAAAGGAATAATTCCAGAGGATTGCAATCCTGTGGTCTATTTTACAGGAAACGAAACAATAAGCTCGGAGCTCTTGAAATTTTCCTGGCGCGAAAAGAGACGGCTTGCGCGCCTCGCTCGCTCGTTTCCCGCTCCGCCGGTATGACTTCGCACTCGTATTTTTAGATAAGAGAAGCCCAGGACTGCAGCTGGGTCAACCAAAACAAAAAATCCTTCTCCATCGCGGGCACAGGGATGACAGCGGCCGCCCCATCACCGTCTTTCGCAACCGCCGACGGTCACCCGTCGTCGGGGCACGCGACGGCCCCTCCATTACTGCTTCACGCGACGGCGACCCCATCACCACTGCATGAGATGGCGCTCGGCCCTTCCTGTCGCCGACCATCGAGCTGGATTGCCCCAACGTCGGCGGTCGAATCCGTCGGACCCCATCCCCAGCCACCAAGTCCAACACTCGCAGCCGCAACGCCGCACGGATCCATGCATCCGCGTGTTCCTGCATCGTCCAGGTAATTTGCCTTTTCCCCTTAAGATCCCTATCTGCTTGCAAGTTCGTTACTTTTGTTAGCTTTAGATTTATTTCACTTTGTGTTTTATGTAATCCCGTTGTACAAACTGTCATGTGTCATGTTTAGCGCGTAGAACTGCGGATGGCTGGAGATGTGCCCAGTCCATGCCGTGGCCGCGCCGTTCGGGTGTGTAGTCACCGCCACTGCATGTTCGCCGTGCATGTCGCTCTGTTCCTGGCGGAAGAACCGGATCGAGCAACGATCGTGTGGTGGCGGTGGAGGGGCTCCGAGCCCATGTATCCGTGTCAAATAAAGGCAATGAAAAAAACCCCGAAAAGCTGCGGCAGTTGGCAGCGCCAAAACTCTCGGTGTTCGTCGTTCTGTGTTTCCAGTTCTCGCGTGCGTGCTGGTGATCGCGCTCCGGCGTTCACCGGCGAATCCAGTCAGCAGCAGGAGATCGGCGGACACCGCCGGCTCCAACACGTGGCATCAAAGCGAGGTGTATGTTCTATAGCGGTTCCATCAGCCCACCGCGAGAGCGACCGAAGAAGGTGCGCGTGGTTCCACGCAGGCGACCGGCGGCGACGATGGGCGAGGGCGATGGAGCGTCGGGCAGTGGCGGATCCAGTCATGTCCGCGAGGGCACGCTGATGTGGCCAATGCTCACGCGCTCGAACTACTCCGAGTGGGCGATGCTGATGCAGTGCAACTATGAGGCACTAGAGATATGGGAGACGATCAATCCGGGGACGAACGTGAAGCGCCATCAAGATCGCCAGGCCATGGCCGCACTGATGCGGTCCGTGCCAAAAGAGATGTGGGTCACGCTGGCCGGGAAGAAGACTGTCAAGGAGGCTTGGGAGACGGTCCAGTTGATGCGCCTGGGTGCAGAGCGCGTCAAAGATGTCAATGCCCGAAGTTGCTAGAAGACTTCGAGAACATCAAGTTCAAGGAGGGTGAGTCGATCGAGGATTTTGGCATGAGGATCAACAATCTCGTGGCCAAAATCAAGGTACTTGGGGAGAAGATTGATGAAGCCCGCGTCGTGAAGAAATTTCTCCGGGTTCGTCCTGCCAAATTCGTCCAAATCGTGGTTTCAATTGAGATGTTCTGTGAAACCAAGAAGATGACTGTGGAGGAGCTGGTGGGGAGGCTACGTGCAGCGGAAGAGCGCATGGAGGAGAAGGTTGAGCAGATCACTGACAAGGCCGGCCGACTGTTGTTGGCTGAAGAGGACTGGTTGGCAAAACATAAGCATCGCTTCCAGTCCAACTCATCCAAGGACAGCAGCAGTGCAGGAGGCAGTGTCAATCATCAGAAGGCCAAGGCACCACAGAAACTCGAAGGTGCTGGTGGATCCGGTGGACAAGGCTCCGTCAAGCTCACCTCGATGGGTACTCCTCGGCGCAAGGGGAGGTGCAAGAACTGCAACATTTACGGCCATTGGGCTGAGGACTGCAAGCGTCCGAAGAAGAAAGAAAAGGAGGAGAAGAAGGAGGCGGCGAACGTGGCGGTCGCAGATGCTGATCAGCCGGCGCTCTTTGTGGCGGCGACAAGCGACGTCGTGCGTGCCCCGAACAAGACAGTTCACCTGGCGGAAGAGAACGTGGTACCGACGAACTGCGACGGCGGTGTGTGGGTCTTTGGACATCGGCAATAACCACATGGCCCGGCACCGGCGGCGCCGACCGCGGCTTCGATGAAGAAGTGTCTGGTACTGTTCGTTTTGGTGATGGCTCTTGCGTCGAGATCAAGGGACTTGGCTCAATCGTCATGGAAGGGCGTGATCAACAGCATAAGGTACTGACCAATGTCTATTACATTCCAAAGTTGAAAAGTAATATCATCAGTCTAGGACAGTTAGAGGAGGCTGGGTGTGATGTCAGACTGAGGAATGGTAGATTGACAGTGGTTGATCAGGGTGGTGCTTTGTTGATTAGTGTTCCCCGCACAAGCAATAGGTTATACACTCTGAAAAATGCAGTAGTTGCTCCCATCTGTCTGCATATGAATCTAGAAGATCAGTCTTGGTTGTGGCATGCTAGATTTGGTCATCTAAATTTTAGAGCACTCAAAGAGTTGGAAGTAAAGGCTTAGTAGAGGGTATGCCAGCTGTTGACAAGGTGGAACAGGTTTGTGATGGCTGCACATTGGGCAAACAGCACAGAAAACCTTTTCCACAGCAATCCTCATTCAGAGCAAGTCAAGGTCTAGAACTAGTCCATTCTGACCTCTGTGGCAAGATCAGTCCACCAACACCTGGTGGCAAGCAATATTTTCTACTAGTGGTAGATGACCATAGTAGATATATGTGGGTGGAGCTACTGAGAACCAAAGATGAGGCACTGACATATTTCAAGAAAATCAAACAGCGAGCAGAACTAGAACATGGCAACAAAATGAAAGCATTGAGGACTGACAGAGGAGGGGAGTTCAACTCAGGATCCTTCACTGTGTTCTGCAATGAAACAGGCATTAAGCACTACACCACCACTCCATATTCCCCACAACAGAATGGAGTAGTGGAGCGCAGGAACCAGACTGTAGTAGAAATGGCCAGATGCCTATTGAAGTCCAAAGATGTGCCATCAGTGTTCTGGGGAGAAGCTGTTGTGACAGCAGTGTTTATCTTGAATAGAGCTCCAACAAAAAGTCTCAAGAACAAAACACCATATGAAGCTTGGCATGGAAAGAAGCCCAGAGTGGATTTTATGAGGACTTTTGGATGTATAGCTCATGTGAAAATGAATGGCCCTAGTATTACTAAGTTGTCTGACAGATCAACCAAAATGGTGCTCTTGGGTTATGAGTCAGGAACAAAAGGGTACAGGGTGTTTGATCCAATTGCCAATCAGCTACATGTGAGCAGAGATGTGGTGTTTGATGAGAAGGCTTCATGGAATTGGAATTCCCCTTCCTGGACAAGCCAGGCTGATTCAGGAACCTTTGTCATTGATTTTCAGTACACTGTGCCAAATTCGACAATAGGTGTCCCAGCAGATTCAGTGAATGGTGGAGGCAGTGAGCAGCACCAGGGGGAACAAATGCAAGGTGGATCACCCCAAGCACCTTCTCCAGCAATGCCAGCTTCACCATCTACTCCAGCTAATCAAGGTTTGGGATCTGCAGCAGGCTCAAACTCCATTCAATCAAACTCTGAAAGCAGCTCAAGTTCAGACCAGGGACCTACAAGATTCAGGTCTCTGTCTGACCTGTTTGATGCTACTGAGGAGATACATGACTATGAATATAGTGGACTATGTCTGTTAGTAGCTGATGAACCAGCTAGTGTAGAAGAAGCATTGACAGAGAGCTGTTGGAAGGATGCTATGGATGCTGAACTACAATCCATCAGAGAGAACAACACTTGGAGACTGACTGATTTACCAAAAGATCACCATGCAATCGGTCTCAAGTGGGTGTTCAAAGTGAAAAGGGATCCAAATGGGAATATTGTGAAGCACAAGGCCAGGCTTGTAGCAAAGGGGTATGCACAGAAACAGGGGGTGGATTATGATGAAGTGTTTGCACCAGTGGCTAGGCTGGAAATAGTGAGAGTTCTATTGGCCTTAGCAGCACATGGAGGCTGGGAAGTACATCACATGGATGTGAAATCTGCTTTCCTAAATGGCAACCTCCAAGAAGAAGTGTATGTTCAACAACCACCTGGTTTCTATGATCCAAAGAAGGCAGGAAAGGTGTTACAGCTTAATAAGGCCCTTTATGGGTTGAAGCAGGCTCCAAGAGCTTGGAATGCCAAGCTAGATCAAGAGCTGTGCAAGATTGGCTTCAAGAAAAGTGAAGAGGAACATGCTGTATATAGGAGAAGTGAAGACAACTCTTTTTTGTTGGTGGGTGTTTATGTGGATGATTTGATCATTTGTGGGCCTGACAATAACAGAATTGCTAAGTTCAAGCAACAGATGATGAACCTGTTCAGCATGAGTGATCTTGGTCTGTTAAGTTACTACCTGGGCATAGAAGTGACACAAAGAGCTGGTGAGATCACCATCTGTCAGAGTGCTTATGCAGCCAAGATAGTTGATCAGTGTGGACTAAAGGGATGTAATCCAACAGACACACCAATGGAGCAACGTGTCAGGCTTGTTGCTGGAACTGCAGACAATGCTCTGGATTCTACAAGGTATAGAAGTATTATTGGTAGCTTGAGGTACCTAGTGAATACCAGACCTGATATTTCATATGCAGTGGGCATGGCAAGTCGTTTCATGGAGTCACCAAACAAAGAACATTGGGCCTTAGTCAAAAGAATAGTGAGATATGTCTCTGGTACATTGGACTATGGCTGCAAATATACCAGAGGAGGAGGTGCAGGACTGAACCTGATTGGATACACTGATAGTGATCATGGTGGGGATCTAGTCCTGCGCAGGAGCACTACTGGCATGATTTTCTTCCTGGGTACAAATTTGGTGACTTGGACTTCTCAGAAACAGAAAGTTGTGGCTCTATCAACTTGTGAAGCTGAGTACATTGCAGCAGCAGCTGGTGCCTGTCAGGGAGTTTGGTTAAGCAGGCTGATAGCAGACTTGATGGGAGGCAGTGTCCAAAAGTTCAGATTGTTGGTTGATAACAAGTCAGCAATTGAACTTAGCAAGAACCCGGTGTTTCATGAGAGAAGCAAACATATTGACACACGCTTTCATTACATCAGAGAATGCATTAGCAATGGGCTGGTTGATGTTGATCATGTGAGGACTGACAACCAGTTGGCTGATATCCTGACAAAGGCGCTGGGGAGGATCAGATTCATCGAGCTGCGTCAGAAGCTGGGCGTCGTGAGAATGCAACAGGATTAAGGGGTGATTTGTTAGCTTTAGCTTTATTTCACTTTGTGTTTTATGTAATCCCGTTGTACAAACTGTCATGTGTCGTGTTTAGCGCGTAGAACTGCGGATGGCTGGAGATGTGCCCAGTCCATGCCGTGGCCGCGCCGTTCGGGTGTGTAGTCACCGCCACTGCACGTTCGCCGTGCATGTCGCTCTGTTCCTGGCGGAAGAACCGGATCGAGCAACAATCGTGTGGTGGCGGTGGAGGGCTCCCCGAGCCCATGTATCCGTGTCAAATAAAGGCAATGAAAAAAACCCCGAAAAGCGGCGGTTGGCGGCGCCAAAAACTCTCGGTGTTCGTGGCTTACGTGTTTCCGGTTCTCGCGTGCGTCTTGGTGATCGCGCTCCGGCGTTCACCGGCGAATCCAATCGGCCGGCGGGGAGATCGGCGGACACCGCCGGCTCCAACAACTTTTCCCCATCTGCTTAGACACCGTAGCACACTTTCGGATCCACCAACGATTGCTCGCCAAAGTTGATTCCGACAACTAGTGTCGTTTTATTATTTTCCCCGGTGGTAGTCCCGATAACACAACCCATATAGATCTGCACACTTTTTTCTAGCGTTATTTTCATAGTTTAAATTCGTCCAATAGATTTTCAGCATGGGCTAGATAAGCCTTGTTCATCTAATATACCTCGTATTATATTGCAAGGGAACCGATGCCATGGACAGGGTCCTCTCGGATTAGTATGCTTCATCAACACACTTTGTCTCGATACACAACACCACCACTCCCAGTCACAATGGTCTTATGATGCTTTGACGATGAGCATCGGCCTCGAAAAAAAAAGCTAGGAAATAGGTGATGCTACTTCTCATTTCAGTTCTACCAAGTACCTTCCATATAATTTCTATTTGCATATTCTTGACCAAACAGCCTGTATATAATCACCTGAACTGCATTGAATTTAGGGACAACAAAGAGAGCCGGATGGAGTCACGAAAAAGAAATTGTTCCTTATTGATCTTCTAAAAAAGAACATGATGTGCCGGCTTTCAGAACACATAATGCTTGGAATAAGGACGCATGGACAAACATTGTTCATCGCATGAACGCAAAGTTTGGTACATCATATTCTGTTAGCCAAGTCAAACAGCAGGAGCAAGACTTGAAGAAAGCTTACCGTAGTGTTAAAGATTTGTTGGCTGAAAGTGGATTTGGATGGGATAAGGAGAGAATGATGGTGACTGCACACTGCAAGTGTTTGGGCTACTTTTTGCTGCTCGCAAAAAAACAACAAGGACGCTCTCCATTGGCAAGATAGGTCATTCCCATATTATGATGCTTTATCTCCACTCTATGATGGTGAGGCTTACATATTTTGTACTTTTTTATTTGCATGTTTCTTTTTTTGTAAAATGTGGTGATATTTCTTTTTTTGTTGCACATCATTCTGCAGGTCGTCACGCGGAAGGGAGAACCCGTCATGGCATGGACCATTATGCAAGCAAAGCAAAGAATGTGTCACTTCCAAAGACACAACCAATGCAAGTGTCTGACACATATCACTCACCGTCTCCAACGTTACATGCTCCGGGTGAATCGGGTTGGTTTCCTTCGAGGAAGAGACCGATGCGGCATATTTTGATTTTTCTCAGCCATCATCTAATCATGTGCATCGGACACAAGCTCCATCTACCTCCACACGGATGCATACAAAGGCTCCTGAATCTCGACGTTGTAAAAAAATGTAAGAGAAAAAGCTGCTAGCCTGGATGGATTTCATGAGGAATACCTAAAACTGAAGAAGGAAGAAATAGAACGATTTTACGCTATTGAAGAGAAGAAATTGGAGGATCCTTACAGCATCAACAAGTGTGTCACAATGGTTGAACGCTTACATGGTCTACAGCTGGGAGAAATATTGGTTGCATCCGACATCTTCAAATGCAAGGACAACATGGAAGTATTCTTATCATTTTCTCTCGATGCTTTACGGTTGGCTTGGATTAAAAGGGAAATTGGGCGTGCACAAGCAAACCTTCAAATTAGTATCGAGGATTAGAGACATGCTAGGATGTACTTTTGCATTAGACTGAGCGCTTTTGTAAACTAGGTGGCAAATGCTTTTGATTGCCTTCTAACCTAAACTTGGTTCTAGCTAGTTACACTCAATGACAGAAGGGGTAAAAAAACAGAGTGCTACCTCATGGGTTTTATTTAGGGAGTTTGAAGTATAATATATTAAGCTCATCATTAGGAGTACAAGGGCTGCAATGACCCTGAATTTTATATCAGTAAATGCAATGATACTAAGTCCTCCGTGCTATGTAATGATCCCACATCCTTCGTGCTATGTCATCTCGCATTTGATTCCCAGCTTGTCTACTGTTATTGAATGCTTGTATGTCACCATTATAGTTCAGATCTCCATTTGGCACGTCAACAATCTGTTTTGCATCAATTTCAACATTGGAGTTACTTGGCCACAGCATATCTCCATTGTGAAGGCGTATGAAGTTGTGTAGAACACAACAAGCATATCTCCATTGTGAAGGCGTATGAAGTTGTGTAGAACACAACAAGCAACTGATATGTCCTCTTGTTTATTAACTGGGTAGTGTGCACCGGTTTTCAAAATAGGAAACCTCATTTTTAATATGCCAATTGTCCTCTCAATATGGTTTCTTAGTTGTGCATGTCGAAGGTTGAACAATTCTTTGTAATCTCTAGGCCTTTGTTTAGCTCTTCTTTGTTCCTGTAGATGATATCTTGTTCCACGATATGGCGCAAGAAATTGTGTTGTGTTTGCATAACCTGCATCGACTAGAAAAAATTTACCAGGAGGCACTTCAAAGCCATGGTTAAGTGCATCTTGTAGAACTCTTGCATCTGAAGCTGACCCCTCCTAGCCGGCATGTACATGTACAAATTTTAGATCGAAGTCACATGCTAGCATAACATTCTGGGATAGTGTTTGCTTTCTATTCCGATATGGTTCTTGCTGATCCCATGGAAGTATCATTGGTATGTGAGTCCCATCAATACAGCCAACACAATCCTACAACATTAAAAAAAAATGCATTGTTTATATAGTATATTGTCTAAGTAGTTTGTTTGACCTTCTGAAATTAAAAAAATTAATATTGTGCATTTGTTCATACCTGAAAGAAGGGGTGGAACTTTGGTTTTCGCAAAATCTGGTGCGGGTGTAGGGAAGGTGGGCGTATATATACACATGTAAGCTGTGTAACTGCATCTAGCACTGCTCCAAAATGGCGACTTATGGTTTCTCCACTGTGCTGAAACTCATATTGCAGGGTCTCATTACTTGCATTTTTCGCTAGTGCATATAAGAATATAGCAACCTTCTCTTCTACTGTGATATCTCTTGAATCACACAGTAGTTGCTTCTCACGCAACTTATTGACCAAAGCTTGAAAAACAGGAACTTCCATTCGGAAGTTCCTTTTACTTAGGCTCTCGTGGCCTGTTAAGATTTCATGAACACGCTAAGCTCCTGACAGTTTTGATGTATGTATGAGGCTCTTACTAGATGATGGCCGTGATGAATCTTCTATGGTAGGGAGAACAAAAAATATGAACTCATCTTCATTTTGTGATCGATGTTGATAGTTTGGATCCATGACTAACCCAATGGAAAACCCACTAGGGATGCCCAAATATATTGCAGGTTCACTTTACAGATATGTACCACCTAATATACAGTAGAGACCAAACAATGAAATGAGCTATGCATCCTTGCAGGTATAGAAGTTCATATATATATGTAAAGAAATTGAAATTCAGTTACGACACTTGTGACTTACCAAAAGAAGTGTTTGTGCCAGTCAGATATCCTGCCATGCTTTGTGATTGATCAGATTTGGAGAGGAAGTTGTTGTATGCAAAGAAGGCTTTCTTGTGGTGTTTTGTGACTGAGCAGATGTGGAGATGAGCTACTTGGTCTGTTGAGATGCAAATGAGAAGGTTGCATTTGTCTGCTGGTGCATGTACTATTTATGGCTCCATATAACGGCTAGTTGTATTGATTTGAATGCAACGGCTAATGTACAGAAATCCTTTATTTTTCCCCGTGGCGTGCCAAAGGGCTGTTGGTTTACTTTCCTGTGGGGTTTTAACCCCCATAGGATTGGACAAGCATGGCACTTCAATTCCTACGTTTACCCTATCCCTACATGTATTCTATCTTGTGATCCAAAGAGGGCCTTAGATTGTAAATTTTTTCACTCTCTCTCTATCACATCAAATTTTAACCCGTATACATGGAGCATTAAATGTAAGTTAAAAAAATAACTAATTACACAGTTTAGTTGTATATCATGAGACGAATCTTTTGAGTCTAGTTAGTCCATGATTGAACAATATTTACCACATACAAACGAAACGTGCTATAGTTGTAAAGTTGAAATTTTTTCGCAATCTAAACGAGGTTTTTGTTTTATCTGCACTCTGAAGCAATGCATTTGCAAAAGTCCGGCGTGTCTACTTTGAAAAGCAGCAATGTTCCGGGAACAGTAATTATTGTTGTGAGCAGTAGTAGTTCGTTGCTGTTGGAAAAGCATCTATGTTCCCACAAGCGTATATTATTGTGAATAGTAAAAGCCATATTTGTTGTTTTGAAGAACTCATGGTCATTTGTTATTAGCAAACCGTAATAAGTGAATCAAACGGTAATTATTTGTTTTTAGCGAACCGTAATTATTTGTTATTAGGAGTAGTAGTAATAATGTTCGGGACAATATTCATGCAGTATTATTTGTTATCAGCAAACCGTAATACTCCCTTCGTATAGGAAAAGGAAGTCGTTTTGGACAAGGTTTGGGTCAAATATTAGGAACATAAATCACAAATAACTTTTAAGTTGTTGAGTTTAAAAATGTGAAAACTATATGAATAGATTTATCTTAAAAAATACTTTCAAAAACTATAAATATATCACTTTGTGATGAGTATTTTTATAAAAATATAAAGTTAAAGTGTATAACTCTGATTTCGATCCAACACAGATTGAAACCAAACACTCTAGAGGTTTGCGGAGCATCGCTGGACGCTGCCTCTGCAACAGGCACACGCAAGCGTCGTACCGGTGCAGTGCAACTGCCGCACCACCACGCTACTGGAATTCTGCCCAACGGGGTTTCGGTGGTTTCTTCGTGCCTCGTTGCGAGCGTCGACTCGGTTTTCTGAGGAAGAAATCGTTTCACTATTTTGGAGTCTCTCTCTTCGTTAATTTTTTTGCCACATCAGTAACACGCTGAGCTGTTAAGCTAACTAATAGATATACTGAGCTGTTAAGCTAATTAATAGATATAGAAATCATCATTATTACTCCATTGGGACTGCCCGTGAGCCTGGCAGCCAATTAATATACGGTCATCAATTTTTTTCGAGGGAACACGGTCATGAATTAGTACACGGTAATTTCGGAATAGCTGGTCCGTGTGCATGGCAAATGAATTGATGGCTACGAGCACATATACGCCTGTTACTAGAATAACGAGTGTGATGTACGCCTATACTACATATATGTAGATTTGTTAACACTGGATTTTGGTAAAGGCCGAGAAGATGACAGGTGGGCCAGTACATGGCAGACTCGCAAGTATTCAGGAGCATTCGGCAAGTATCCATTCGGCTAGCTCTAGGCAGTTCGGTAAGCATCCACGCGGTCGGCTAACTCTAGGCGATTCGGCAAGCATTCATGCGGTCGGCTATCTTTGAAGGTGGTGGCTTCATTCGGGAAGCAAAAGGTGGCAAGCAGGAAGCCGAATAGAAGGAGAAGAGCGTGATGATCAAGGACTCCGAAGAAGACTATGGCAAGAGAGTCGCCATACTTTTGAGTTACTTTTAATATGTTATGTAAATCGTAACCTCTTAAGATTCATATTATGTCCAGGGTATAAATATAAACCCTCGACCATTGTAAAGGATATTCACAATCAAATCAACACAACCGGCCCCGTGCCAAGTTTCGAGTCCCTTTTTGTCGTGTCGTCGAGTTCTTCGAGAGGAGTCATCGATCCGTCGACCTCCGTAAGTTCCGGCAACCTTGCTATCATGTCTAGTATCATGCGGTGGATTTAGATGTTGATGCAAGTAGTCTTGTTCGTCTCGACTGGATGGCCGTGCGGCAGGCGTCTGCTTGATGATCAGGAAGTCTTTGCTTATGCTTTGTTTATCTCGACTAGATGGCCGTGCGGCAGGCGTCCGCTTGATAGCTTAGCGAGGCAAGATAGTTATCAGAGTCTTTGTTTATGCTTTGTTTATCTCGACTAGATGGCCGTGCGGCAGGCGTCCGCTTGATAGCTTAGCGAAGCAAGGATTAGTTATCGGCTCTATTAGATTTG
Source organism: Chrysopogon serrulatus (assembly GCA_015844335.1). NCBI lineage: Eukaryota > Viridiplantae > Streptophyta > Magnoliopsida > Poales > Poaceae > Chrysopogon > Chrysopogon serrulatus. Next base: position 210,251 of record JADLZL010002929.1, on the reverse strand, counting down.
GCAAGACCTAGTAGATGCATTAAGTTACCACGTGTTGCATGTGTTTAATGCTTTTAATTATTTGTAACACTTTTTTGCCCGATCTAGATTGATTAGTTTTGGCTCTACACTTTTATAGATCTATTCGCTCTTTAACGTTCTTATTCTTTTATTATCATGATAAATAGATCATATACTCAAGTGGCCGAATTAGATCAATCTAGATTGTTACATGTTGTGGGTTCTTGCACGTTAGAAACGTTTAGATCTTGATAGGATTGAGTGTCGTGCGGCAGATGCAAGTTCTTGATGGATTTACTCGTGATAGTTTGTTAGTTCCTTCTTCATGGACCCCGAGTCGGCTGAATTGCCGAGCTTGGTTATGCTTCAACTTGTAGTTAATTTTCACTTGTTCAAACATGTCTTCTCATGCATGCGTATTCGGCAATCAATGCTTTACGTGTTTTGTCTTCATATTAGCCAAATGAATCATATGCATAATTGGCGCACAGCTTCTATAATCGTATATGTCGCCGTAAGTGGCTTCGGGGGCCGTATATACGAACCTGCGGTCTCATCCGGCACGTTCCGATTTTGTATTTAACAATCTTTTGTCCCTTGTCAGTTTTCAGGTCAAACTGACTGGCACGCTTCCGGATCTCCAAACCGTGCGGCTGTCCGATTGAAGCCACGCTTTTTGGCTTGCTGTGTGTGAGGCACGAAGAGTCACGTTTCGTGTCAACACACTTTTTGGTACGCCCGGTGGGACCTCGTTGCTCAAGATGTCTGAAATCAGCAACAATCACGTTCTGGATGTGACTTTGGATGAACTGCCTGAGGATGTAAGAGAGTTGGTGCAACAAGCATGTAATCAATTTCAGCAAAAGTGTTTGATGTCCTTCTCCAAGAACAAGAGCAATAAGATCATCCAAAAGCAATCGTTGCCAAGGGTTCTTCTTCCGCATCAGTCTGATTATACCGAAGAAGAAGAAGCTCAAAAGGTGTCGGAGTTGGTTCACAAAGCTTTGGGAGAAACTATTACAAATCATAACACCGCCTTCTTGAACACTTTTCGTGCGATCATGGTTAGTACCTTCGGCCCAACGGCTGATAAGTATTTTGAGGAGAATGCAGACCCAATTCGTGGACCAACGCTTTTCAATCCACCAAAGTACCAAGAAAAGCCTGAGGGAGGTGAAGGAGCATCTGGTTCAAAAAAAATGGACCAACCCCTAATGAAAAACAGCAGCCTCCTACTTATGGTCGGGTAACATTTGGTACGACGTAAGATGTACCACAATCAGCTTTCAAGGTATCTCCAAAGATCGAATTGCATCAGAGAGAAACATGTATGGAGATGGATACCAAGAATTTACTGATTACATTGCTCTAGATGCTTTGCGAATCCGGGATACGGGAGCGCATCGGGAATACCTTCCGAAGACAAGCACGTGGAACCCCGAAGTCGGATGTTGATATCATCATACATAGGATGGCTGATATGATGCAAAGATCGCCGGCCTAAAGCCAAAGAATCAATCCTATTCATACAAGTCTCCTTATCCAGAATGGTACAATAGAGTCGCACTTCCTCCAAGGGTGAAACCTCCGATGGACTTGACTAAGTTTTCTGGTCAAGATGATACTAGCACCGTGGAACATATCGGTCGGTACTTGATGCAACTTGGGGAAGCATCCATGGATGAAGCTTGGAGGATTCGGTATTTTCCCTTGTCCCTCACAGGGCCAGCTTTCTCATGGTTTACCTCATTGCCGGCCCATTCCATTGGTACGTGGGCAGAGCTGGAGCAGAAGTTCCATGCGTACTTCTTCACCGGCACTAATGAAAAGAAGCTAGTCGACCTCATGAGTCTGAGACAGAGAGCTAATGAAACACCACAGGAGTATCTTCGCAGATTTAGAGAGACCAAGAACCTTTGTTATTCATTGAACCTACCAGATGATCAGTTGCCTAGGATGGCGATAGCAGGCATGCAGCCGAATGTCAGAGAGAAGCTGTTCGGCATGGAATTTGATGATCTTGGTCAACTTTCACAACGACTGGCTGCTATGAGTAATCAAGCTCAGGGGTTCAAGAGAGACAACCGCTTCCAAAAGGGGAACATTGCTAGTGAAATGTATCAAAGTTTCCTGGAAGAAGCAGATGAGTATGATGATGATGATGATGAGATAGCTGCAGCCTGAATTGACTTGGGCGAAGGAACCTACTCAAAGTTAGCCAGGGTTGGTTAAGGCAACAAAAGGGAACTTATGACTTTGACGTCTCCAAATCAGATAAGCTCTTTGATTTGTTAGTAAGGGAAGGACGCATCAAACTGCCAGATGGACATCCTATGCTGCGACCCGAGGGAGTGAAAGACAAGAAATATTGTGGCTATCATAACACTAATTCTCACTCCATCAATGATTGCCGGGTGTTCAGGGTTCGGATTCAGAAGGCTATTCAAGAGGGACATCTGAAGTTTGATGGCAAAATGAAGGTTGATGGTCAGCCTTTCCCTCAGAACATGATCTCTTTCTCCGTAAGTATGGTTTCTGCAGATGATCCCAAAGGGAAAGGTAAGGTGAAGGTGTTAACCTCTGACAGAGCAAAGAAGAACGGTGCTGTCGACCCTAATCAGCAGATTACAACTGAGGAGCTGAAAGAGAAAGTTTGGTTCAAGAATAGCCGAACCGAAAAAGGTGAAACTTCTAAGCCTAGGGTTACATCACGTATTCTGCTAAACAAGTGGCAAAGGCAACAAGAACGAGAGTACTATGAAGAGCAGAGGTTTATAGAGGAACGTCGGAGATACGAAGAAGAGGTATACCGCAGGGAGCAAGAAGAGCATATGAGAGAGATGGAGCAGTCTCATTGGGGGTGTTCATTCTTTAAACATTGTTGGAATGAAGGCTTGAAGTTGCCTGCTAGAAATAATTGCCCTGAATGCAGTGATCAATATTTCGGGTACAGGCAATCTCGAGTCAACCGCCGTCCAGTCCATGAAAGACTTGGAATACAATTTCCTGAGGACGATCGGCGCATAAAATTAGATAGTTTTGAAAATCAGCAAAGAAAGAGGTTTGCAGATCAACGATGGACTCATCACGGGGGGATACAATGGAAATCCTCATGAATACGCCCGCGAAAAGGACAATGGTGTCCTCCGGGACTGAGGAAGAGCCAGAAAAGAAGAGTTCAGCGTTTGAGAAACAAAGAACTGGAGCAAGCCGATGCAGAGGGAAAACTGGCATGGCGCCCTAAAAAGAAACCTGATGAGTATGGCCCGTCAGGTGATGCATGCATGGCCTTTTTTCTCCCATCGGAATTCATAGCTCCTGAGAATCAGGATATCCAAGAAGAAGTATACTCCGATTTTGATGAAAGTGAGTTTCAGGATTTGATGGCTCAGCTTGTATTGACACAACAGGCAACTTTCGACAAGCCAGCCAAACATCGCCATTTGAAACCACTTTATTTGAAAGGATATGTCAACGGCAAACCTCTGACCAAGATGTTTGTTGATGGAGGAGCTGCTATCAACATCATGCCATACACCACCTTCAGGAAGCTTGGGATGACAAGTGAAGATTTGTTGAAGACCGACATGATTCTCAGGGATTTTGCCGGTAATCCTTCTGACACTCAAGGAGCTGTACATGTTGAGTTGATGATTGGATCAAAAACTTTGATCACTACCTTCTTTGTCATTGACGGCAAGGGGGCATACAGTCTACTTCTGGGAAGGGACTGGATTCATGCCAATTGTTGCATTCCTTCAACCATGCACCAAATTCTTATTCAATGGGTTGGAGATGACATTGAAGTCGTGCACGCTGATGATTCCGTAAGTGTTGCTGTTTCGGAGCCTGCTTACTAGGAATATGATGGCATTGATTGTTTCTCCGGCAAAGTATGGGGAGAAGGTCCTGTGAATGTCTTCAACAGAGATCAACAGCCGATCCAAGCAGTCGGCTCTCATAGTAATTTTTAATGGGTAATCCAATCGATGGCAACAAAGGAAAACTGGGGCGAGGTTTTATGTCGGCCGACAAGTTAGAAGAGATAAATGTTGGTGATGAAGCTAAACCAAGGCCGATGTACATTAGTGCAAGCTTGAACCCGGAGTACAAAACACAGTTGGTAGCCCTTTTAAAGGAATTCAAAGATTGTTTTGCCTGGGATTATACAGAGATGCCCGGATTAGATCGCTCTATTATTGAACATCGGTTACCTATTAAGTCCGGTTATCGTCCTTACAAACAACCTCCACGAAGGATCTATAAAGAGGAGGTGTTGGCCGATGTGAAGAAAGAGATCGAAAGATTGTTGGAAGCAAATTTCATTCAGCCATGCAGGTATGCAGAATGGATTTCAAATATAGTTCCTCGTATACAAGAAGAATGGAAAGATGAGGGTATGCATAGATTTCAAAAACCTTAATAAAGCTACTCCGATGGATGGATACCCAATGCCGCTTGCCGACTTTGCTAGTAGATGCGGCAAATTGGGTATGAAATTATTAGTTTTATGGACGGGAATGCTGGTTATAACTAGATTTTCATGGCAATAGAAGATATTTCAAAGACAGCCTTCGATGCCCCGGTCATATTGGTTTGTTTGAATGGATCGTCATGACATTCGGGTTAAAGAATGCCGGTGCAACTTATCAAAGAGCTATGAATTACATCTTTCATGAGTTGATCGGCAAGGTTGTGGAGATTTATATTGATGACGTGGTGGTCAAGTCTAGAAACCATGAAGAGCATTTAGCCGATTTGAAGAAGACTCTAGAATGCACTAGAAAACATGGTTTGAAAATGAATCCAAATAAATGTGCTTTCGGAGTATCGGCTGGTGAGTTTCTGGGATTTCTTGTCCATAAAGGGGGATTGAAGTTGGAAAAAAGAGCATGGAAGCAATAGACAAGGTTGTCCCTCCAACTAATCTCACGGAGTTACAGTCACTGCTTGGCAAAATTAATTTTGTAAGAAGGTTTATATCCAATCTATCAGAAAGAGTCTTGCCTTTCTCTCCACTTCTGAAGCTCAAGAAAGATCAAAAGTTTGTATGGGGTGACGTACAACAAGAGGCTTTTGATGAAATCAAAGAATATATGAAGGCACCACCAGTGCTGGTACCTCCACAACTTGACAAGCCTTTCAAATTGTACGTGGCGGCCGATAGTCTAACAATAGGGTCGGCCCTCATGCAAGAGTTTGAAGGAAAGGAGAGAGTAATAGCTTACCTTAGCCGAAAACTATTGGATCCAGAAACAAGATATTCGGCTACGGAGAAACTGTGCTTGTGTGTGTATTACTCATGTACCAAATTTCGGCACTACCTGTTAAATGCCGAATGTGTGGTAGTTTCTAGTTTTGATGTAATAAAGCATATGCTATCAATGCCAATTTTAAATGGAAGGATTGGCAAGTGGATTTTTGCTTTATCGGAGTTTGATTTAAGATATGAATCGGCAAAAGCAGTAAAGGGTCAAATTATTGCCGATTTTATTACACAACATCGTGATCTTTCTATTGAGATGATCAGCATTGTGCCCTGGGCTTTATTCTTCGATGGTTCATCCTGTTGCAAAGGTGGTGGTGCTGGTATTCTCTTAATTTCTCCACAGGGAGCAACTTTTGAGTATGCTATTCCCATTGAATTTTATGTTACTAACAATCAAGCGGAGTATGAAGCATTGCTTAGAGGGCTTCGGCTTCTTATAGAAGTGAAAGCCGTTGCTGTTGAGATCTTTGGGGATTCTGAGCTAGTAATTAACCAATTAACTGGCCAATATGAATGCAAGAGTGATGTGTTGAGAGAATATTATGAAGAATGCCGGGAACTTTTGAAAAGCTTTCGGGTAGTAACCTTGCATCATATCCCTAGGGGGCACAATGAAGAAGCAAATAGGTTGGCTCAAGCTGCTTCTGGATATCGTGAAAATCAAGAAGTCCTCACTATAGATGAAGATGTTTCGAATGCTGAGCAAGTGGTTGATGATTGGAGATGCGAAATCATCGAATATCTAAGAAATCCATCACAGAGAGTTTCCCGAAAGCTCAGGTATAAAGCCCTCAAATTCGTACTTCTTGATGATCACTTATACTACAAGTCTATAGATGGAGTATTGCTTAAATGTTTGAGTCAAGAAGAGGCCAGAAAGGTGATGTATGAGGTGCATGAAGGATTATGCGGTGCACATCAGTCAGCTTACCGAATGAAGTGGATAATTCGGAGAACTGGTTATTTTTGGCCAACCATGCTGGAGGATTGCTTTGAATATTATAAGGGATGTCACGATTGTCAAAAGTTCGGCAATATTCAAAAGGCTCCAAAGATTCGCTATGAACCCAATAATCAAACCTTGGCCATTCAGAGGATGGGGCATAGATTTAATTGGTCAAATTCATCCTCCTTCTAGCAAAGGACATAAGTTTGTGCTCTTGGCCACGGATTATTTTACCAAGTGGGTCGAAGCTATTCCGTTGAAGAAAGTCACGTCAGAAAATATGATCAGTTTCGTTAAAGAGCATATAATTTATAGGTTTGGAATTCCTCAAACTATAACGACTGATCAAGGGACTCAGTTTACTTCTTCGGAGTTTTGTGACTTTGCTGAAGACATGGGAATTAAGTTGTATAATTCTTCTCCTTATTATGCACAAGCCAATGGTCAAGCAGAAGCATCAAATAAGATTATGATTAAGATCATTCAAAAGAAGATTGATGAGAAGCCAAAAAGATGGCATTTGGTTCTTAATGAAGCATTGTGGGCTTACCGAATGGCTTGTCACGGGTCAACTCAAACATCTCCTTATGAGTTGGTTTATGGGCATTATGCTGTCTTACCATGGGAGTTGCAATCGGGTTCAAGACGAGTTATGTTGCAAAAGGACTTGGAAAAAGAAAGATTATACAAATTTGATGATAGATGAATTAGAGGATTTACATTTGATTCGCCTCAAGGCATTGAAAAATATTGAGAAGAATAAGATACGTGTTGCCAAATATTATAATAAGAAAGTTAGAATGAAACAATTCGCGAGAAGGTGATCTGGTTTGGAAAACTATATTGCCGATTGGATCAAAAGATAGAGCATTCGGCAAGTGGTCTCCGAATTGGGAGGGACCTTTTCGGGTAGAAAAATGTGTGCCTGGCAATGCATATATTTTGAAGACTTTGTTTGGAGAAGAATTCGCCAGAGCTATCAATGGAAGATATCTTAAAAAAATACTACCCTAGTGTTGAGGTTGGTTCATAGAAAGAATCTGAAACCAAACAGCCGATGGAGGAAACATCGCCTTTAGCACAAAATTGTGAAACCAAAATAGCCGATATGATTCATATCGCCTCTAGTACAAAAAATCTATGTTTAGCCGAGTGGCTCGAAATTGACTTCAGCATTCTGACCGGTTGGTTTATCGGGAAAAGAGAAAAGTGAAGCGCTGAGTGACAATACTTGATGACACGTCAAATCGATTGCTACGCAAGGTTAAGATCTACTCGGCTAAGATGACGTCATTGCAATTCGGAGGACATCATTCGAATGATTTTGATTCAGGAAGAGATCTATTCGGCATTCAACACAAGGAATAAAAATGCATTGCGTAAAAAGGATTTATTCACAATCGCATTCATCCTAATACAAACTACTCCCGAAATAACTTGTTCAGACAGATTGAGGATTGGTAGACTCGGCAAAGGGGCGACAAAGATGATCTTCATACTTGCTCCAGCGCCATTGATGTCCTCAATTTCATGAGGAGGGCCACCGGCAAAGCCGACGGCTTGGAAGGAATAATCCTCGTTGGTCCGAGAGGACATTGCCGCCAGCCGAGGGATACACCAAGGTGCACACCTTGGATGACGGCCTCGATCAAAACGGCCTCCACAAAGATCCAGGCGTGCCTCGATAGTCTCCCCCCTCGGGCGTTCACCTTGTCGGCCACCCCTTCGCCGCCGCGCCTTGACGCTCATTCTCTGCGCATAATGCTAAACAAGAAAAGTAAGTCAGCACATGAAGAACATTGAGAAAGAAGAGACTTGTGCAAGGATGCCGAACCAGTGATAGCGTCACAAAGTCGCTTGCGCTGATCCTCCCATTCGGCTTGCGCAATGCCAAACTGCTTGGAGACGTCGCCCGGCCTTCGTTCCGGCCTCATCCCTTTCCTTGCGGAACCGAGCGCCTCCTCGAATGTACAAAGGGTCTTCTCCCTCGATTCCGCCGGACCCCAAGGGTTGGCGTGGTAAGAGTTGTCGGATTTCGAAGAACTCGACGAGCCGAGGAGCCGGAGACGGGACCGGCCGGGTCCGAGGTTCCCGGTTGAGTCACCACCATCGGGGGAAGGAGGTGAGACTGGTTAATGATGACCCTCGCCCTAAGCAGATGAAGAAAACCAAGGTTAGGGGAGATGAACATAAAGCATAAACCGCAAAGAAACCACTGATTGATTCTCACCCGTGGCGCTGACGGCGCGGAGCTCGACTTCCTCTCGCCTCTCTCTCGGCAGGGCGCTTGCCACGATCATCCGCCGCCGCCATTGACGCCATTGACGGATTGATCTTCTTAGGGTTGGATGAGGCGCAGAGATGAAGGGACGGCGATGAGAATGCTAGTCGGAGGTAACAAAGTGAATGCCGATGAAGGGCTTTATTTATAAACCGGAGTGGAGATCGTGGCATATGCCTCGAAGTATCTCAAGCGACAAAATAGGGTTTACTCCTTTTTGGGCCGTTATCGGATTTGGGCCAAGATCGGCTAAATCAAAAACAACGGTTCAAAGGAATCGGCTATCTTTCTAATCGGGAAGCCTGAGGCAGTTGGTTATCATTCTAATCGGGAAGCCTGAAGCGGTCGGTTATTTTTCCAATCGGGAAGCTTAAAGCATTGGGCTATGTCACTAGTCAGACAGAAATGAAAAAGACCGAAACATAACAAGGAGTATAATTGTTCCAGAATCTGAGTATATTACAAGCCGAATGTTTTACTCATTTAAGAACAGTTTGATTGCGTCTATGGCATCATTCCTAATTTGGCCGACTTCTTCTAGCACCTTCTTGTCATCTTCCTCAGAGCTTTGGATTTTGGTAAGCCTGGTTTTTGATCTGGCCGATGCTCCTTGATGACAGATGCTATCTTTGTTTTGGCTATATCTATGGAGTTCGGCAAGGTGGCAATTTTATCTTTGTGAGACTGGATTCTCACATTCAGTTGAGTCAATTGAGCTTCCAGCCTGGCCTTTTCCTCCTCCATGGCTTCCAGTTCCGGTTCCAGGGTTACCAAAGACTGTTTAGCAGCCTGGATCTGGGAGTGCAGCTCTTTGACTTGGTGCTTTTTCGTCAGATTATCATTCTGAAGAGCGGCTCTAGAGGCTATGTTCCTGTTTGCTCTCCTGACCTTGCCAAGATGATCATCAAGATGAGTTGCAGATTCTAGAGGGACCTTGAGAGTTGGAGGGATGTCTTGGTCGATGAGCTCAACAAGTTCTCTTATCTGGTCTGCATCTTGAACGAGAGCATTTATATCTTTGGCCAGTAAAAGGGATATTTCCTTTAACCGAGCCTGGTTCTCTGCTGATAACCTCTGTTGAGATGTAGCTTCTTCACCTCCCTCATTGATGTATTCTTCAACTGTGAAAGAGTAGCTGACAGTCGGCTTGGCCTCATCCTTAAAGGAAGAAAAAATCATTAGCCGATTGGTCAAAATTGTTAAAGAAACCAATGAGTTGAAGTATTACCTTTTGAATAGAGTCTTCTTCAGGTTGAATCCTACTCTGGCTTGGTTGAGGACTTGGTTGGATACCCAGGGATGATGAGCTAGAGGCCTGGTGAGGGGAAGATTCTTCTGCTATCTCATCCAAAATATTATCTGAAAGTGAGTAATGAAATGCAGAGAGCAATGGGTAAGTTTGGCAAAAGAAAAAAAAAGGATATGTGAAGAAAATTATTACCAATATGGTTAATAGCTCCATGAAGTTCTGCACTATCAACAGAGGGCACGAGGGGAGGATTCTTCTGCTGTCCTGTCCAAGAATTGATCTGTTTCTAAAAAGTAGCAGAATATGAGAACTAATCAGTGCATCTAGTACAAAGAAGGGAAACGATCAACTGGGATAATAATACCGGTATGGCCAGTGGTTTCTTGGATTTCTGCATCTCCAGCAGAGGCCTGAGGGGGGATCTCAATGGTTGTTGAAGCATTGGCCGATCTTGAAAGCTTAACCTGTGGCTGCAGGCAGAGGAAGTGAGTACAAAATTATCGCCCAAATGAGACTGGTAAGGATATACCTTGGGAGACAGTTTGGATTTCTTGGATCTTGTTCTTCCGGGCACAAAGAACATCCTTGCTTGATTCGGCAAAGGGCCTTCCTCTTGCCTTCACCTTTTTAAAGGTACTAAACCCAAAACTGCTGGGGTTTTCATGAAAGTCGCCAAAGTAGGGGCATTATATCCCAAAGCAGAAATAGGCCCAAATGGTAATACTGAACTGCTCGAGAAGGAGGAGTAGGCTCAATATCCTGTGAATGACAAAGTGTTAAAATCAGGGATGAATCCAATAATGAGAAAATGAGTACAAGGAAATTACCTCACTATCAGAGGCAAATTGAGCTTGTAGATCCCGGCATAGAGGGTGCACCGGTATATTGAAGATATGGGCACGCCACTCCTGCCACCGGGGAAGCAAACAGAGGATGGGCCGATCTATTAATCCTAGAGGAGAAGGCATAAATGATGGCAGCTCCCATCCAAGTTCAAAAATTTTTTGGCTTCTATTTCATCCCCTATTTTCTCCCCTGGGCCTTATAGTTTTTGAGAGGTATAGCCTTGGAGGCAACTGTCCACACCCTAATTGCCTAGCCACCATGTTTGGGTTGTAGAATTCATAAGTAGGGCACAAAGATCCTCCCATGATGAAATTCTCTTTGGCGTAACACGGGCTTGATGAAAGAATTAAAGATATCTCGTGGACACTTTATCCGAGCAGCCAGTCTCATAGCTAAACTTGCAAGGCAAAGTCAGATTTTCATTCTCTCTATAGGGGAGCCAAATTACATTGTCAAAGCCTTTGAAGAACAGTTTGAACAAATGGCCTATATCCATGTTAATGACAATGGTAGATGCTTGCTTCCCCATATGTCCGACAAGCTTTCTCTTTTGCGAATCATCTTCAAAGACTATTAACCGAAGGGAAGCCTAAGTCATAAAGGTCCACGAAAACTATCCGGTGCATATACAGCTGCAGCCACATTTGAACGAACCACCAAGGACCATTTACACAGTGGATTTCTCCATGGCTGCGCATCTGGATGGTGATCTGACGCATCATATGATAGACAGCCCCTAAAAGATATTTGCCCAAGGGGACTAAAATGCCTGCAGCCAGGTCTTCAGCCATCACCATATGATTTAGAGTTGGCTCATTAGATTTACCACGAAGATGAATCACGCACAACCCACATGTTCATGAAAGCCTTATATTCTTTGTCACCCACAGCACCAGATGACATGTAAGTTTGGATGTATTTTGTCCATCCACTTCCTGATTTGACTGCCTTCTGGTTACTGCTATTCTTATATTTGGAGGGGTACACTGGCTCCGTCACGTTGAGGCCGGTCATCATGAAGATATCAGCCAGAGTAAATGACATTGGACCATGGCCAAAGATAAAGGCGTTAATGGCATCAGACCAAAAGTGAGCTGCTGCTATCAGGAGGGAGTCATTCCGGGGTGTCTCTGACAGTGATAGTTCCAAGCAATGCTGGATGTCTTGAGAATCCCAAGGACCGCCGCTCTTGTCCAAGGATCCTCCGATACCACTTTCGCCATCCGGTAATTGGAGGAAAAGGCCAAGTTTTGAAGGTGTTTGGCCACTGATTCGGCGGCGTCACTCCCGATTTGAAAGGAATCCTCATGGTCTCCTTCTCTACGAACTCAATCGGGTCGGGGTCTCCCATTGGACCCAGGAAATAAGAATCAGGATTTGCTGCATAGGGAATCAAAATCTCGTCCTTGTATTCCTTCAGAGAACAGTACAACAGGGGGAAAATGAGTCGAAGGAAAACGACGGGTCGATTTGAAAGTTGCCGAATACATGAGAAAAAGTAAGAATTACCTCCGAACTCCATCCCGGGTCGCCATTGAAAGTTTGAAGTGGGTTTGAATTTAGGATCAAAGGACTCGGGTTTCGGGGCGGCGGCTGCGAGTGTGAACAGTGTTGACCTAAACGAGGAACAAGTTTGTGGTCAATTTCGAATAAAATCACTTTTATCCCGAAATTGAGGGGGCATGTGTTAACACCGGATTTTGGTAAAGGCCGAAAGATGATAGGTGGGCCAATTACATGGCGGAAAGGCAAGTATTCGAGAGCATTCGGCAAGTATCCATTCGGCTAGCTCGGGCAGTTCGGTAAGCATCCACGCGGTCGGCTAACTCTAGGCGATTCGGCAAACATTCATGCGGTCGGCTATCTTTGAAGGTGGTGGCTTCATTCGGGAAGCAAAAGGTGGCAAGTAAGAAGCCGAATAGAAGGAGAAGAACGTGATGATCAAGGACTCCGAAGAAGACTATGGCAAGAGAGTCGCCATACTTTTGAGTTACCCTTAATATGTTATGTAAATCGTAACCTCTTAAGATTTATATTATGTCCAGGGTATAAATATAAACCCTCGACCATTGTAAAGGATATTCACAATCAAATCAACACAACCGCCCCGTGCCAAGTTTCGAGTCCCTTTTGTCGTGTCGCCGAGTTCTTCGAGAGGAGTCATCGATCCGTCGACCTCCGTAAAGTTCCGCAACCTTGCTATCATGTCTAGTATCATGCGGTGGATTTAGATGTTGATGCAAGTAGTCTTGTTCGTCTCGACCGGATGGCCGTGGCGGCAAAGCGCCCGCTTGATGATCGTGAAGTCTTTGCTTATGCTTTGTTTATCTCGACTAGATGGTCGTGGCGGCAAAAGTCCCGCTTGATAGCTTAGCGAGGCAAGATAGTTATCGAGTCTTTGTTTATGCTTTGTTTATCTCGACTAGATGGCCGTGCGGCAAAGGCCCGCTTGATAGCTTAGCGAAGCAAGGATTAGTTATCGGCTCTATTAGATTTGGCAAGATCTAGTAGATTCATTAAGTTACCACGTGTTGCATGTGTTTAATGCTTTTAATTATTTGTAACACTTTTTTGCCCGATCTAGATTGATTAGTTTCGGCTCTACACTTTTATAGATCTATTCGCTCTTTAACGTTCTTATTCTTTTATTATCATGATAAATAGATCATATGCTCAAGTGGCCGAATTAGATCAATCTAGATTGTTACATGTTGCGGGTTCTTGCACGTTAGAAACGTTTAGATCTTGATAGGATTGAGTGTCGTCTGCGGCGGATGCAAGTTCTTGATGGATTTACTCGTGATAGTTTGTTAGTTCCTTCTTCATGGACCCCGAGTCGGCTGAATTGCCGAGCTTGGTTATGCTTCAACTTGTAGTTAATTTTCACTTGTTCAAACATGTCTTCTCATGCATGCGTATTCGGCAATCAATGCTTTACGTGTTTTGTCTTCATATTAGCCAAATGAATCATATGCATAATTGGCGCATGCGACTTCTATAGCTATGTCGTCGTAAGTGGCTTCGGGGGCGTATATACGAAACTGCCTGTCTCATCCGCACGCTTCCGATTTTATATTTAACAATCTTTTGTCCCTTGTCGGTTTTTTTGGTCAAACCGACCGGCACGCTCCGATCTCCAAACCGTGGGGCTGTCCGATTGAAGCCACGCTTTTCGGCTTGCCGTGTGTGAGGGCACGGAGAGTCACGTTTCGTGTCAACACACTTTTTGGCACGCCCGGTGGGACCTCGTTGCTCAAGATGTCTGAAATCAGCAACAATCACGCTCGGATGTGACTTTGGATGAACTGCCTCGAAGATGTAAGAGAGTTGGTGCAACAAGCATGTAATCAATTTCAGCAGAAGTGTTTGATGTCCTTCTCCAAGAACAAGAGCAATAAGATCATCCAAAAGCAATCGTTGCCAAGGGTTCTTCTTCCGCATCGGTCCCCGATTATACCGAAGAAGAAGAAGCTCAAAAGGTGTCGGAGTTGGTTCACAAAGCTTTGGGAGAAACTATTACAAATCATAACACCGCCTTCTTGAACACTTTTCGTGCGATCATGGTTAGTACCTTCGGCCCAACGGCTGATAAGTATTTTGAGGAGAATGCAGGCCCAATTCGTGGACCAACGCTTTTCAATCCACCAAAATACCAAGAAAAGCCCGAGGGAGGTGAAGGAGCATCCGTTCAAAAAAAGATGGACCAATCCCTAATGAAAAACAGCAACCTCCTACTTATGGTCGGGTAACATTTGGTACGACGAAGATGTGTACCACAATCAGCTTTTAAGGTATCTCCAAAGATCGAACAGACTGCAGAGAAACATGTATGGAGATGGATACCAAGAATTTACTGATTACACCGCTCTAGATGCTTTGCTTGAATCCAGGATACGAGAGCGCATCGGAATACCTTCCGAAGACAAGCACGTGGAACCCCGAAGTCGGATGTTGATATCATCATGCATAGGATGGCTGATATGATGCAAAGCATCGGTTCGGCCTAAAGCCAAAGAATCAATCCTATTCATACAAGTCTCCTTATCCGTAATGGTACAATAGAGTTGCACTTCCTCCAAGGGTGAAACCTCCGACGGACTTGACTAAGTTTTCTCTGTCAAGATGATACTAGCACCGTGGAACATATCGGTCGGTACTTGATGCAACTTGGGGAAGCATCCACGGATGAAGCTTGGAGGATTCGGTATTTTCCTTGTCCCTCACAGGGCCAGCTTTCTCATGGTTTACCTCATTGCCCGGCCCATTCCATTGGTACGTGGGCGGGCGTAGCCGGAGCAGAAGTTCCATGCATACTTCTTCACCGGCACTAATGAAAAGAAGCTAGTCGACCTCATGAGTCCGAGACGCAGAGCTAATGAAACACCACGGGAGTATCTTCGCAGATTTAGAGAGACCAAGAACCTTTGTTATTCATTGAACCTACCAGATGATCGGTTGCCCGGGATGGCGATAGCGAGCATGCAAATTAATGTCGAGAGAAGTCGTTCGGCATGGAATTTGATGATCTTGGTCAACTTTCACAACGACCGGGCGCTATGAGTAATCAAGCTCGGGGTTCAAGAGAGACAACCGCTTCCAAAAGGGGAACATTGCTAGTGAAATGTATCAAAGTTTCCCGGAAGAAGCGGATGAGTATGATGATGATGATGAGATAGCCGCAAATGAATTGACTTGGGCGAAGGAACCTACTCGGGTTAGCCAGCGTTGGTTGAGGCAACAAAAAAGGGAACTTATGACTTTGACGTCTCCAAATCGATAAGCTCTTTGATTTGTTAGTAAGGGAAGGACGCATCAAACCGCCGATGGACATCCTATGCCGCGACCGAGGGAGTGAAAGACAAGAAATATTGTGGCTATCATAACACTAATTCTCACTCCATCAATGATTGCCGGGTGTTCGGGGTTCGGATTCAAAAGGCTATTCAAGAGGGACATCTGAAGTTTGATGGCAAAATGAAGGTTGATGGTCAGCCTTTCCCTCGAAAACATGATCTCTTTCTCCGTAAGTATGGTTTCTACAGATGATCCCAAAGGGAAAGGTAAGGTGAAGGTGTTAACCTCCGACAGAGCAAAGAAGAACGGTCTTTATCGACCCTAATCGCCAGATTACAACCGAGGAGCTGAAAGAGAAAGTTCGGTTCAAGAATAGCCGAACCAAAAAAGGTGAAACTTCTAAGCCTAGGGTTACATCACGTATTCTCGCTAAACAAGTGGCAAAGGCAACAAGAACAAGAGTACTATGAAGAGCAAAGGTTTATAGAGGAACGTCGGAGATACGAAGAAGAGGTATACCGCAGGGGAGCAAGAAGAGCATATGAGAGAGATGGAACAATCTCATTGGGGGTGTTCATTCTTTAAACATTGTTGGAATGAAGGCTTGAAGTTGCCTCGCTAGAAATAATTGCCCCGAATGCAAAGATCAATATTTTGGGTACAGGCAATCTCGAGTCAACCGCCGTCCGGTCCATGAAAGACTTGGAATACAATTTCCCGATGACGATCGGCGCATAAAAATTAAATAGTTTTGAAAACCATCAAAGAAAGAGGTTTGCGTATCAACGATGGACTCATCCCGGGGGATACAATGGAAATCCTCATGAATATAGATGGCGAAAAAGGACAATGGTGTCCTCCCGGGGTTGAGGAAGAGCCGAAAAAGAAGAGTTCAGCGTTTGAGAAACAAAGAACTGGAGCAAGCCGATGCAGAGGGAAAAAAGGCATGGCGCCCAAAAAAGAAACATGATGAGTATGGCCCGTCGGGTGATGCATGCATGGCCTTTTTCCTCCCATCGAATTCATAGCTCCCGAGAATCAAGATATCCAAGAAGAAGTATATTTTGATTTTGATGAAAGTGAGTTTCAAGATTTGATGGCTCGGCTTGTATTGACACAACAGGCAACATTTGACAAGCCAGCCAAACATCGCCATTTGAAACCACTTTATTTGAAAGGATATGTCAACGGGAAACCTCGACCAAGATGTTTGTTGATGGAGGAGCTGCTATCAACATCATGCCATACACCACCTTCGAAGCTTGGGATGACAAGTGAAGATTTGTTGAAGACCGACATGATTCTCGAGATTTTGCCGGTAATCCTTCCGACACTCGAGGAGCTGTACATGTTGAGTTGATGATTGGATCAAAAACTTTGATCACTACCTTCTTTGTCATTGACGGCAAGGGGGGCATACAGCCTACTTCTTGGGAGGGACCGGATTCATGCCAATTGTTGCATTCCTTCAACCATGCACCAAATTCTTATTCAATGGGTTGGAGATGACATTGAAGTCGTACACGCCGATGATTCCGTAAGTGTTGCTGTTTCGAGCCTCGCTTACTAGGAATATGATGGCATTGATTGTTTCTCCCAAGCAAAGTATGGGGAGAAGGTCCCGTGAATGTCTTCAACAAGGATCAACAAATGATCCAAGCAAATCGGCTCTCATAGTAATTTTTAATGGGTAATCCAATCGATGGCAACAAAGGAAAATTGGGACGAGGTTTTATGTCGGCCGACAAGTTAGAAGAGATAAATGTTGGTGATGAAGCTAAACCAAGGCCGATGTACATTAGTGCAAGCTTGAACCCGAGTACAAAACACAATTGGTAGCCCTTTTAAAGGAATTCAAAGATTGTTTTGCTTGGGATTATACGAGAGATGCCCGGATTAGATCGCTTCTATTATTGAACATCGGTTACCTATTAAGTCCGGTTATCGTCCTTACAAACAACCTCCAGGAAAATCTATAAAGAGGAGGTGTTGGCCGATGTGAAGAAAGTGATCGAAAGATTGTTGGAAGCAAATTTCATTCGGCCATGCAGGTATGCGTAATGGATTTCAAATATAGTTCCCGTTTACAAGAAGAATGGAAAGATGAGGGTATGCATAGATTTCAGAAAACCTTAATAAAGCTACTCCGATGGATGGATATCCAATGCCGCTTGCCGACTTGTTAGTAGATGCGACAAATGGGTATGAAATTATTAGTTTTATGGATGGAAATGCTGGTTATAACTAGATTTTCATGGCAATAGAAGATATTTCAAAGACAGCCTTTGAGATGCCCCGGTCATATTGGTTTGTTTGAATGGATCGTCATGACATTCGGGTTAAAGAATGCCGGTGCAACTTATCAAAGAGCTATGAATTACATCTTTCATGAGTTGATCGGCAAGGTTGTGGAGATTTATATTGATGACGTGGTGGTCAAGTCTAGAAACCATGAAGAGCATTTAGCCGATTTGAAAAAGACTCTGGAATGCACTAGAAAACATGGTTTGAAAATGAATCCAAATAAATGTGCTTTCGAGTATCGGCTGGTGAGTTTCTGGGATTTCTTGTCCATAAAGGAGGGATTGAAGTTGGAAAAAAGAGCATGGAAGCAATAGACAAGGTTGTCCCTCCAACTAATCTCACGGAGTTACAGTCACTGCTTGGCAAAATTAATTTTGTAAGAAGGTTTATATCCAATCTATCGAAAAGAGTCTTGCCTTTCTCTCCACTTCAAGCTCAAGAAAGATCAAAAGTTTGTATGGGGTGACGTACAACAAGAGGCTTTTGATGAAATCAAAGAATATATGAAGGCACCACCACCGGTCTTTGGTACCTCCACAACTTGACAAGCCTTTCAAATTGTACGTGGCGGCCGATAGTCTAACAATAGGGTCGGCCCTCATGCAAGAGTTTGAAGGAAAGGAGAGAGTAATAGCTTACCTTAGCCGAAAACTATTGGATCCGAAACAAGATATTCGGCTACGGAGAAACCGTGCTTGTGTGTGTATTACTCATGTACCAAATTTCGCACTACCTCGTTAAATGCCAAATGTGTGGTAGTTTCTAGTTTTGATGTAATAAAGCATATGCTATCAATGCCAATTTTAAATAGAAGGATTGGCAAGTGGATTTTTGCTTTATCGGAGTTTGATTTAAG
The DNA here is from genome assembly GCA_015844335.1 of Chrysopogon serrulatus. Classification (NCBI taxonomy): domain Eukaryota; kingdom Viridiplantae; phylum Streptophyta; class Magnoliopsida; order Poales; family Poaceae; genus Chrysopogon; species Chrysopogon serrulatus. The sequence continues at coordinate 191,706 of JADLZL010002929.1, read as the reverse complement.
ATATGAATCGGCAAAAGCAAAAAAGGGTCAAATTATTGCCGATTTTATTACACAACATCGTGATCTTTCTATTGAGATGATCAGCATTGTGCCCCCTCGGGCTTTATTCTTCGATGGTTCATCCTGTTGCAAAGGTGGTGGTGCTGGTATTCTCTTAATTTCTCCACAGGGAGCAACTTTTGAGTATGCTATTCCCATTGAATTTTATGTTACTAACAATCAAGCGGAGTATGAAGCATTGCTTAGAGGGCTTCGGCTTCTTATAGAAGTGAAAGCCGTTGTTTGTTGAGATCTTTGGGGATTCTCGAGCTAGTAATTAACCAATTAACTGCCAATATGAATGCAAGAGTGATGTGTTGAGAGAATATTATGAAGAATGCCGGGAACTTTTGAAAAGCTTTTGGGTAGTAACCTTGCATCATATCCCTAGGGGGCAAATGAAGAAGCAAATAGGTTGGCTCAAGCGCTTCCTGATATCGTGAAAATCAAGAAGTCCTCACTATAGATGAAGATGTTTCGAATGCCGAGCAAGTGGTTGATGATTGGAGATGCGAAATCATCGAATATCTAAGAAATCCATTACGTAGAGTTTCCCGAAAAGCTCGGTATAAAGCCCTCAAATTGCACTTCTCGATGATCACTTATACTACAAGTCTATAGATGGAGTATTGCTTAAATGTTTGAGTGAAGAAAAGGCCGGAAAGGTGATGTATGAGGTGCATGAAGGATTATGCGGTGCACATCAGGTCCTTACCGAATGAAGTGGATAATTCGGAGAACCGGTTATTTTTGGCCAACCATGCCGGAGGATTGCTTTGAATATTATAAGGGATGTCACGATTGTCAAAAGTTCGGCAATATTCAAAAGGCTCCAAAGATCTCGCTATGAACCCAATAATCAAACCTTGGCCATTTAGAAGATGGGGCATAGATTTAATTGGTCAAATTCATCCTCCTTCTAGCAAAGGACATAAGTTTGTGCTCTTGGCCACGGATTATTTTACCAAGTGGGTCGAAGCTATTCCGTTGAAGAAAGTCACGTCGAAAATATGATCGGTTTAGTTAAAGAGCATATAATTTATAGGTTTGGAATTCCTCAAACTATAACGACGATCAAGGGACTCGCTTACTTCTTCGGAGTTTTGTGACTTTGTCAAGACATGGGAATTAAGTTGTATAATTCTTCTCCTTATTATGCACAAGCCAATGGTCAAGGTAAGCATCAAATAAGATTATGATTAAGATCATTCAAAAGAAGATTGATGAGAAGCTAAAAAGATGGCATTTGGTTCTTAATGAAGCGCCAGGGCTTACCGAATGGCTTGTCACGGGTCAACTCAAACATCTCCTTATGAGTTGGTTTATGGGCATTATGTTTGTCTTACCATGGGAGTTGCAATCGGGTTCAAGACGAAGTTATGTTGCAAAAGGACTTGAAAAAGAAAGATTATACAAATCTGATGATAGATGAATTAGAGGATTTACATTTGATTCGCCTCAAGGCATTGAAAAATATTGAGAAGAATAAGATACGTGTTGCCAAGTATTATAATAAGAAAGTTAGAATGAAACAATTCGCAGAAGGTGATCTGGTTTGAAAAACTATATTGCCGATTGGATCAAAAGATAGAGCATTCGACAAGTGGTCTCCGAATTGGGAGGGACCTTTTCGGGTAGAAAGATGTGTGCCCGGCAATGCATATATTTTGAAGACTTTGTTTGGAGAAGAATTCGCCAGAGCTATCAATGAAAGATATCTTAAAAAATACTACCCTAGTGTTGAGGTTGGTTCATAGAAAGAATTGAAACCAAACAAATTGATGGAGGAAACATCGCCTTTAGCACAAAATTGTGAAACCAAAATAGCCGATATGGTTCATATCGCCTAGTACAAAAAATATCTATGTTGAGCCGAGTGGCTCGAAATTGACTTCAAAGATTCTCGACCGGTTGGTTTATCGAAAAGAGAAAAGTGAAGCGCCGAGTGACAATATTGGATCAAATCGATTGCTACGCAAGGTTAAGATCTACTCGGCTAAGATGACGCCATTGCAATTCGAGGACATCATTCGGAATGATTTTGATTCAGAAGAGATCTATTCGGCATTCAACACAGGGAATAAAATGCATTGCGTAAAAGGATTTATTCACAATCGCTTCATCCTAATACAAACTACTCCCCGAAATAACTTGTTCAGACAGTTGAGGATTGGTAGACTTCGGCAAGGGCGACAAAGATGATCTTCATACTTGCCCCAAAGCGCCATTGATGTCCTCAATTTCATGAGGAGGGCCACCGGCAAAGCCGACGGCTTGGAAGGAATAATCCTCGTTGGTCCGAGAGGACATTGCTGCCAGCCGAGGGATACACCAAGGTGCACACCTTGGATGACGGTCTGATCAACACGGCCGTCCCACAAAGATCCAAAGCGTGCCTCGGCGATCTCCCCCCGGGCGTTCACCTTGTCGGCCACCCCTTCGCCGCCGCCGCCTTGACGCTCATTCTCTCTGCGCATACAATGCTAAACGAAAGTAAGTCAGCACATGAAGAACATCGAGAAAGAAGAGACTTGTGCAAGGATGCCGAACCCGGTGATAGCGTCACAAAGCTGCTTTTGGCGTTGATCCTCCCATTCGGCTTGCGCAATGCCAAACCGCTTGGAGACGCCGCCCGCCCCTTCGCTCGGCCTCATCCCTTTCCTTGCGGAACCGAAGCGCCTCCTCGTGAATGTACAGAGGGTCTTCTCCTTCTGATTCCGCCGGACCCCAAGGGTTGGTGTGGTAAGAGTTGTCGGATTCCGACGAACTCGACGAGCCAGAGGAGCCGGAGACGGGGACCGGCTGGTCTGAGGTTCCCGGTTGAGTCACCACCATCGCGGGAAGGAGGTGAGACTGGTTAATGATGACCCTCGCCCTAAGCAGATGAAGAAAACCAAGGTTAGGGGAGATGAACATAAAGCATAAACCGCAAAGAAACCACTGATTGATTCTCACCCGTGGCGCTGACGGCGCGGAGCTCGACTTCCCTCTCGCCTCTCTCTCGGCGGACGCTTGCCATGATCATCGCCGCCGCCATTGACGCTTGATCTTCTTAGGGTTGGATGAGGCAGAGAGATGAAGGGACGGCGATGAGAATGCTAGTCGGAGGTAACAGTGAATGCCGATGAAGGGCTTTATTTATAAACCGGAGTGGAGATCGTGGCATATGCCTCGAAGTATCTCAAGCGACGAAATAGGGTTTACTCCTTTTTGGGCCGTTATCGGACTGGGCCAAGATCGGCTAAATCAAAAACAACGGTTCAAAGGAATCGGCTATCTTTCTAATCGGAAGCCCGAGGCGCTTGGTTATCATTCTAATCGGGAAGCCCGAAGCGGTCGGTTATTTTTCCAATCGGGAAGCTTAAAGCATTGGGCTATGTCACTAGTCGAGGTAAAAATGAAAAAGACGAAACATAACAAGGAGTATAATTGTTCGTAATCCGAGTATATTACAAGCCGAATGTTTTACTCATTTAAGAACAGTTTGATTGCGTCTATGGCATCATTCCTAATTTGGCTGACTTCTTCTAGCACCTTCTTGTCATCTTCCTTAGAGCTTTGGATTCTGGTAAGCCTGGTTTTGATCTGCTGATGCTCCTTGATGACAGATGCTATCTTTATTTTGGCTATATCTATGGAGTTCGGCAAGGTGGCAATTTTATCTTTGTGAGACCGGATTCTCACATTCGCTTGAGTCAATTGAGCTTCCAAATGGCCTTTTCCTCCTCCATGGCTTCCATTCCGGTTCCGTGGTTACCAAAGACCGTTTAGCAGCCTGGATCTGGGAGTGCAGCTCTTTGACTTGGTGCTTTTTCGTCAGATTATCATTCTGAAGAGCGGCTCTAGAGGCTATGTTCCCGTTTGCTCTCCTGACCTTGCCAAGATGATCATCAAGATGAGTTGCGATTCTAGAGGGACCTTGAGAGTTGGAGGGATGTCTTGGTCGATGAGCTCAACAAGTTCTCTTATCCGGTCTGCATCTTGAACGAGAGCATTTATATCTTTGGCCATAAAAGGGATATTTCCTTTAACCGAGCCTGGTTCTCTGGCCGATAACCTCTGTTGAGATGTAGCTTCTTCACCTCCCTCATTGATGTATTCTTCAACTGTGAAAGAGTAGCCGACACGGCTTGGCCTCATCCTTAAAGGAAGAAAAAATCATTAGCCGATTGGTCAAAATTGTTAAAGAAACCAATGAGTTGAAGTATTACCTTTTGAATAGAGTCTTCTTCAAAGTTGAATCCTACTGGCTTGGTTGAGGACTTGGTTGGATACCCAGGGGATGATGAGCTAGAGGCCCGGTGAGGGGAAGATTCTTCTCGCTATCTCATCCAAAATATTATCCGAAAGTGAGTAATAAAATGCAGAGAGCAATGGGTAAGTTTGGCAAAAAAAAAAAAAAAAGGATATGTGAAGAAAATTATTACCAATATGGTTAATAGCTCCATGAAGTTCTCGCACCGCCAACGAGGCATGAGGGGAGGATTCTTCTGCTGTCCCCGTCCAAGAATTGATCTGTTTCTAAAAAGTAGCGTAATATGAGACCTAATCAAGCATCTAGTACAAAGAAGGGAAACGATCAACTGAGAGATAATAATACCGGTATGGCCGGTGGTTTCTTGGATTTCTGCATCTCCAAAGCAGAGGCCCGAGGGGGATCTCAATGGTTGTTGAAGCATTGGCCGATCTTGAAAGCTTAACCTGTGGGTCGCAGGCAGGAAGAAGTGAGTACAAAATTATCGCCCAAATGAGACCGGTAAGGATATACCTTGGGAGACAGTTTGGATTTCTTGGATCTTGTTCTTCTCGGGCACAAAGAACATCCTTGCTTGATTCGGCAAAGGGCCTTCCTCTTGCCTTCACCTTTTAAAGGTACCGAACCCAAAACCGCTGGGTTTTCATGAAAGCCGCCAAAGTAGGGGCATTATATCCCAAAGCGAGAATAGGCCCAGCTTTGGTAATACTTGAACTGCCGAGAAGGAGGAGTAGGCTCAATATCCTGTGAATGACAAAGTGTTAAAATCGGGGATGAATCCAATAATGAGAAAATGAGTACAAGGAAATTACCTCACTATCAGAGGCAAATTGAGCTTGTAGGTCCTGACATAGAGGGTGCACTGGTATATTGAAGATATGGGCACGCCACTCCCGCCACCAGAAGCAAACAGAGGATGGGCCGAACTATTAATCCTAGAGGAGAAGGCATAAATGATGGCAGCTCCCATCCAAGTTCAAAAATTTTCTTGGCTTCTATTTCATCCCCTATTTTCTCCCCTGGGCCTTATAGTTTTTGAGAGGTATAGCCTTGGAGGCAACCGTCCACACCCTAATTGCCTAGCCACCATGTTTGGGTTGTAGAATTCGTAAGTAGGGCACAAAGATCCTCCCATGATGAAATTCTCACCGGCGTAACACGTGGCTTGATGAAAGAATTAAAGATATCTGTGGACACTTTATCTGAAAGCAGCCAGTCTCATAGCTAAACTTGCAAGGCAAAGTCGATTTTCATTCTCTCTATAGGGGAGCCAAATTACATTGTCAAAGCCTTTGAAGAACAAATTTGAACAGATGGCCTATATCCATGTTAATGACAATGGTAGATGCCGCTTCCCCATATGTCCGACAAGCTTTCTCTTTTTCGAATCATCTTCAAAGACTATTAACCGAAGGGAAGCCTAAGTCATAAAGGTCCACGTAAACTATCCGGTGCATATACAACCGCAGCCACATTTGGACGAACCACCAAGGACCATTTACACGTTGGATTTCTCCATGGTCGCGCAAGATCTGGACGGTGATCCGACGCATCATATGATAGACGCCCCTAAAAGATATTTGCCCAAAGGGGCTAAAATGCCCGCAGCCTGTCTTCACCATCACCATATGATTCGAGTTGGCTCATTAGATTTACCACGTAAGATGAATCACGCACAGACCACATGTTCGCCTTATATTCTTTGTCACCCACAAAGACACAGATGACATGTAAGTTTGGATGTATTTTGTCCATCCACTTCCCGATTTGACCGCCTTTCCGTTCTTCTGTTCTTATATTTGGAGGGGTACACTGGCTCCGGCACGTTGAGGCCGGTCATCATGAAGATATCAGCCGAGTAAATGACATTGGACCATGGCCAAAGATAAAGGCGTTAATGGCATCGCACCAAAAGTGAGCTGCTGCTATCGAGGGGAGTCATTCCGGGTGTCTCGAAAGTGATAGTTCCAAGCAATGCCGGATGTCTTGAGAATCCCAGAAATGCTTTGCTCTTGTCCAAAGATCCTCCGATACCACTTTCGCCATCCGGTAATTGGAGGAAAAGGCCAAGTTTTGAAGGTGTTTGGCCACCGATTCGGGCGGCGTCACTCCAGATTTGAAAGGAATCCTCATGGTCTCCTTCTCTCGAACTCAATCGGGTCGGGTCTCCCATTGGACCCGTGAAATAAGAATCGGGATTTGTTTGCATAGGGAATCAAAATCTCGCCCTTGTATTCCTTCATAGAACAGTACAACAGGGGGAAAATGAGTCGAAGGAAAACGACGGGTCGATTTGAAAGTTGCCGAATACATGAGAAAAAGTAAGAATTACCTCCGAACTCCATCCCGGGTCGCCATTGAAAGCTTGAAGTGGGTTTGAATTTAGGATCAAAGGACTCGTGGTTTCGGGCGGCGGCGAGTGTGTGAAAAGTGTTGACCTAAACGAGGAACGAGTTTGTGGTCAATTTCGAATAAAATCACTTTTATCCCGAAATTGAGGGGGCATGTGTTAACACCGGATTTTGGTAAAGGCCGAGAAGATGACAGTGGGGCCATACATGGCGTACTCGCAAGTATTCGAGAGCATTCGGCAAGTATCCATTCGGCTAGCTCGGGCAGTTCGGTAAGCATCCACGCGGTCGGCTAACTCTAGGCGATTCGGCAAGCGTTCATGCGGTCGGCTATCTTTGAAGGTGGTGGCTTCATTCGGGAAGCAAAAGGTGGCAAGCAGGAAGCCGAATAGAAGGAGAAGAGCGTGATGATCAAGGACTCCGAAGAAGACTATGGCAAGAGAGTCGCCATACTTTTGAGTTACATTTAATATGTTATGTAAATCGTAACCTCTTAAGATTCATATTATGTCCAGGGTATAAATATAAACCCTCGACCATTGTAAAGGATATTCACAATCAAATCAACACAACCGGCCCCGTGCCAAGTTTCGAGTCCCTTTTATCGTGTCGTCGAGTTCTTCGAGAGGAGTCATCGATCCGTCGACCTCCGTAAGTTCCGGCAACCTTGCTATCATGTCTAGTATCATGCGGTGGATTTAGATGTTGATGCAAGTAGTCTTGTTCGTCCTCGACCGGATGGCCGTCAGCGGCAAAAAGCGCCCGCTTGATGATCGTGAAGTCTTTGCTTATGCTTTGTTTATCTCGACTAGATGGCCGTGGCGGCAAAAGCGCCCGCTTGATAGCTTAGCGAGGCAAGATAGTTATCGAGTCTTTGTTTATGCTTTGTTTATCTCGACTAGATGGCCGTGCGGCGGCAGCGTCCCGCTTGATAGCTTAGCGAAGCAAGGATTAGTTATCGGCTCTATTAGATTTGGCAAGACCTAGTAGATCCATTAAGTTACCACGTGTTGCATGTGTTTAATGCTTTTAATTATTTGTAACACTTTTTTGCCCGATCTAGATTGATTAGTTTCGGCTCTACACTTTTATAGATCTATTCGCTCTTTAACGTTCTTATTCTTTTATTATTATGATAAATAGATCATATGCTCAAGTGGCCGAATTAGATCAATCTAGATTGTTACATGTTGCGGGTTCTTGCACGTTAGAAACGTTTAGATCTTGATAGGATTGAGTGTCGTCGTGCGGCGGATGCAAGTTCTTGATGGATTTACTCGTGATAGTTTGTTAGTTCCTTCTTCATGGACCCCGAGTCGGCTGAATTGCCGAGCTTGGTTATGCTTCAACTTGTAGTTAATTTTCACTTGTTCAAACATGTCTTCTCATGCATGCGTATTCGGCAATCAATGCTTTTACGTGTTTTGTCTTCATATTAGCCAAATGAATCATATGCATAATTGGCGCATGCGGCTTCTATAGTCAGATGTCGTCGTAAGTGGCTTCGGGGCCGTATATACGAACTGCCTGGTCTCATTCGGCACGTTCCGATTTTGTATTTAACAATCTTTTGTCCCTTGTCGGTTTTTTGGTCAAACCGACCGCACGCTTCCGGATCTCCAAACCGTGCGGGGTGTCCGATTGAAGCCACGCTTTTTGGCTTGCTGTGTGTGAGGCACGGAGAGTCACGTTAGATTATAGTAAATAAATATTCTGTTCGGTAGATCCAGCTCACACGTCATGACATCACGTGAAATAGTTACGAGAATTTCAGGGCTTGAGATGATAACTCTATCCTAGTTATCATTCATATTTACAAGAATTTGCACTAACAATATTTACAAGAATTTGCACCAACAATATTTATGAGAATTCTATATTATGAATTTTCCTTAGGCATAACTTACATTGATATTTACGTGAAATGGGTACTATGAATATAACTATTTACGAGAATTTTGGCTGACGATAAAGATTATTAAGAATGACTGAAATTACCATAACATCAGTATAAGTTACATCATAGTTACGTGAGTTCTGTTTACGACAATACTAATAACAAATTATTCTATAGCCACTTCTATTTATGATAATTTTATATATTATTTTACAATAATGTGAATACATATTTACAATAATTGTGCTACTATAACACATAAAGGAATATTTACCGTAACATTATAGTAAAGCATATAGTAAGGAGTTAATGTAATTTTATAAATTAGCATAGTAATTATTGTAACTCATAGTGGCCCACAGAATAAGTTTTTCTATAGTCAGCTGCAGAACATAGTGGCCATAGAATATACATATGAGACCGTCGGTCGGTGAACAGGAGGAACTGGTGGTGCTCCGAAAGTCCGACTGCAGGGCCTATAGAATGACCCCGCTTATCCGATTCCACCTAAGGTTAAGCTTTCTGAGACGAGCAAGGTTGCCGATGCTCTCTGGTATTTCTCCAGAGATTCTATTTAACGACAAATCTACCATCTCAAGCTTGGTGGCATTCCCTATCGACGAAGGTATAGCGCCAGAGAAGTGATTCCTGGCCAGTAGAAGATACCTAAGCGACACCGCATTCCCAATACCAGAGCCAATGCTGCCGGTGAACCGGTTGTCCTGGAGGCAAATTTGAGTGACGTTGGGGAGGGCCCACAACCCCTTGGGCACTTCACCAGAGAGCGAGTTCTTTTTGACCACAAACCTCACCAGCGTCTTGCAGCTAGCGTAGGTTGCGGGTATCTCGCCAGAGAAGTTGTTCTGCATCATGTTCAGAACTCGCATGACACCTTGCTTGCACATGTCCGGTGGAATCGGCCCTGAAAAGGAGTTCGCTGACACATCGACCGAGTAGAATTTTGCCCAGCTACCAAGGCTCTGTGGCAATTCCCCGGTGAGGTTGTTACCGGCCAGGTGAAGATAGACGAGCTCCTTGAATTTGCCAAACTCCGTGGGCAATTCCCCGGTGAGGTTGTTACCGGCCAGGTGAAGATACACGAGCTCCTTGAATTTACCAAACTCCGGGGGCAACTCCCCAGAGAAGTTATTGAAGAACAGGGACAAAAACTTGAGCTGCGTCAGGGACCGGAGCTCGGAGAGGCTGCCAGTCAGGTTGTTCCATGATGCATCAAAGCGCGTCAGCTTCGTGAGCTTGCCAAACCCTTTTGGGAGGTGGCCACAGAGGGAGTTGTGTTGCAGTTCAAGATGCTGAAGGTCCGTGAGCTTGGTTATCTCAGGTGGGATCTCGCCGGTGAGGCAGTTGCTTCCGAGGTCGAGCCTTACAAGGTTCACGAGATTGCCGATCTCAGGCGGGATGAGGCCGCTGATATTAGCCATGGAGAGGACCAGCATGGTCAGGTTTGTGAGTTTGGTGATCTCGTCAGGGAAAGAGTCCGTCCGTGCGAACAAAGAGCTGTTGCCTGCTGCGAGCACGGCAAGCTCCGGCATGGTGGTGAGGGAGGCCCATGGAAACACGCCAGTGAACCTATTCGAGAAGATGTTGAGAGTGCGGAGCTTCGTTAGTGGCGAGAGGTCTGGCACGACGCCAGAGAAGCTGTTGTACGCAAGGGTCAGATTCTGAAGGCCCGTGCACATGACCACCCCGCTGATGTCGCCCGCGAGCTCGTTCTTGAGTAGGAACAGCGTCGCGAGGGCAGGCAGTCCGCCGCAAATGTCCTCAAATGGGACCGAGGCGGCGGCGATGCCCAAATGCGACATGGAGACGCCTGTGACAACGCCGCGGCCAACGGGGTCGCATGTGACGCCGGTGAAGTTGCACGGGGAGGCGGCGGCAGCGTCCCACGTGGCGAAGAAAGCAGCAGCCGCGGGCGGGATGGTGAGGGCGCGCTTCAAGGCGAGGGGCGCCCACCTCGGAGGCAGCGGTGACTGCACTGAAGGAGAAGATGATGAAGAGGAGCAGGCGGAGGAGGGCGGGCGGCATGGCTGGAAACCAAGGGCGGACCTTGGTTCTTTGGTGTCAACGCATCGTCGACTCGAAGTCCAGCTCATGAAGCCACGCTTGGTTCCTTGGCCTCTTTTATAGTCCCCGCCTTCAAGTCAAGATCGACGTCACTGCTTGCGACACGTCGACAACGAGCGGAGTGTACAATCATTCGGCTGTTGTTGATCTAGGCCGTCACACGTACGGCAAAGACCCAGTAGACATAGTACACGCTTCGATAATTTTCTTCCAAAAATAGTGGACAAGAAGTCAAGAACCATAGTACACTTTCTAATTTTGACTGTATACTAGCCAGTGGCAAAACGCGTATCTCCACCGCCGTGCACGTTCATCGCGGGTTTGGTGCACTACGACTTGCTTCTATTTGCATTACGAATTTTCATGCTTGTTTAATTTAAGGTTGTGTGCTCCAAATCCATGCCACATCTTGAGAAGTTCAAAGGAATCACCTTTCTATGTCAGTGTTACGCAGGACCTAATTTGTCGGAATGGAATGGAATTTTGTCATAGTTATTTACGAAGGACGTATCTATAACTCCTATAATCCTAAATCCAACCAGCCTATTTCTCTGCGTTCTGATTGGTCCACAGCTCTAGAATGACGTCATCATCTGAGTAGCCGTCGTTGTTCCGCGCTGAGTATCGTCGTGGTCACTGCATTTTTCCGTTTCAGTTGTTGTGGGCCGTTTCAGTTGGGCTGGGCCGCCTTCGCCTTTGGTATTCCCCTGCGCCGCACTCCCATTCATTAGCGTTTGCGTTCCTCCGCCGCCGCCTCGCCGGCGCTAGAAACCGAAGAGGGGCAGTGCGTGTTCCATGGTGGAAGCTGCGCGATCTCGGTCGGCGCTGTGGCCCACGGTTCCCCACCCCCCGCGGCTCATTCCAGCGACACGCCGACGCCCCTCAGCCTGCCCTTCTTCCCCTCGCTTGCTGCCCCTTCTCCTTCCTAGCCACAACTGACTGAATCAGCCATTCAAATGAATGCGGAGTGCGCCACCACTTGATGATGCGGAGGAAACTGCTTAAGCCACCACCGCTGTCTTTGCGTATAAATCAAACATATTGTTGTTTCTCTTTGCTCAAGAAGTGGTTGTCCCTCATTTTTATCCTCTCTTGCTCTGTCAGTGCGGAGGTTGCACTTGCACGGCCACGGCGAAGACCGCCTGAAGGTCACTGGCCGGCGCCGCATCCTGTCCTTGCGCCGTGCTCGGAGATGGCCACAGCAGAGGCGCAGCGAGGTACTCGGACCCGGACGTGCTTTCTTCTTCACTTGGTGTCCATAGTCCGCCTGCTGCCTCCCTACACCGGCCCAAACTTCCTGCAGGCCGTCGCCGATGCCCTCCCGCCTGACGTAGTGATGCCTCCCTACAACGGGTGTCGCGCGCCGCACTCCTCCAGGCCGTCAACGACGCCCTCCCCATCTGCAGCATCCCTGCGCCGCCCTCCCTGCTCAGCCACATGCCGTGGACCACCAGCCAAAGAAGGCAGAAAGCGAACGGAGGAGATCGATGCGTGCGGCGGCGGAGCGGAGGGCTCGAGGCGTGCGGCGACCGGGGTCGGAGCAGTGCTGGTTCGGTGTTTCCTTTTCATTTCCTTTTTTTTGTTTTGTCATTTCCTGTGTGTGTGTGTTTTTTTTTTCTTTTGTTTCCTCTCTTTTTTTTTCTGGGAAGCAACTGGAATGTGCTGGTGGGGATGTATACGTGTGGAGCAGGGATACGTGTGCAGTTTGGACGGTGAGAATTGAGATATTTCTTTTCCATTTTTTATACGAATTGGAAGATAAGGATGTTAGATTTGAGGCTTTGATCCCCGCAAAAAAAAAGAAAAAAAAAGAAAAAAAGAGGGCGTAATGCATTCATGAGATTGTGACCGGTGGGTCCCACAACTCCTAGATTCTATTGTAATCCACGTCATCTACTTTATTTCAGCCATGCATGTCCTTCCCAAGGGGTGTTTTCAACAACCATGTGCTGCACCACATGTTATCCAACGGCCTGGCTCCTGTCAAGATTGGTGCTGGTCAAACCTATTTCTCATATGATATTTTGGATCCGATTTCTCGCGATATGCTATAGTTGCACTCCGCTACATCTCCTCTCTCTCTCTCTCCTTTTTTTCTACAGAGTCCGGCTTCTTCTCTCCACAGCTTTTTTCCCTCTTCCCTCTCTCCGACGGAGCTGCGACAGGATCTCCGTCGCCGGTCATCTTCCTCCTTCGTCCATCCGGTCATCTTCCTCCTTCGTCCATCCGGTCATCTTCCTCCTTCGTCCATCCCTCTCTCTCCCCATCCTTGTAGCCCTACGTTTCTCTTCCTTGAGTCAGTCTTTCTCCGCGGCCGCTAATCCTTCCATGGCTGCCTCTCTCTCTCCCCCTCCCCAAACCCTACCTTTGCTGCTTCGCTCGACATCCACTCCCGCTTCCGCCGCCCACGACTTGGTCCATTCTCCGCGCTCGGCACCGACGACGCCGGCAACATGCTCCGGCCACTAAATCTTCATATTACTTTATTAATAATATTCTCTTTTGATTACATTCAGAAGACTCCAATTCAGGCTCGTGGTCTTTTCATTACATTCAAGAGGCTCCAATACATTTAGACCTCATTCTCTGGCGTCAGGATTGAGCAGGTACATAAGTTTGCATCTTATTCCTCCGTACTTGCTTCCTGGAGATATTTTTAATCCTTGGGCATACTAATTACATGGTAACTGAGCAATAAAATATCAATTTATCTATCTTTCATGTAACACATTTACATTAGTCAACACATATCAATTTAATGCTCTGTACGAGCTTAATAGAGTGCAGACTGCGATGTTGTATGTTATGTGGTACCTAAGAACATATCATGATTCACTACTGTTAGTGGCCCCTACTAGCGTTGAGTGCACAATTCATTTTAATGTTTCCTGATGAATGTATTTGTTATTATTTGTACTTACCAAAAAATTCATTTGTTAGAAAATCCAAGTGTACATTATACAAGTATTTCACTCTTATCAAATATTTTTAATATTTCTTTTGTTTTCATGGTTACCATATAATTCATTCTAATCACTCTGCAATTTAGCACTTTGTTCTTCCATGAGCAATTAATTTATAGAACTTCTTTAATCTTCACTTGTTCCTAGTAAAATTCTTAGAATTTTATAATTGTAAGATTTTACCTTGTCTGAGCAAATTTCTTGGTCTAGATTATAGTATTTAATGCATGGTTTTTTTTATAAGACTCGGAATATTTATTAGCAGCTTTTAGCTGCAAAATATGAAATCCAGGTACATTGGATATTCTTTAGCGCCTTTTTGATTGGGCATCCTAGAGAATGATTTCTGTTGTTACACTGGATAGTGTTCACAATTTGTTGTTCCTCTCGTTGGAGAGCTTAAGAGGCTAAATTATAAGCTTTAGTGTTTAGCTCCCTGGGTATCTTGAAGCCTTCACTGAATATTTTGGAACATCATTGAGGAATTCCTGAGCCAGGAATTTTATGTTTGGATGAGGTCGCAATGATTTGGTCGCCATATTGAGAAAGGTGACCAACTGTTGGCTGTCTGATAGGAAATTAACTTGTTGAAGCTTCATCTCTGGTTATAATCGCAGATAGCGCAAGTGCAACTGCCTCAGACATAAGCCTTCTATATGCTGCCATATTTTGCAACTGTTCAGACTTACTTCCTTTTGTGTTTTTTTAATTTTATGTCTAGTTGTCTTATCAAATTATTCTAGTTTGATTACAGATCGCCCCCATGCGCTTAAACCTTTGATCCGCTTTCATTTAATTTCATTGCCCTAGGATCTACTGTGTTTACATTTAATCAAAGAACTGGGAAGTAAACCACAATATTTCTAGGAATCATTTAATAATGTCTTGTTACAAACCAACTTTTCAATTTTGACAAAATGTCTCTCTTTTTTATTTATTTACCTTTTGTGGTTATAACTGTATTTTAGCCTTTTTTTCCTTATGTTTTAATCTTTCTGATATATCTTTTTTGTTTACAGATCTCCCCGACGTACTTCAGCCTTTAATCCACTTTCGTTTATTTTCATTGCCCTCGGATCTACAGCTGATACATTTAATCAAAGAGCAGGTAAGCTACTACTTCCTCTGGAAAGCACAGTATATTTATACAAGTTATTCAATCATGTCTTGTTCCGAAACATTTTAGAAATATGTTAATGGATGCCTTTATTTTGTTATTATATAACACTGCTGCATTCTCATTTCCTGTTATCTTTGGTTCCAACCTATCTGTTGCTACAATATTTTTTAAAAAAGTTCACATTGGATGCACTTGAAATGCAGCTGGTTTTATGGTATTTCAGTTTAATGTTCAATCACACATATATACTAAAGTGTTCACTGACACTTTCACACAGCATGGCTCCTCTCTACCCCAGAATTTTTTAGTACATCCAAATTTCAATTTAAGGGCCAAAACCATGATGCTTGTATAAGTTTGCATGTCACAGTACCGTACATTGGATGGTTTTGACATATATCAAATATCAAACTGCTGCATTTGGTCATATATGATTTTTCACATATAATGTTTAATGTGTTTGTCTGATCTTGTAGTCTGAACACTAATCCAGGTTTGTAAAGCTGTGGATATAGGACGATGTATTGAACAGGTATGTTAAGGAGATGTCTTATACCGTCACCCTTCAATCTCTACGCTGCAAGCAGAGATCCAAGGTTTAAGCAATAAGTTATTGGAGAAGGAACTACAGATTGCTTAATTGGGGTCTGAGTTGATGAAGAGGGAGCAGTAGTAGGTGGAAGAGATCTAGTAATGCTACTCTTTAGGTTGGCATCATGCTGGTAGCTATGACAAGAACATTACTGGGTGGCCCAAGTGCAGTGCCGCTAAAACATGGGGCTTCTTGTTAAGTGACTTTCATTCAAATCACTATAGCTTACTGATTCGTAAATCACTTCTTGTCAGTGTTTACTGCCTGACTGGTTGTTCTGGTTTCTTTCGTTTCAGGCATGTGACCCTAACTTCTGCATGATCTATGGAAGTGTTGATGTTATTGCCCTTGAACAATGCCCATAAGGCTTCCTAATCAGTGATAATTAATTTTGGACAAATGTTAATTCATATGACAATTACGCTGAGTATGACACAGAATTTAGAATCTGGAACAGAGGGTTGTTCCTTTATTTTCACTTGATGTTAATCCAAACATACTGTTGCGATCAATGGCTTAGTGATCAAAAATACCGAATCTCTATCCGATTCATTTACCTTGTATGGTTGTCTTCACTGCTCAGAGTCCCACGCTCCACCACATAGCAAACTTTCGGCTATCTTCCTAGGCTGTCTTGTTACCGAATCTCCATCCGATTCATTTACCTTGTATGGTTGTCTTCACTGCTCAGAGTCCCACGCTCCACCACATAGCAAACTTTCGGCTATCTTCCTTGTCAATTAGGCTGCTTGTTCCAGTTCATTCATAGCAAACTTAAAAGTATCGATAAGATGTCTGGAAGCTTTATTTTTTCTTTCACGGACCACTGGTTGAAAACATGGTGGAGAGTGTGTTGTGAGTGGACTTCAGAACATATTGTGGAAGCCAAAATGAATGCTTGCTACAAAAAATACTTATACTTGTGTTGGGATCTACAAATTTTGTAAAGCTTGATGGCTCCTAATTTATAGCAGCGAACTCTATTGGCCAAGGATCCAGCCTTCAACGGTGGAAGGATTAGTGTTGCTGAGTTTGATATATTATTGAATTGTGTGGCTACCAATGGATGTAGAAACTTTTGGATTTGAGAATTATGTCAACAGTAGATAGATAGGATATGTGAGTGTACTGTTCTTGAGGTTTTGGTGAAATAGACAAAAATACCTTATCATGTGCGTATGTATATTTTCAATATTTGTGCAACAAAGATGAAGCATTGTGTAGAAAAAGATGAGGTGCTAGTCCTACTTTGAATTAAAAAAATCTATGTACTTCAATTGCTTGGTTGCATGCGGCTCTTACGCTTGGACTGTACTTACTCTGTTCCAAATTTTAAGTTCTTGTTTTCTTTTGCCTTCGTTTTAACTAATTTATCAGAGTAGTCTATAAGTACTAAATAGAATTTGAATAGCCAACATTTACTGTAGTACTGGCATAGCAGGGATCAACGTATCGTTGCTGGTTGAGCTTATAATATATTAAGCTTAAAAAATAATGGGCGCTTGTACGGAGAACTTTCTTATTAGGTATACATTTGATCCTAAAACATGGTACTAGTTTTTTTCTTGGCAGGTTTGAGCAAACGCACAAGTGCATATTTTGGTTTTTATGTTGCGACACCCAGTTAACAAAAGACATACCTGGATAGTCCTAATTAGCATCGAAAGATATACATCATCTTAAAATGAGTGCACTTATAGAGTTTTGGTGAAGAGATCATTGTTAGTGAGAAAAAACATATACTCCCTTCATCCTAAAAAGAACCATTCTCGTTTTCCAAAAAGTCAATAATATTTAACATTGATCAAAATATATATAACAAAATATTAATATTTATGATACATAATTAGTATCATTAGATAGATCTTTGAATATACTTTCATAATAAACTTATCCGGAGATACAAATGTTGCATAGATTTTCTATAAACTTTGTCAAAATTAAGAAAGTTTGACCAGCATGCATCCCATGATGACTATTTTGGGGACCGAATAGTATACCCTATATGATGTAATGATTGCATATCGGAAATAGAGAGAAAAAAAAAAAAGACAACCAGAGTGAAAGCATCTTCAAGAGATTAGCCAAATTGCTTTTTAAAAATAAGTTTAGATATTATTAGAGAAAATGTCTCCAACTGGCTCCGTAAATGACTATAAATTTAGTAGCTCTCTATATCATCTCATTTGCTCCAAATTTTTAGATAGTCTACCTCACTAGCCCTCGTTTTACACTGTTGGAGTACTGCGGTATTTTTTTCCAAATATATTTTAGAGAGTAGCTAAATCAGTAAAGTTAGCTAGTTTTTTACTAATCTCTTGGATTGCTCTCAAATTGTCTCGTACCTATAGGCACACTTATTTTTTTGACAAAATTTTGAACTTTAGAAATGCACGTATTATGGGACTATGGAAGTACAGAAAGCTATTAGAGAAACTGAACTGTGTGGAAAAACAAGCCTTGGGCATGAGTGACGTAAGTACAAAGTGTTAGAACTTACTTCCTCCATCCTGAAAAAGAATACAACTATAAGTTGCGTGCTTGGTTAAAATAACTCATGTTTGACTAAATTTTTAGTAAATGGTATTCATATTTATAGCTCCAAATAAATTACTTATAAAATATATTTCATAATTAATATCTAATTATATTAGTTTGATATCATAAATATTGATATTTTTTATCTATAATTGGTTAAACTTAAAAAAGGCCGTACCAGTGCAGAGAGCTCCCCCGCTTAGAGTTGTATTTTTTTTAGGACGAAGGTAGTATTAGACTTATCACAGGATCTGAGTACCTAGCTCCCCAGTAGAACACCTAGCACCTAGGGGAGCACTAAGGGATTTGGATATCATATCTTAGTTCATAACTTAAGATCGGCGATGTCCACAGGGTCACTGATGTTCCCATGCCATTTAGCCCCTAATGACTCGGTTAGTCATTTTACTAAGATCGTCTATGGCCATTATAAGCCCCTAATGACTCAGGCTGCCCACCTGGGCTTCGAGTGCCCCTAACGCGAGTGTTGTTACTTATAGATATACTACTAAATAGTTTTCAATGCATCCTTATTAATAGTATTAGTATTGGAATCAAATCATACTCGTAGTCACATAGTCATGAAAAGAAAAACTTTTGAATCATTAATTATACCTTGTTCTTTGTGTATACAGATAAATGTCAGATATTATATATATTTTTGTAGATAGCTAATATACGTTGCTTGAAATGGTTTGGAATGGTTTGGAATGGAGCTATCGTTTAGTGCACCACGCACCACGTAGCCTCATATGTTTTTTTTTTTTCAACAGACGCGAATGAAACTTGTAGTGGTGTGGGGATAGGAAGGATGTACATGGAGTGAGAGCCATAGTGGTGCCGCGTTTCAAACCAAGATGCTGCCCATCATGCTGAAACGCTACTGTTGCTGAACGGTCTTGAACAGGCAATGCGAATGTGTTTGTCGTGTGCCAGTGTGGGGACTAATGCTGGCTGTGTTTCGTTCAGAAGAGGGTGTGTCAATAACTGCTTACTGCCCCTGGGGAGGCTGAGTTAAACAAGCCACTGCTTATATATTATATAAACACTGAAGTTGGGCCAAAAATATAAAAGTAGTTAATGGCTAGTTGAAAGGTGGTAAGTCAATGAGTATTAAAGATAGTAAAAATCACAAAATAATGTTGGGTTTTCATGTCAATGACATGTACCAATACATCCACTGAATTTGTGTCTAGTGGTAGTGCAATTTCATGCAATTGCTAAGACATCAAATAGGGAGATGTCTCAAAAATACATTGGAAGCTAAAAAAAGTAGAAAAATAAACCGAATACAGACCCTAATCAATCCCCTGCACTAGGCATTACTTGAAAAAGGAGTCCTCCACATCAGCAACCAAGCAATCTTCGCAATTGTGGCCTTTGAGACCACATTTACTGCATACTATTATGTTCGAATTCCTTGCCTTCTTCAGAGTCTGAACGGAGGTACTGTCACATTTGTTCCTATTATGCCCAGGCTTGCGACACTTCGTGCAAAAGCTAGTTTGCACCGGCAAACCAGCATTTTTTTGAGATGAATTTTTGTGTGAAGTTTTGCGCTTGGACCCAGTCTTACCATCAGTAGAGTTGCATCTCTTGGACAATTTCTTTGATGCAATGTCTGCTGCAGAACGGAACCTTTTGACTATAGGACGACCATTCTTTCGCTCAACTAAGGGTGGCCTCAGGTTCAAAATCTCAGAATCACTAAGGATAGCACTGCTTCCGGATGCACCGTACTTGTTGCCTTGAATCTGCTCAACATCAGTAGCGATATCTAGTACATCTTCTATGCATTCTGTCACAGCTGGATTTGATCTTGCAAGCAAAATCTCATCCACTTCCTTGCTTGCTGCTCTCAAGTGTTTCAGCACACAATCAATTGTCTCCTTATCAGTATTGCCTTTTGTAACAACCTCAAGTGCCTTTGCATTTAATTGTGTTTGCCAAATACTTAAGGGCACTGTGGTAGGCTTCTTATTATGAAGTGCTTTTAATTGTTCTGGCAATACATCTTTTGCATTGCGTGTCCAGCGTGTTAGGATATGAGAGTCTGGGATCTCTTCAATATTCAAACGAATCATAAGCTGCAAAATTAAGGGTAGATGTAGTTAGGAGGCTGAAGTGTGCAAAGAAAAAACATAGGCAAGTGTGAAATCAAGGGGATGTAAAAAATGTACTGATTTTCATTTGAAAATGCAGCATGAGAACTTACCCTTAATATATGACAGCAGAGGATGCCAAGATGCTCAAACAAACCACATTCACAGAAGTATCTTGCACCAGATTCTATCACATATACCCTGTATGCTTTCTTGTACCACGTTTGTTTCTCAGAAGGGTTGTGATGAGAGACCACGAAAAATCCTCTCCCCTTGCCACTAACAACAAAGCTAGAGGCCTTGTCGACTTGTTTCCGAAACAAAATGAAAGTTGCCTTGGTGTAAATCGCCTTAGCATGCCTTTCAATAGGCCACAGGCGAGAATGAAAAAAACAAAAAAGGTTCTTAGTTTGATATAATGGTTAATAATACAAATCAATCATAAAAGTGACAAAAGGAAAAATAATATAACCGTCACTAATACAGACCAATCAAAAATTTGAAAAATGAAAAAAAAGTCACATACCTGTTTAGTTTGGTCCTCTTGTCTGCCTTCTTCCATTTCTCGGTCCTGCAAGAGCATATTGTATTGGGAGACAAACTGGTGCAATGATGCGTTGCGAGGCACAAACTTCTTCAACATCATGTTAGCACTTTCACTTCTTTGAGTACTGGTCATGCCACCACAAAAGTTGCCCTTGGACCATGGTTTGGTCCATTTTGATCTGCACTGGAAAGTTCTTATCATGAATGGATTCTCTGTAAGTTTGTAACGCACACATAAGTCCTGCCATGCTTGCTCAAACTCTTCCTTAGTTAGCATTTCATTAGCAATGGAATACAACTCATCTCTGAATGCAGCGTTCTTAGTGTATGTTGGCCCTAGGTGCTCCCTAATGTTTTTGAATACATGCCACTTGCACCATAGATGGAATGTGTCGGGCCAAACTTCACCAAGAGCAATTGTCATAGACTTGCACTGATCTGGTTCCAACAAAATAAAATCCAAGGATAAATGCATTGACTACATTGGCAAAAGATGATAAGAAAGTGTGGCTGGAAGTAAGAATGACATACAAACCTGTTAACACAGTTTGTGGTGGGTCACTTCCCATGAGTTTTAGAAACTCCTTGAACACCCACTTGAAGCTCTCTGTAGTCTCAAATTTTATAAGGACTCCAGCAAATATGGTAGTTTGGAAGTGGTTATTGACACCGACAAAGAGACCAAATGGCATCTTGTAGAAATTTGTGCAGTAGGTTGTGTCAAATGTAACTACATCTCCAAAACATCTATATTGCTGGATGCTTTTGCCACTACACCACATAAGAGATTGTATCGTACTGTTTGGGCCGAGTTCAACACTCCACTGGAAATCAGGATCATCTTGTTTCATCTTCCTAAACAATTCAAGTGTTTTGGACATATCATCATCCATCTGGTGCCTTGCGATTTGATTGCATATTGTGCGTATTGACCTCTTTGTGCATGGAGCATCCTTCAAACTGCCAAACATGGACCCAACAACACAACGAACCTTCGTCTGGTCAACATTGATCCAACGGAGGTGCTTGATGACATCCAATGTGTAGGGATCTAGCCTTTTGTGTGATTTCCATTCCCTTTTCTCACAACAGCTCTCGGATAGAGGGTGATTATGATCCTTAACGAACTCTTTTAAGTACCAGCGTTCATCCTCAGTGCGTAACAGCTTGATCCTTGCTTTACAATCTCCCTTCCTTGAACCATTGATAGCACGGTTAGAAGAGCCCTACATCATAAATATACATTCAGATGGATGGTACCAGTGTTGGGGATTGTATAAAAAGTGGAAACAGTAAAATAAATTTTGCACATATCAGATATTACCCCCTTCTGGCAACAAAATTCCTGCATTGTTCTGTAATCCTTGTCGTTTTTCCGTGTAGCATTGCGGTTATATATTATACCGAACCCATGTTCCCATGAATACAAATTGTAAAACTCATAACCCTCCTCATATGAATCAAAAACCATGCCTAAAGTTGGTTCGAATACTTCTTTTGAATTCCTCTGTCCTGCTGTGCGCATTGCAACTTCTATCGCACCCATATCTCTAGGTTTACGACAATCAGCAGGTTTTGGATTGTTACCAGCTCGTTGTCTGTGGAGTGGAAAAAAGGGATCATGAGAAAACTAAGATAAAAACACTATGATACTACGTTTGGAACTATGTTGGCTTCATAAGCCAAATAAATTTAATCTTTTGGATCAAGATATGACTAACATATTTTCTAAATGAAACATGCATGCAGATTGATACCTATGTCAGTAACTTTAAATGGTACATGTAAAAAAGTAGGGTACTTAGGTTGAAATAAAAAAGGTTCAATCAGACAGGTAAAACAACTACATTAAGATACATTTTTTTTATTTCAAGGCGAGAAAACACAAAGATGTGACTCTGGCATTGTCCAAAACTATGACTATACAAAACACAGTGAAGCATGGAACAAGAAAGGTTGAGAACTATAGATAGCTCAATTTCATGACAACTAGATATTAATCACAGAAACCAAGAAAAAACCAGTGTTCAACAGATTATGATTCAGAAGCTTAAACCCAATGCTGAGGTTTTGAATGGAAAAATAATAATTTAAGAACTTACGCAAGTAAACAGAAAGTTTGGATCCATGAGCATAAAGAATTGCTTCACTGTACGTTGCAGGAGGAAAGAAAAAGGAAGTTTCATATCAAAGCACTACAAAGGTGTAATAACATCTAGTTATTCTATGATCAGCCAAAGTACTTCTTGAATAGAGTTAGAATGAAATAGACTGATTATAGCAAGAAGTTTGATTATGTAGTGACACTTTGCAAAGATGTAGGCAACCTATGGAATATATATTTATAAAGCTATGCATTGTCAAGTTCAATGTTTGTATTATAGTATAAAGAAAGTGATTTGATGGCAACCATTACCGTTTAAAAAATCCTCTAGTAACACCATCCTGGTAACTAGCTGAAATTTCCTGGGCAATTGCATGATTTGAACAACCACAATCGCCGAGAGCAGAAACATGTATATCTTCATCGTTGGAACTGTTGACATCAACAGCTGCAGCAGCATCATCTTCTGTCACCAGATTAGCAACATTTGGACTAGGGCAAACATCAGTTTCATCTATATCAATCGAAATGTTGGTTTCAAAGTCTGAAGTATCGAGGTCTATGTCATCAATTCCAATAGCAAAATCACCATAGTCAAAATCACGCCCAGACATGAAATCAGCTTTGCCAATATGGTCATCGAAAAATTCCACATAATCATCATCTTCAGGGTTGCTGATAGTGTTATATTCAGCTGTTCGTTCAGGAGAATGAATAGGAGTTACTATATCAGCTTCAGATTCAGTGCCTGCAGAGTATCCATCATCAGGCACATCCGGTTGTGTAAATTCTTGAGTAGAAAATGTCTTGTGGGTGTGCAATCCATTTGGTATGGTAGCAGTAGCTCTGATTGGAAATAGGGGAGCATTGGTAAAAGTGGAACAAAGAACACCAGAACTTGCATCCATCAAAAGTTGTTGGAAAGGCCCAAATACCACGTCATCTGTAGGAAATATGATTAAAAAATTACAACATAGCACACAAAATGAACATAGATAGTGAAAAAAGAGATAGAAGTGATAAATTGGAGGGAAAGAACTAGTAAAATTAATTGGAAAACAATTGCGTTCTTGTTTTTTAAAGCATTCAAATCGAATGACAGAATTGTATTATCTGCATGAAAAGTTTAATTAGGGGTAGGACAGGTGGGGAATGAAACCATGTATAAAAAGACATACTGCATACTACTATGTCTAAAAATGATTTTTATGTATAAAGAAATACTATAAAGCAGATATAGAAATAATAAACACTAATTGTGTTAATTGTGCAATTAAAATGACTAAGTCTAAGTCACTTTCAAGTACAAAATGTTTTATATCAGAGAAATTGAATCAGATAAGGATATATTAGAGAAACATAACAAGCGTGATGAGTATCACTATTATTGAAATGGAGATGAGGTATTAGAGAAAAAAAGAAACTTAATTCACCGCCGTCCATATGAAAATGAATGCAGGCAAATGAACAAAAAACCAGAATCAAAATGACGATGAAGCTATTAGTAACAGTACTGACGTACCTCCAACTTGATCTGGAATGACCTTGCGAGCATCCATTGCGCCTGAATGGGCAGTGTTGAAACTATGGAGCTGAGAGCATTGACAAGTCGAGAAAGAATGGTATTCCAAAATCTGAGAAGAGTAAAGTAACAAACTACATAATCCTGAGGTAATTTATTTATGTATAAAAGATTATTAATCTGGCTGATAGAGCCCTAAAATAAACTGATTAAGACCTGTTATTTTGTTCATTTCAATATGTACCTCTAGAATATCTGAAGACATACAGCATCATTTAAAAAGTCAGAGGGTTTATATTTGTAGTGAAAGTACTTTTACATCTTTCTCACTTGGAATTATAGCAGACAGGTATATGATGCTTGTATAGCCTGACGATTCATTCAAGGATGAAATTATAGCAGACAGGTATAAATATTTGCTGGGGATGGATGAGTAGCAATGTAGCAATAGAAAGATATTAAAGAAAATCTAGGAATTTGGATGAGTGCCCTACTAAGTATCAAATCAACTACAGAAAAATAAAAGGATTCCTTTGCTCTCCACTAACATTCAAATAAAAACTCAGTTTTGACGACCCAACATATAATCCTTATCCCAAAATCTTGACAAAATCTTGCAAAAGAGAGCAAATAACTCTCACTATCAAAGACTCAGGTTTGTTAATAACTTGATCCACATCTAACAAAATTGCACCTCCATAGATCCACAACAAAATAGTTGGGTTGTTCTAGTCGATGACTAAACTGCAATGGCTGCTATTCACCAGATGATTTAGCTGCTAAACTGGAACAACTGAACTGGACTAAGGGGCGGGCCCAATGTGATTCAAGGTATTTAGTTGAATACCCAATTTTTTTGCAAAACGTTTTTATACATATAGTATGTACATATGTATTAAAAAAAGAAGGAAACAAAGGTAAAATCAAATATTCTATGAAGAATTCAGCCCACTCTTCTGCTCCTTCCCAGTCTCCCTCCCTCCTAATGACCCAATACGACCTAAAAAGGCCTCAGTTGCTCTCTGACTCTCTTGGTGGCTCTCTGACTCTCTTGGAGTACTTGATACCGCCGACATTTGGATGTTCAGTCTATAGTTTGCTACTGTGTGTATGTGGGTGTTCAGTGTACATTCAGTTTTAGATGTACTGGCATTTTAGCTTGAACTATGCAGCATTATAGTACATGCCAAATGTTAAGGTTTAGTTGTAAAAAAAAAATGTCGGCTTACATTTTGAATACCCTCCCTCAAAATCCTGGGGCCCGCCACTGACTGCACTAAACCAATACTTTTGCCGACACATTACATTCTACTTTAAAGTTATGTGCAAACAAAGACTAAGCTAGCAAAAAGATACTAGATTATTCCTAAAACAACCAAACCTGCAAAAAGGAAAGCAATGCAACACCATATGACTGAACACTGTAGCTTAAAATTACATTAAACAAATATTGATTCAAGTTGACCCTGAACCAGATTGCACAAACCTGTAAAACAAAAGGCTCGCTGGAGCTATTGAATAGAAGTACCTGCTATTGCTCTACGCCACAGAGTTGCATCTGCTAAACACCTGAAAGAGAAGCAAAGACAGGTGGAAAAACTGACGGGCTGTGACCCCCATCTGGCTGACTGCTGCTAGTTGCTGCTGCACTAGGAACAAGAGAAGCAACACATCATTAGGTTCCGTTCAGTTCTTTGTGCCACTTCAATTTTAAAACTATTTCTATTTTGTAAATCTCAGCACAAAATCTCCACACTGCATAGTCCAGATTGGTAGAACAACAAAAGCATACCTAAGCAACGAGATCTGGGGAAATGTAGCAGCAGGCTTCAGTGGAGGCGGCCATCAAGTCTTCATCTAGCTCTGACTGAACCTTTGCCTGCATCCATGGCGGATGGGGGACGAGGAATGTACTGCACGACCTTATCCTTTCAGATTTGCTAGTGGACAATCCTACAAGCACGGAGTAAGCGTCTACAAATTAGAGGGGAAAGAGATGGAGAAGACAGAGAAACAATGCCTGGCACAAGCTCCGCGGGGACAGGGGATGGACCTGCCGCCGGTTGAGAGAAAAGCAAGGAGGAAGAAGAAAAGGCAAAAAGCAGCTCGCCGCGACGCCGCTGCTCTCTTCGTTGAGGGAAGTGTGTCCTGGAAGAGTGAGTACTGTAGCTCGCACGGGTGGAGAGGTGGAGAGAGATTTGTCAGTTTGAAAGAAGTTGGCGGTGACGAGAAGAGAAAGCGGACGAGATGACGAGAAATTCAACGAGTGGAGGGAGCAAGGACGGTCAACAGGAGAGGGCAGGTGGCAAGCGAGGGGAGGGCAACTGGAAGACGATAGATGGCTGGGATAACATGTGCTGCACCTCATGGTTGTTGAATTGATTTTTCGATGTCCTTCCAGCAATGCGCACCATTCACCTTATTTATGTCTGCATGCACATGCACACCCTCTTTTCTTTTGCTGAAAACGAATAGGCGCTAACTGCCTCGCACTTTGAGTGCCCTTCCATAATTCACTTTGAGTGCCCCTCCATAATTGTATTTGTTTTTAAGAAATAACGTACGCGGTTCCTATTCGGCTCTTTCTCACCATTGCTTCGCAGTAACTGCTGAAACTCCGTGAATCTATAAAGAGTCAGGGTCGGGGTTGCAGCCCTTGCAGTGACAAGCACGAGAGGGAAAAACCAGTCATAGTTCAAGCCTGAGAAAAAAGCTCTCACTTCTCGATCTAGAGCTCAGAGCATCACAACATGTTCTACATCAAGGCTATCCTTTTATACAGCAAGATCGAAAGAGTCTGTCTATGGTAGCATATGCTTTTCAATTTTCTTTTTTTTTTTCTCATATTCATATCCCACTTTCTTTATATTTCCATCAAATATATGAACCCTTGCATATATATGACAAACAATAACTAATATTTTTACGACATGCCATAGATTCTCTTTACTACATCGGCATGAGGTGACTGATTTAATTTTCTTCCTTCATATTTTGCAGCAAAGCCCATCAAGTTCACTTGGATGTAAAGTCAATTGTCATTGATAATTTTCCTGTTTTAAGTTCTAATGACACTTATATGCTTTACACTTTACACGGGTGGCCTGATTGCATTCTCAAACATCGAGTCCTTCTATTTTAGCCTCACAACTGCATTATTAACTTTGTATGGAGAAAAAAATTCTTTTTGAGAAGATTCCAACAATATAACTGCAATCAACACATGTATCCCGCAGCAACGCGCGGGGAATTCACCTAGTATAAATGGTTTCCATGTTTCGACCTGCAATCCTACTTATTATTATTATGTGCTGTCTGTTATCTTCTGCAGTTCCTTTTTTTTTTTTTTGCGAGCACACTCAACTGAGCGTGTTTTTTTATTAAGAAGGTCGCATCCACAAACAAACGCAAGCCACAGCTTACAAGACGGAAGGAATAAATAGAAGAAGAAACGAAAATCATTGGTTCAGCCAAGACAACTCTTACCCAGGACTCATGGGCAACCAGGCGCCAATCATCGCTGCCGACCGGTCCGGACAAATTCGGCCGGCGTCCCGACCCCCGCGCCATCCGTCCCCACGCCTTCCCGTTTTTTCCACGCCAGCAAACTGCCGCGACGCATACACCGGCGGGCGGCGGTCTACATGCATGCACGGACGCTGCGAGCCGAGCCTACTTGCACGGACGCTGCGAGCCGAGCCTACTAGCGTTTTCACACTGGAGTAGAAGTAGTACACATGAGCATCCATTTCTTTTTCATTCTTTTCTACTTATTTCTTATTTCTTTTTCCTTCTTTTCATCTTTTATTTTATTTTTTATTATTTTTCTTTTCTTCCATTTCTTTTTTATTTTCCTTTCTTTTTTTTCATTTTTTATCTTTTATTATTTTTTTTTTTCTTTTCTATTTTCATTTTTTCTGTATGTTTTTCTTTTCTTTTTTTTTTTCTTTTTTTTGTTTCTAGGCTTCATTATTTTTATTTTATTAATTATTTACTATATTTACTTTTACTCTATTAATTTTTGTTTACTTTTTTAATTTTTGTTTCCTTTCCTTGCTTCTATTTTGTTTTTTTATTTTTCTTTCTTTTTATTTTATTTTTATTTGTTAACATTAATACATTTTAATTTTTTATTTATGTGTACACATAATGTTCATTTAGCATATATTTAATGTTTTATGATATATTTTCTGATGTTCGCAAGCATAAATGTAATGTTCTATGATATATTTGTCATGTTAAAAAACATGCATATTGTTCTAGAATATTTTTATGATGTTTGGTAGCAATTTTTCTTCTTTTTTTAGTTTGACTCTAATTAATTACTTCACTAGCTTTATTATTTTTTTTTACATTTTTCATGATATTTGTTATGTTCACGTAATATACATGTAATATTTTATGCTATTTTTAATGATGTTCGAGTAGTGTTACAGTTGATGTTCTTCGATGTATTTGTGATGTTTAGCAAGATACATTGATATTCGGATATTTTTATGATGTTTGATAGCATTTTTCCTTCTTTTTATTTGACTACATTAATTACTTCACTAATTATATTTTTTTACATTTCATGATATATGTGATATTTACGTAGTATAAATATGATATTCTCTTTATACTTAGTGATGTTGGCATAGTGTTAATCTGATGTTCTATGATGTATTTTATGATATTCCCATATTATATATGTATTTTATGATATTCTTGTATTAAATTATTGTATATTTAACATATTTATTTAATTCAATATATTTTTATAGCATTTATAGTTCATTTTTATTTATCTTTTCTCATTTCTTTTAAATTTTTATTTTTATTGTTTGCTATTTTATCTCTTCTACTCCATGATAGCATGTGATGTTCGTGTAGATGGTGTTCTTTTTATGTATTCTTTGATGTTCTTTTACGATAAATGAATGTTCTTAAATTATTTGTTTAGGTTGTATATATATAAAATATAATACGATATTTGTGTAGAATACATGTGATACTCTACAATATATTTCTTTATTAACCTATTATATATTTAACTTATTTATTTATTTATTTATTTTAAAATATTTTCATATAATTTATAGTTTATTTTTCTCCTTTTCTTTTTTTATTTTACTCTAATTGTTTATCTTATTTTTAATTCTATTTTTTGCTCTTTTATCTCTTGTACTCCATTTTATACATGTGATGTTTGTGCAAAGTACATAGGTTATGTTCTTTTTATGTATTATTTGACGTTCTCTTATAATAAATGGATGTTCTTAAATTATCCGTTTAGGTAGTACATGCATGATGTTTTATGATGTATTATTGTATGTTTAATGTTTAAGTAGTATAAATGTGATGTTCTTCAACTATATTCTTGCGTCTTTTTAATTATCATTTATTACGTAGTTTTTATATTTATTCTATGATATGCTTGTTTAGTATTATAATTGAGATGTTTTATAGTTATTTTTGAGTATTTATATGGTACCTATGAGATGTTTTGTGATATATTTTAATATGTTCAAGTAATATTCATGTAATATTTTTTATTTTTTCTCTATTACATTACTTGTTTTTATTATTTTTATTTCTCTATATATGTTGTTGTGATGTTCACGTAGTATACATATGATGTTCAATGATTTATTATGTGATGTTCACATAGTATAAATATAATATTTCATGATTATCTTTAAGTATTCATGTAGTAATCGGTGAGATGTTCTATGTATTTTTATACTATTTTACTGGTAGTCATGTGATGTTCTATGTGATTTTTATTGTGGTATTTTTACACATGGTATTGTATTATATTTTTTCTTTACTTATTTACATTTGATTATTATTTCTTGTTTTTTTCTCTATTACGTATCTATTTTCATATTTTATAAGGTATCCCATGATATATTTTTGTTTAGAATATTGTGTGCAATAATTTTTTTATCATACATAAATGATTCGATAAATTTAATAATAAAATATTTTATATGTAACACAAAACGTCCTATAGCGTAGTAGGAGAATTTATTGTTATAGCTAAATATTTTACGTGTGACATAAACCATCTTGTCGTGTAGTGGTTGGGTAATAATATTCTAATTTCATATGTCTTTTATTCGATTTGGTTTCTTCTACTGATTTATTTTACTCAGCATATTGTCTATTTTTTTCTAATAAACTATACTACACCTGCAGACAGAGGAACGTATCCTGTCCTGGTGCAAGCACGGAGCAGCGGACCAAGACAAACATGCGAGAGCGCCGAACGAGCGGGCAAACGCAGAAAGTGATGGGCCGTGCGTAGAACGGGCCGGAAGGGAGTGGGCTGCGCGCGAAAGTGGTCCAGTGTGGAAGCGAGCGGCCATGCACGGAACAGGGTCGGCGACATGAAGGGCGCCGACCCCGTCGGAGCCTAGCAGGCTAGCACACCCCGCAATCAGGACACCAGAAAGGGCGCCACCGCCAGCCTTCTGAAACCTGCCTGAACCCACAGCGCCTTCATTCCTCTGCATCTCCCGTGTTTCATTTGCTGAGCCCACCTTGGACTTGGAGCTCGGCCCGTCGGGTGCTGAGCACGTTCGACTGCAGCAGCGAATACGTGGCGTGCGGATGACCGACTGTTTACGGTCAATGCTAACGTTAGAACAGGGCCGGCCTGCTGGGCCTTACGGATGGACTTGTTGGGCCTTTCGCTAATACATCGTACTCCTTATGATATGGTTAATTAGTAGTACCGTATTGTTTTGATAGCTGTATGGAAGCAGGCTCAAATAAGTCGTCGGAGCCCATGCATGTCAACCCTCTGCCACAAACTGTTGCTGATCTCTAGTATCCAAACACTCAAGATTGGAATGTCCCTCTCATCTTTAATATTTTTGATCAGCAAGCCACTCAGTCTATTTTGCAGATCTCTCCAGTGCCCTCAACTGATCTAGACACACCAAGGTGGACACCTTCAAAAAAAGGAAATTTTTAACTTCCTTTACAATATTGATCTTTTGCAGCTACCATCTCAAAGATCTAGCAGCATTAAGCCACATGTTAACATCTTTCTCCAGAAGGTCTGGAAATGTAAAACTCTATCTCCTTTGTTGAAAACTTTTTTGTTGGCAGCTTGTCCGTAGAGCTATAACAACAGGACAACGCGCAGGAGGCATTTCCAATAAGATTAGTAAGCTCTGTTCAATTTGTCAGCAACCTGAAACTGATTCACACTTATTCTTCCACTGCACTTTTGCAAGAGCCGTCTGGTTTTCTGCTAAGCTGCCAATTCGTACTTCAGCTGTACCTAATGAACGGGACGGGATACAAGAAGCCTTGCATATTATTATTCCTAATCTCTCCTCTGAGGAACAAATAGCTATATTTCTTACCACTATGTGGTACATATGGAGAGCTAGAAATGATTGCAGGTTTAATAGGAAGCATTGGACTGTATGGCAAGTTCACCAAACAATAGCGGCGGAATTGGAGGTGGCGCATCTGGCCGATTTTGACAAAATACATGCAACACAGCAACCAAGCACTCCTCCCCAAAGTCTGAACTCTTTGATTGCAGGTTCTTCAAGGCAGACATCACATGCCTGGCATGGTCACCAATCCACTACGCAACCAACACAAACTCCCTAAGCTATGAATTCTTTGGTTGCAGTGCAGGCTCATCACACCACTTTGCAACGAATACAGCTGGCTACTGAGCACTACAACTTCAGATTGCCGGCTTTACTTCAAGGGATCCAATGCTACTCCGATGCAGCAATTGAACCAGACAATCAATCTCCAACACCCAGGGTTGCTGGAATTGGAATTTTTATCTTCAGCAACACACAAAAGATTTTTTTTGCAGGCTAAGGTGGATAACATGCATTCTGTACTGATGCCGGAAGCGGCAGGACTTGCTCTGGCTGCTAAGGTGTCCTCTCTCCTGCAGCTACAAGGTGTCAATTAGCTGACGAACAGTCAGTAGCTAGCAAAATTCCTCAACTCCAATGACTTCTCTTCACAGTCGGAGTGGAGGATCAAGAGATTCACTCAGCTCTTCATCAATCTCACACAAAGCACTTCTTCAAAGGTCTACAAAATACTCCCTCTGTCCGGAAAAGGGTGCAAACGTAAGGCTGTCCGCACCGGCGTCCGGAACGGCCGTCCGGAACGCGCCAGCTCACCGGATGGCGTACGAAATCCGTGCAGCGGCGTCCGGAGAAGAGCGTACCCACCCGGAATCGCACGCTCGCGACGCCAAACCTGGCGTCGTACCGTGCGTCTTGGTATCTGGCGTGGGGCCCGCTGCTGCTGCCAGCAGAGAGAGAAGAGGGGCAGCGGGAGGAAGGGAGGAGGAGGGCCGGCTGTGGCAGAACCTTCTAAATTATATGGCCCACAAGCACCTGACATTGCCCTTAAGACCTCTGTCAGCGTACTTGAGCACCACATAACCTAGAATGTTCTGTCGGGTGAACCCCCGATAAACCACAATTCCTCCAGGATCGATACTTACAGAGACATCACAGTATTACAACAGTTTTCACACAAAATACCAGAGTAGCGGAAGACTTACAATAACTTAATTTACAAAACTTTTGTCAAACTTATATAAACCAGAGTAGCATTATTACAAAACAGCGGAAGTATCATTACTTAACTTTATTACACTCATGCAATGAAAGTGCCCTGCCCACGGGCCACACAATCTACTCCTCAGCAGACTCTTCCTCGATCACCGTCATGCAACAAGGGCCGTAGCACTCTTGTCCATGCGGTTCACCTGCAACAGGGGTTGAACAAACCCTGAGTACAAAAAGTACTCTGCAAGACTTACCCGACCAAAAATTGGGGAGAAGACTCAGGAATGCTGGTTAATAGGAATCAAGATGAGGCTTTAGCAAGATCAAACGACACCTTTGCAAAAGGAGACTAAGCCAGTCCTTACTTTACTACATCAATCACTTGTCAACCAAGTATCGGATTCAAAACTTTCCATCATCAACTTCCATAATTACTACGATGCTGGTGCTAGGATCACGGCTCCCATATCGTGGAGCACACGACGATTCGAATCGCTTAATATACCCAGCTGGGGCTTCCTAGCCACACGATGTATGCAGGACCAAACATCTCACATACATCAACTCACGCTTGCATTTCTCCCTGCCAGAACGGATCCTAGCCACGAGAGTACAGTACTCCATTTTCCTACGCCGTCAGTCACAACCGTCGACGGGTATACCCGTAGTATGGGTACACGTTACTTCCCGTGCCGGTTGTCCGTTCTCGCATAGATCATACAAGGGAGCTTACCGCCATTGGCATGCGACTAGTACTATCCAATAACCTCATGATCCAAGGGCCAAGACAACGAACGGTGCTTAACCGACTCACAAGTGGACGACACTACACCAGGGCACTAGCCCCTCCTGGTGCAAGTCACTCCACCCGGTCTCAATTTACTCATCATCATGCTCTTGTTGCGTACCCTTGACCCGATCAAAGTGAAGGGATACCAACAAGTAACATCAGGTTTTCGTAATTACCCTCAAGGGGGGAACTTTTGTTATCACATCTTTAAAAACATTTCATAAAGCCTTTGCTATCTGCAGGGCTAAGCATGCACTAGCATTTTCGAAATCAAAACAGGTATCCAGGGTATATATCAAGGTATGGTAAATGCACCAAATTAGGTGATCACACAACTCCTGTTACCTAATGCATCACATCATCAACATACAATATAAAAGCTTTTCGAAATACAAGGCAGGGTTTAAATGCATCCGGGGCTTGCCTTGGGGCTCGACGAAGTTCGTAGCAGCGATGGCACTGCCGAGATCGGGACCAACCTTCTCACACTGATAACCTTCCTCCGGGACGGGAGTCGGATCAACTACACGATTGAGATGCATGATTACGATGCAGTAATAAAAAGAGCATGCGATAATGATGCAACGATTGTTAACCTATCTTGAGTACAACTTTCCTTCACGGTATAGTTGCACTAAGAAGGTATAACTAGCGTCGACGACGACGGACTAGCGATACGCAATCAACATAAAATGCCGAAGGTCATTAGGGTTAATGACCTAGGGTCATCACTCAATCCCAAAATCAAGCAACACTAACAGTGATTAAGGGTGATTACTAATTTATTGACCATTTTTACAGTCGTTGAAAGCCGCTAATTAACTTGTAATTGGGAATTAATTAAACCCTAATTACATCAAGAATTGATTAATTAAACATTAATTAATTAAAGGATTAATTAAGCATAATACAAAACTTAATCAAAACTTAACCAAACTTCATAATTAAGATCATCATACTCTAATTAGCACACAAAACAAATTTCATAATTTTTGGACTTATATTTTAATTATTAAAAATCATGGAAGTTGCCTTTATGAATTTAAAGAGCTATTTATAGCACAATTAATTTTTATTAGAAAAACAGAATTAGTATTTTTCCTAGGTAGGGCATCACTCAAGGAGCACACACATATTTTTATTTTATTTTTAACTGCCCAACAGAAATTTGCTACAAAAAGATGAAATACAGCATTTGAAATTTTAAAGGAAAAAGAAAAAGCATCTCCTTCCCTTCGCGGGCTCACTGTGCGGCCCGAGCCGCCTCGCACAGTGCCGGCCCGGCCTGCTTAGCGCTGCGCGCGGCCCGCCCGGCCGAGCCCACGCGCGCGCCTCCTCCTCTCTCTTGCTCTCGCCGACAAAGCGGGCCTACTGTCGGCTTCTTCTCCTCCCTCTCTCCTCTCCCCGGCCGACGGAAACGACGGCACGGCGACCGGCGACTCCCGCCGACATCACCTTTTGCGGCGCAACCGACCACATCAACAGACTCCACATCACCTGGCGGACCCATCGAGCTACTCCTCGCTTTCTGCGGCTCACCGAAGCGGGTGCAACGGTGGTCGAGGCGGGCGGCGGCGCTCGGAGCTCCCCGGCGGGGCACCGTTCCGGTTAGACTATAGTGACAAGTACGTAAACGATTATTTAGATCGACTTAGGAGCTCACCACTGGTTCAAAACAAGGCAGTAGCGAGCGTGGAAAGGATGGAGCAAGGCCGACGGCGAAGGCAGTGACTGTGGCGGCGTGAACCGAGGACCTCGTCGACGTTCCGACGTGTCTGGTGATGAACTGTGGAAAAAGGGGAGCCGACGGTGATTAGTGAAGCTAGGCGGAGTTGGAGACGCAGTTGGTTGAGCATGAGACGCTCGGAGTGGACCTGGCCGCGGTGAAAAGCTTTCGGCGGTGGTGGGTGGCCGGAAATGGTGAAGATGACGGCGTGCGAGCGATTCCGGCGACCAAGGACGTCGATTACTGGCTTGTTTGGTTCGCAAAGGAAAAGCGGGGCTAGTGACAAAGTATTGGAGACGGTGTTACACGGTGGCGCACGAATTCGATAGAAGAACAGGGTGGTTGCCGCCGGCGGTGAGGAGGAGAAAAGAAGAAATTGGCGACCGGCTTTAGCTCTTATAGGGCAAGAATGGATCCTGGAAGTGGAAGGCGGCTTCGCGACGGTGGTGTGCTGGTTGGTGCCGCGTGAAAGCCGGGAATAGACGGAAACGGCCACCCGCGGCGGCGTTGGCCGGCCGCCCGGCATGGGCAAGATGAGGTGCCCCCCCTGTTCTTGTAGCACGCAGTGCCAACTCATCCTCTCCTCTTTTCAAATTACTCCAAAAACTTGAATAAAAGATGAAAAACTCCCAAAATACAGATTATGCAAAATTTAATTCTCTACAACTTCCATTTAAGAAGTTTTGTCATATTTCAAATAGATTTTGAATTTGAATTTCAAATTCAAAAAGAGGGCAAAACCTTAATTTTAAGGATTTCAAAATTACTTTTAATTTTTGAATAAAAGATGAAAATATCCAAAAATAAAAGTTGTTCTATTTTTTCAAGTTCTACAACTTTCATTTAGGAAGTTTTTCATGAAACCAAATAATTTTTGAATTGGAGTTTAAAACTCAAAAGGGAACACTTTTCAATTTAAAGAACTTTTGAAATTATTTAAAATTTTATTCAAAAACTTGAAAAACTTTATATACCAAAGTTGTAGAGCTCAAAGAGATGCACAAACTGTATTTTTGGAGTTCTCCCAAATTTTGAATATTTTGAGGTGAAATTAAGAAGGGGACAAAAACACTTTGAATTTCGTGGATTTTGAAAAGAATTTTTAAATTGGATTTTTGGGCAATTAATTAATGATGTTGTGGAACTTTTTTCAAACCCAACCAATAGCATACTTTCAAAGTACAAACTTCATACTTTGAAATGGTACCATTGGTTAGCAACTTTTATTTAGAAAATCAATTATGGTTAGCTCACCAAAATTGAAAATGAAATTCGAATTCCAACACTTAACCACTAGGGTTAGGGTTTGGGATTCGATTCCGAATTCAACTTTGGTTCTCTCTTTTAGCATCATTTGAATTGTAAAACACGGTTAGGGTGTGAGTCAAGGTTAGCCAAGCACTTGCAAACATCAAAGTGGTTTTAGTTGGTTGCTTTTATAAAAAGTAAAATTGTGAGTGGAATTTAATGACTTGCATATACGATATAAAAAAGAGCACAAACAACACCCTAGAAATTGATAAACTCATTTTGGTTGTTTGAATTAGTGTTCTCTAATTATGAATGCTCATGCAATGATGATGATGACATGGCAGGTTTAGGCTAACGTAACACCGGGGGTGTTACATTATATTCCCCTTAAAAGGAATCTCGTCCCGAGATTCAAAGCTTAGGGCTAAGTAATGGAAAAGGAAATGTATCAAGTAGACACACCTTACATGGTTTCATAAGGGAGGTAGAAGGGTTCATATTACAAGTCTCATGTTTTTTTTTAAAAGTCCCAATTCTTAGAAACGAATCGTGACTTAGGAGAAAGAAGGAAGAAAACTCCGAGAAAGGCTCATTCAAGAATTTCTCTGGGAATACGTCGGGAAACTCACAGACCACAGGTATATCCTTGATTTCTTTTATGGGGATTTCATGCTTTTCAACGAAAGTACGGTTGATGAATGTATGTGATGCACCGAATCAAATAATGTAATTGCAGGATGACTGGTGACAGGAACATACCCATTAAAACAGGTTCTCCTCTAAGAACATCTCCGCTTTGGACATA
Source organism: Chrysopogon serrulatus (assembly GCA_015844335.1). Lineage (NCBI taxonomy): Eukaryota > Viridiplantae > Streptophyta > Magnoliopsida > Poales > Poaceae > Chrysopogon > Chrysopogon serrulatus. The sequence goes on along the minus strand of JADLZL010002929.1, from coordinate 154,477 downwards.
GTATACACGCCCAGTCTTCTTCCCGGCATTCACCTTCGAACATACCGTGATTTACCTCTTGCGCCTTGGTTCTCGATCTTCGCTGGTTACCGGATCCTTGTTGAAAGTTGGGATCACTGTCTTTGGATAAGGACAATATTGAATAAAGTGTCCGGACTCTCCACGCTTAAAACAGGGACCTCTACCCGAGGATGGCGCCCGGGGAGCCGGTGGAGGGGAGTTCGAATACCCCGGGTATTCGGCCGGCCGGGGATAGGTTGGGGCAGTAGGGTGAGTGTACACCGTTGCCTGTGGGCTTGCTTCTTCTGCTGATGGGTAGTGATAGGGTTGGTGGCTTTGTTGGTGCTTTGTGGATAGTGAGATTGGTGGTGGGTATCTTTGAGTCGGGTGGTATATAACCTTCTGGCGTTTCGGGATTCCGCCAGAAAGGTTAGAGGAAGCACGCCGCTCTTCACTCTTCTGTTTAAGCATGGATCTTTCATAAGATATTGCAATATCCACAGCCTCATAAAATGTGGCATTCGGATTTGCAGTAAGGTGGGTTTCAACATCACTCTTTAAACCCCGAATAAAACATTTCTTTTTCTTGATGTCCGTATCCACATGTTCCGGTGCATACTGTGATAGATGACTAAACAGATTCACATACTGCACTACTGACCGACTGTCTTGCTTTATGGCTAGAAACTCTTCTAGCTTGGCTTGCATCACTCCGTCAGGAATGAAATGCTGACGGAAGGCATCTTGGAACATAGCCCAAGTGACTTGTTGTCCGACCGGCGGCGACGCAAGGAAGTTTGCCCACCATGCAGATGCAGGGCCTCTCAACTGTTGGGCAGCAAACTTGGGTTTCAACAAGTCGGGACAACCCTCTAGCAGGTCAAACTTTAGATTTATAATACGAAGCCAGTCATTAGCTTCTAGGGGTTCCTCAGCCCTTGTGAACACTGGCGGACGAGTTTCAGTGAAGTCCGCATATGTGATTTCGTCGTGATTACGACGACCATGATTCTCATGTGGGGCATTCTGACTTTTCTGACTCATTTCCCGTAGCATACGGGCATTCTCAGTGGTGGCATGGACTAAAGCCGCCCGCGGCTTCAGCCAAGACGGTGGTGCCGGTGGTGGTGCCCGAGGGACCTCACCTCCCTCGTGTGAAGAACCCGCACGAGTGTTGCCAGACATCTGTTATAGCCAAGATTATATTTATACACAAGCAAAGCCTATAAGATGGAAATCCTAGGGCTAGCAAGAATAGGATTGATTTTACTTAGCCCAACCACTTGTTATCGGGGATATGATTCTTTAAACAAGTGAATTAAACATGATGCATGATCGAACCTACGGATCAAGTAAAAGACATTTTAAAGTAACATAAGCATACTTTAAGTAATATAGGGCAAAAAGGAAAACAACATGATACTCCGCTTAAGACTCTTTTAAATAGCACCTAAGAAGGCTACTAGGAAGAATTAAGACGGAGCAGAAGCAATTTGGACCAAACCACATTTAACTTTTGGATCCAAAACATTTTGAAGTTTTTAAAAAGTAATACTGTGTGAGTATCTTTATAAGTACCGCTCGATACCCTCTGTGGGCGTAACCTTCTAAATTATATGGCCCACAAGCACCGACATTGTCCCTTAAGACCTCTCGTCACCCCCATACTTGAGCACCATATAACCTAGAATGTTCTGTCGGGGTGAACCCCGATAAACCACAATTCCTCCAGGATCGATACTTACGAGAGACATCACAAGATTACAACAATTTTCACACAAAATACCGAGTAGCGGAAGACTTACAATAACTTAATTTACAAAACTTTTGTCAAACTTATATAAACCAGAGTAGCATTATTACAAAACAAATGGAAGTATCATTACTTAACTTTATTACACTCATGCAATGAAAGTGCCCTGCCCACGGGCCACACAATCTATTCCTCGTCAGACTCTTCCTCGATCACCGTCATGCAACAAGGGCCGTAGCACTTTGTCCATGCGGTTCACCCGCAATGGGGTTGAACAAACCCCGAGTACAAAAAAGTACTCCGCAAGACTTACCCGACCAAAAAAATTGGGGAGAAGACTCGGGAATGCCGGTTAATAGGAATCAAGATGAGGCTTTAGCAAAATCAAATGACACCTTTGCAAAAAGGAGACTAAGCCAGTCCTTACTTTACTACATCAATCACTTGTCAACCAAGTATCGGATTCAAAACTTTCCATCATCAACTTCCATTATTACTACGATGCTTTGGTGCTAGGATCACGGCTCCCATATCGTGGAGCACACGACGATTCGAATCGCTTAATATACCCAGTGGGGCTTCCTAGCCACACGATGTATGTAGGACCAAACATCTCACATACATCAACTCACGCTTGCATTTCTCCCCCCGAACGGATCCTAGCCACGAGAGTACAAGATCCCATTTTCCTACGCCGTCAAATCACAACCGTCGACGGGTATACCCGTAGTATGGGTACACGTTACTTCCCGTGCCGGTTGTCCGTTCTCGCATAGATCATACAAGGGAGCTTACCGCCATTGGCATGCGACTAGTACTATCCAATAACCTCATGATCCAAGGGCCAAGACAACGAACGGTGCTTAACCGACTCACAAGTGGGATCGACACTACACCGGGGCACTAGCCCCTCCCGGTGCAAGTCACTCCACCCGGTCTCAATTTACTCATCATCATGCTCTTGTTGCGTACCCTTGACCCGATCAAAGTGAAGGGATACCAACAAGTAACATCGAGTTTTCGTAATTACCCTCAAGGGGGGAACTTTTGTTATCACATCTTTAAAAACATTTCATAAAGCCTTTGCTATCTGCAGGCTAAGCATGCACTAGCATTTTCGAAATCAAAACAGGTATCCGGGGTATATATCAAGGTATGGTAAATGCACCAAATTAGGATATCACACAACTCCTATTACCTAATGCATCACATCATCAACATACAATATAAAAAGCTTTTCGAAATACAAGGAGGTGGTTTAAATGCATCCGGGGCTTGCCTTGGGGCTCGACGAAGTTAGGATTAGCGATGGCACCGCCGAGATCGGGACCAACCTTCTCACACCGATAACCTTCCTCCGGGGACGGAGTCGGATCAACTACACGATTGAGATGCATGATTATGATGCGGAATAAAAAAGAGCATGCGATAATGATGCAACGATTGTTAACCTATCTTGAGTACAACTTTCCTTCACGGTATAGTTGCACTAAGAAGGTATAACTAACGTCGACGACGACGGACTAACGATACGCAATCAACATAAAATGCCAAGGTCATTAGGGTTAATGACCTAGGGTCATCACTCAATCCCAAAATCAAGCAACACTAACAGTGATTAAGGGTGATTACTAATTTATTGACCATTTTTACAGTCGTTGAAAGCCGCTAATTAACTTGTAATTGGGAATTAATTAAACCCTAATTACATCAAAGAATTGATTAATTAAACATTAATTAATTAAAGGATTAATTAAGCATAATACAAAACTTAATCAAAACTTAACCAAACTTCATAATTAAGATCATCATCCTCTAATTAGCACACAAAACAAATTTCATAATTTTTTGACTTATATTTTAATTATTAAAAATCATGGAAGTTGCCTTTATGAATTTAAAGAGCTATTTATAGCACAATTAATTTTTATTAGAAAAACAGAATTAGTATTTTTCCTAGGTAGGGCATCACTCAAGGAGCACACACATATTTTTATTTTATTTTTAACTGCCCAACAGAATTTGCTACAAAAAGATGAAATACAGCATTTGAAATTTTAAAGGAAAAAGAAAAAGCATCTCCTTCCCTTCGCGGGCTCACTGTGCGGCCCGAGCCGCCTCAAGACAAGGCCCGGCCCGGCCTGCTTAGCGCTGCTGCCCGGCCCGCCGAGCCCAGCCCACGCGCCCTCCTCCTCTTCTTGCTCTCGCCGACAAAGGCGGCCCGGCCTGTCGGCTTCTTCTCCTCCCTCTCTCCTCTCCCCGACCGACGGAAACGACGGCAGACGGCGACCGGCGACTCCCGCCGACATCACCTTTTCGGCGCAACCGACCACATCAACAGACTCCACATCACCGGGCGGACCCATCGAGCTACTCCTCGCTTTCGCGGCTCACCGGGCGGGTGCAACGGTGGTCGAGGCGGGCGGCGGCGCTCGGAGCTCCCCGGCGGGGCACCGTTCCGGTTAGACTATAGTGACAAGTACGTAAACGATTATTTGGATCGACTTAGGAGCTCACCACTGGTTCAAAACAAGGCAGTAGCGAGCGTGGAAAGGATGGAGCAAGGCCAACGGCGAAGGCAAAGGATCGGGGCGGCGTGAACCGAGGACCTCGCCGACGTTCCGACGTGTCCGTGATGAACTGTGGAAAAAGGGGGAGCCGACGGTGATTAGTGAAGCTAGGCGGACTTGGAGACGCAGCTTGGTTGAGCATGAGACGCCGGAGTGGACCTGGCCGCGGTGAAAAGCTTTCGGCGGTGGTGGGTGGCCGGAAATGGTGAAGATGACGGCGTGCGAGCGATTCCGGCGACCAAGGACGTCGATTACTGGCTTGTTTGGTTCGCAAAGGAAAAGCGGGGCTAGTGACAAAGTATTGGAGACGGTGTTACACGGTGGCGCACGAATTCGATAGAAGAACAGGGTGGTTGCCGCCGGCGGTGAGGAGGAGAAAAGAAGAAATTGGCGACCGGCTTTAGCTCTTATAGGGCAAGAATGGATCCTGGAAGTGGAAGGCGGCTTCGCGACGGTGGTGTGCTGGTTGGTGCCGCGTGAAAGCCGGGAATAGACGGGAAACGGCCACGGCGGCGTTGGCCGGCCGCCCGGCATGGGCAAGATGAGGTGCCCCCCCCTGTTACTGTAGCACAGTGCCAACTCATCCTCTCCTCTTTTCAAATTACTCCAAAAACTTGAATAAAAGATGAAAAACTCCCAAAATACAGATTGTGCAAAATTTAATTCTCTACAACTTCCATTTAAGAAGTTTTGTCATATTTCAAATAGATTTTGAATTTGAATTTCAAATTCAAAAAAGAGGGCAAAAACCTTAATTTTAAGGATTTCAAAATTACTTTTAATTTTTGAATAAAAGATGAAAATATCCAAAAATAAAAGTTGTTCTATTTTTCAAGTTCTACAACTTTCATTTAGGAAGTTTTTCATGAAACCAAATAATTTTTGAATTGGAGTTTAAAACTCAAAAGGGAACACTTTTCAATTTAAAGAACTTTTGAAATTATTTAAAATTTTATTCAAAAACATGAAAAACTTTATATACCAAAGTTGTAGAGCTCAAAGAGATGCACAAACTGTATTTTTGGAGTTCTCCCAAATTTTGAATATTTTGAGGTGAAATTAAGAAGGGGACAAAAACACTTTGAATTTCGTGATTTTGAAAAGAATTTTTAAATTGGATTTTTGGGCAATTAATTAATGATGTTGTGGAACTTTTTTCAAACCCAACCAATAGCATACTTTCAAAGTACAAACTTCATACTTTGAAATAGTACCATTGGTTAGCAACTTTTATTTAGAAAATCAATTATGGTTAGCTCACCAAAATTGAAAATGAAATTCGAATTCCAACACTTAACCACTAGTTAGGGTTTGGGATTCGATTCCGAATTCAACTTTGGTTCTCTCTTTAGCATCATTTGAATTGTAAAACACGGTTAGGGTGTGAGTCAGGGTTAGCCAAGCACTTGCAAACATCAAAGTCGGTTTTAGTTGGTTGCTTTTATAAAAGTAAAATTGTGAGTGGAATTTAATGACTTGCACATACGATATAAAAGAGCACAACCAACACCCTAGAAATTGATAAACTCATTTTGGTTGTTTGAATTAGTGTTCTCTAATTATGAATGCTCATGCAATGATGATGATGACATGGCAGGTTTAGGCTAACGTAACACCGGGGTGTTACACCCGGGCGGGCCGCCGCCAGCGGGGGGCTCGCCCACGCCAAGGCCTTCCTGGGAGGGGAAGGAGGAGGAGGAGGGGGGGCGGCCCTTCAGCCCGGCTTCGGCCCGGCGCGCCGCCGCCACGGCCGCCCGCCGAGAGGGAGGAGAGCCCGCCACGGGCCACGGCAGCGCGCACGAAAGCACGGAGCGCCGCCACGGGCCGCCGGGCTGGGGCCGCGGCCGGCTGCCGCCAAGCCGCTCGCTCCCCGCTGCCTCGAGGCCGCTTCACGCCGGCGCACGGGCCGGGAGCGCCGCCGCCAAGCAAAGGCTGGGTTGCTCGGAAGCTGGCGCCGCCATGGCCGTAGCGCGGGCAGCGGAGCGCCGCCACGGGCGCGGCGGAAAGCCGCCCGAGCGCCAGCGCCGCGCCGAGAGGAAGAGGGAGGAGCGCCTCGCCCGCCCGGCCGGCGCTCCATGGCCTGCTCGCGGCCGCGACGGCGCGCCCGGCGGGGCGCGCCACGCCGGGAGGGAAGAGGGAGGAGCGCCCGGGCCCCGCGGCCGGCGGAGGAAGAGGGAGGAGCGCCGCATGCTGCTGCCGTGTTGCAGTGGGGGAGAGAGAGGAGGGAGGGAGAGAGAGAGGGGAGGGGGTTAATAAAATATTCTAATATGTGGGGCCCATGGTAGATGGAGTATGAGATGGAGTATGAATGAGTGCGGGAGAACGTACTGTAAAGGAGAGAATCTTGATGACTAGGCTGTATAGAGTATGAAAATAGGGGACGATGAGTGCGGATAGCCTAAGAACAGGACCATGTTCGGCAAAGGATGCAAATATAGACTTGCGTAGCTACAGGCTAGCAGGCCAGCAGCAGCTGTGGAACGATAAAAAAATCTGCTCCTCCTGACACACAGTGGTGAATGCTCGGCCAGCCTATCCCGTCCACTCACGTGTCCAGACTACATCCTCTCTAATCCACTCACTCGTCCAGTCTCTACATTGCGTAGTGCGCTCTGACAGTCAAGAGACAAGGGAAGTAGGGGCAAACAAGTAATTTGTTTTGAGTGCTAGCTTTGCCTCGGTACTGCTGATTGCAACCTTTCCCAAACGGAGGAAGTAGATAGGAAAGACAACTGTACTGCACATTCTTTAGCCAGACAAGCCAAGATATCAGTTGGTACACAGGGTTTGTCACACACTTGCTCCAATGTTGAGCATGTATCTGGCTGCCCTTTGCTTATGGCGCTAGCAGATGTAACCTGGGAAGATTTTTTCCTTATCACAGCCTTCTGCTGTTGAAATAAAATTTGCTTTTTCTCAAAAAAGCGCACAATGCCATGGCTCGCAACACCTCTTCTTCTTCCAACTCTTTTTTTTTTGTTTCTGTTGCTTTTGTTTCATGGAGATGGAGTCATGGATGTGCAGTTGTGGTATATATTCACGAAGTGATCCGTCATGAGTTATTGATTCCATAAATTTTGATGGAATCAACTCATTTTGTAATGCATATACTAATTAATAGCTTGTAAGGAATAAAGTGATAATGTATCAACTCATTCAATTAAAAAAGTAAAAAATAAGAAGAAGACGAACCACCTCAATTCTCAGACAAACCAAACACACCCTAATTTCATAGAAGATGGAGTCAGTGGATGTGGCATTGTGGTATACTGGTATATTTATCTACATATGGTCGTTACTCATACGTATAAGTAGTGTAGATTCCAAAATCGATCTGGGGCCGTTAACTATTGTACAAAAGGTTGCGGAAGAAATAAAGTAACACAGGATGTCTGCGCACGGCCGGAGCGGTGAGCGAGGATGCGCTGCGAAGCTAACCACAAATTAATCAGCACTCTAGCCATCCAATAGAAAACCATACAGAATAGTTTTATCCTCATAATCTTTCTCTACTTTTATAAAACTTTTGCCACCGTCTCTCTTCATTAATAAAATTTCATTTAAGTGTATTTAATGTCTATAAAACTCGATCCATAAAATCTTTGGGGGAGATTGGCCTAACCAGACAACCATGCACCCTGCAGGTTATGTCTGCAGGTTGTGCGGCAACGCTGGGCAATGACGAAGGGATTCAGCGACTGCGATGCCCTTGGGCAGGTGCGACGGCCGACGAGAGCGAGCCCGGACCCTAGAGCGCGCTGGAGGTTGCTCGTCCTATCCTATCTAGAGCGCTGCTTGAAATGTTATTGGCCACTTTTGCGGGCTCTCGTGGGCTGCGCCAAACAGCGTGGCTGCTTAACCCACGTCTTGCATGCCACATTTGCTCCAAAAAAAAACGTCTTGCATGCCACATACTACCACCTTCTGACACTGAAAAAGGCTAAAAAGAATCCAATTGATCTCTAACAACTACCGCGGTCATTCGATTTTACTTCCGCAACTAGGAAACCATGAAATTGGTTTGCAGTAATTAGAGCATGATTTTAGGAGAAAAAAAATCCAAAACAAGTAACATAATCGGCTCACCTTGTACCGACAAGTTCAATGCATTGCTTCCACTCGATAGGCCTTGAAGGAGCACCATACATACCTGGTGTCTTGCACATGGAAATTGGATACCAGGACCATGAGAGGTAACTTTGACATTAGGGCATATGCCCCAATGTACATCTATCACTGTTAGATGCATATAGGGATGTGTATGTATTCTCGCTGCAAAGACGACAGCCCACAGCGAGTTCTGAAGCTGCTTGTTGCCTGCTTGCATACACACGTCTGAACGCCCATTACAACGGATCGATGAACGACTGCACGACTATATCCACCGTGAAAAGTAAAGGATGCAATTTTATATCTACTACTTAAGCCATTCTAAATTATAAGACGTTTAATTTTTTTATCTCAAATTATAAGTCGTTCTAAATTATAGGACTGCACGACTCTATCTATCGTTATAAAATAAGTCGTAGATAGAGGATTATCCTCAAATCGAAAATGTCTAAGGATGAACGTCCCCAATCATCACGAAACCTTTTTATTCTCCTACTAGAAAAAAAATCATTGTTGATTGACAACCAAAAAATAGCTAAAGGGCCAGAAGAGGTTTATGAAGATGTTCCAAATCATGAAACAATCACGGTTAACAAGTTGGAGCACTGCATACGACGACGCCAGGAGGCAAAAGAGAAAAGAGGAGGGCTCTGCCTTGCCACCATGTGTTAACTAAATAACTAATAAAAAATACAATCCTCCTTTTTTTTACTTTTTGTCCCCACCGTGTACTTGAATATATTTTTTTTCTACTTGTTCTCGTTGCAGAATGCAGCAGAGGCAAGCCGGCTTTGTACTTGTTCATGGGCTGACCGGGGGCCCATGCCCATGCCCATGCCCATGCAAAGAGGCCACGGCCTGAACCAGAGATGCAAAGCATGCATGCTTGGGAAGCCCTTCCAAGGTTTTTTTTTCCCCTTTATTTTTTCACAACCACTTCTTCAGGAAGAAGAGGCCGTAAGGAACGGCAAACATGAGGTAGCTATGTGCCAGCAAGAGCAATAAAGCAAGCATGCAGCAACAATCCATTCGCGTCGTCGTCAACCAAGAGCAATTAATAACCCATGCATGCATTGATGCAGCAAGAGTTTCCAGGAAACGAGAAGCGGCCGCGTTGACAGTGGCAGGTGGTCGATCGGGACACCACTGGGGGGTCCATTGCTCCACTATGCATAGCGTGCATGGCGGTCGAGATCGCGACGACGACGACTCGTGCCCTGCACTGCACTCCGGGCCGGGGTCAACAAGTCAACGCCTGCAACGCCCGACGACCGGACCTGAGTAGAAGCAAGCTCCGGATGGACAAGGACAGACACAAAATTTAAGACTGATCCAAAGCACAGTGTATGTACAGGTGCAGGCAGGAGTAGTACACTTGGAAAACCGTCCATCATGTTCCGCGCCAGTAAAATCTCCCTGACCTGTCCGTCCATCATGTTCAAGTTCTGAATACTCCCTCCGTCCCATATACGTTGTCCTTCAAAAACCGTGCCCTCCTAACAGACACGCTTCTCCGACGACATACTCCATGGGAGACTTTATCGTTGGAAAACCGTGCCCCCCTTATAAACACGCTTCCCGGGCGATATACTCCATGGGACGGAGGGAGTAATCCTGATAGTGATCGATCGATCGGATAACTCCAGACTGCAAGTCTGTCTTGTGTGGCTCAAATGATATCACTGAATGATGGCAGCCGATCGACAGGAACAGGAGTATATGCACTTGAAATCAGAGGAGCCTCATCTCGATGTCTTTGTCGAGGTGAATCTTTTTTTACCGCGCCATGAAAAAAGGCACGGCTATGCCGCGCTATGCATGGGGGTGTCTAAAAAAAATGCCCGCTGGCACCTCCAGATGAGGTGGGTGACATGGCAGGTGACTGCCGCGCCATGCATGCTGAGGCGGCAGACCTGTTTGACTTGCCATGGTCCACGGTGCGGCAAAGAGCGATAAGATTGTCTGCACCGGCGTCCTGTAAAACATCCTACACACCTTCATATCAGCAAATTTATCGGACTTCCTCCTGCAGTGGGTCTGGTATCCCATCCTGTCTGCACGCGCGGTCCTCCAAATTTACCAGCTCCCAGGAGGTCCGGTACCATGCAGCGGGTGAGAGAGAGGAGGGAACATGCAGCGGGTCCCACTAATACAAGTCACTAAAAATGTTATAACTCACAAACCATAAAACTAAATTAAATTCTGATTATACCATTGAATTTGTTTCAATAAATCCTTCAAAACAAGATCTCACACGGACATGTTTAGATAAAATTTATAGAGGATGACAGGTGGAGCCACTGTCGGTAGTTGGTATAGAGTATAAAATATAGAGGATGATGAGTGTAAAAGAAATGTGTATAGACGAAAAAAATCTTAATAATCAGGATGTATAGAGAATAAAAATAAAGAATAATAAGTGTGGATAGACTAACCCTGCCATGGCTCCCTCTTCTTTTCTCTCTCCCACTTCACTTTCCTGTACACGCGACGGGACTGGACGTGTGTTCTGTGCAGTTGGCGTGGCCTGTCAGGTCAGACATGACTAGAGAGGCACGACGCACAGTGATGTATGGAGTACACTAGTCATAGTCATATCTTTGAATCAATGCTCCTGACGAGTTGTGTCAATCTCCAATGCCACTGTACAACCGGTAGTAGCTAGACATGCATGTGCAAATACTTCAAAAACAATTTTAATAAATATATTTTAAAATATTAATATTTATATTATATAATTAATATCATTAGAAAGATCTTTAAACTAGTTTTTAATAAATTTATTTTTTAAAATATAAATATTATACATATCTTTTACAAATCAAGTTAAACTTATGATATAAACGCTTAAAACATTATCTATTTAGGGACGGAAGGAGTAGCTAATGCTAGAGAAGCACAGATATTATTTTAAAAATTTATATCTCTAAATAAATTTATGAAAAGATTAAATCCAAAAATCTTTTTAATGATGTTAATTATGTATTATAAATATTAATACTTTATAAAAATTATTGATAGTTGTTTCTAGGAACGAAACGACAAAAATTAACGGTTAGAATAGCCCGAAAGGCACTAGTGTGGAGTGAGTCCTATAATTTATTTTTTTTTGTTAGTATCCGATCATCCATAGTATACGCCATATAATATCTGATGTGTCATTCTAAAATTTTACTGTTCTAAATTTGGCACCCACGAAAGAAACTTTACACTCCTCTCTTTCTCCAGATGGATATAGGTACTATTATCATACTTACTAGATTATCTCTATGGAAGCCGAATTATAAAAAATTCAAAGAGAAACCAAATAAAACATACAGAAAATTAAAAAAAGCCAAAAAATCAAATAATTGTTCGAGTAATTCTAACACGAATAATCAATTTACAACTACTGAACATAGGATTTACATCCAAACATATATAAATAGTAAAATATAATACTTCCTCTATCTAGAAAAGAATATAACTGTAGCATAGTACCATATTTTTCATCTTAAATTTTTGGCCAATTGTAAATAAAAAATATTAATATTTATGATATTAAATAGATACAATTAAAGTAATTACGAAATATATTGCATTATTCACGGGACGGAGGCATTACAACGAGCTTTGGGCCTTGTTTAGATCACCCCCAAATTCTAAGTTTTTTCACTCTCTCCATCACATCAATTTATAGCCGCATATATGGAGCATTAAATATAAATAAAAAAAAAACTAACTAATTGCACAGTTTGGTTATAAATCACGAGACGATTCCTTTGAGCCTAGTTGGGCGATGATTGGACAATATTTACCAAATACAAACGAAATGCTACAGGACTTTTCACTCTCTCTCTCCATCACGTCAATTTGTAGCCGCATGTATGGAGCATTAAATATAAATAAAAAATAACTAATTGCACAGTTTTGTTGTAAATCACGAGACGAATCTTTTGAGCCTAGTTGGGCCATGATTGGACAATATTTACCAAATACAAACGAAATGCTACAGGACTTTTCAATCTCTCTCCATCCCCAATCTAAACATGGCCTTGCATGCATAGTCATGCAGGGCGAGGTGATTGATGGGACGGGACATTAGGTTCCTAGTCGAGGGCACACGAACCTGCCACATGCGTAGCTGCACCTGCACAACTGCACGTCCGCACGTCTCTGCATTGCTACGGTGCTCCGTGATTTGACTCAAGGAAGCCCTCCCGGACGACCTGCTCGCGCTCTGCTCGCTGGCTGCAACCAGTGGCGGATCCAGAATTTGAGAGCAGGCTATGCCCATGGCCGCGCCGCTCCTGCCGTCCTTCGGGATCTCGCTCAGCAGGCGGCAGTCGAACGCACGTGCCGCAGGGGTGGGGGCCGGCCGGGGCGTGGGGGGGCGGGCGCCTTGGGCGCGAGCAGCCGCGTGGCGCGGCTGGAGGCGCCGGGCGTGGCGGGCGGGGGGCCTAGCGGCAGCACGGGTGCGTGGCGTGATTTCACCCACGTCCGTCGAAGAAATCACGCCCGTCCGGTTCGGTCGCCGGAGCCAGCACGACTGTCCTAGGGCAGGGCCGGCTGGTCAGATGGGTGAAGCCGTGAACGAGTGGCAGGGCCATTGGGCTGGCCGGCAGGGTGTGGCCAAAGCACTGATTTCAGTTTGACGCGAATTAGAGACCAGAAAATACCTAAAAATATTAATTTTAAGACCTTAACTATATTATACATATATATACCTCTAATAACTACTAAAATTTTTTCAAAAAAATATAGGGTATGTCTAGGAATACCCAGACACAACTGTAGGTCCGCCTATGGCTGCAACGACAAGACGCAGCCTCTAGGTGCAGAGGAGAGAGAAGTGTCGAAGGTTGCGCGCCAATATTGTAGCGCGTCACTTGTCACATCACCTACAGGTGCCACACTGGCATTGGATGCCACGCCGCCATGCATAATGTGATATAGGTGTTTTGCCGTGTCGTCATTGGCAGCGCGGTAAAAGACACTAGTTCATGAAATACTTTTAAAATAGTATTAGGTCTAGAATTTCTTTGGAGAAAGTGTTAAAAATAAACAAAGATTCGCCGAGGTAGTACCTGTCGAATTGGGGAATCAGAACGCGCGCGGCCAGGCATGCCGAAAATCCGGACCTCTATCCACTGGGCGAACGAGAACGATAGCAGCGGCCACGGCGATGCTGATGCCCCGTTTACCGTGTTCATTGGCTATTGTCGTATCGATCGTAGAGTGAATACTGATGCCAGCGTGACGTGGACATGCCGCGTGAGCAACGCCCCAATACCACTACTACCGTGCAAAGAATGGAAAGCTAGCTCTTCACACCTGTTGGACTAGCTTGGGAATGAGACACCGGCAGCCCGAGCACTCCAAAATAATTAATTAGCCTACCTGTGGTTCCTCGTCTCATGATCGGTGATGAGAATGAGTAACTAGTACTTTGATAATTTTTTTGTCTCAACTTGTGTGTTTAGGATGAAATAACTATATAGCTCAACTAAAAAGACTAGTTAAAAGTTTAGCTTGGTTTAGCTATTTCAACCTACATAAAACCAGCTACAGTTTATAGCTAGAAAATTCCTGGTGAAAGTTTTACGTTAAAATTTTAGTTGGGTGCATCGAAACAGACCCTCGATTTGCAGAGGCCGTTTCCTCGTGGGTCATCTTTGTACCTAGCTAGTACCTACAATGAATCCTATGAATCTTTGTCCTTCTCGATTGTTGCTTGAAAAATTAATACCGAGCATGTTTTTTACAATTTTTTTTCTCTTTTGCCTTTTCTGCCCCGTCCAATCCACCGGCCCAGAAGAAGTTCGTTGCAGCCGGAAAAAATAAACTGAATGAAAAAAGCTCTAATATAAACTCTGCGGATTCGTTGACTTGTACAGTGTCTGCTTTGGATTGGATATGGATCGGAGAGTTGACATGATCATCCTCGATCATAGGGAGTCAAGAGTCCGTGTTGGCGACGTCACCACTTGCCTCCAATTCCTCCAACCCAAAAGAAAGATCACTTGTCTGTCTAATCTACTCCTATATTTTACTACTATGTAATCTTATTTAAGCCCTGCATGTCACGGCTGGTCAACAGCACGCGTGGCGAGATGCGCCTTCATGAAATGCATAGGCAACAGACTCCCCATTATTGGCCCAAATCGTCAACTCACAGGGCTGTCAGCAGCTGATGAGAATGATGAGATGATGCCTTGCAACCTCTGCAACTTAATTGTGTGCATTGCTGCATGATGCATGCGTAAACAAACTCTGCGAGGAGTTGACCACCGGAACTGATTAATGATATAGCCTACTCAAATGAGAACACGTGTGCATGCAGATGACAAAAATTCAAAATTAGTGCCGCAGGCGCCGCTACCTGCTGATGCTGTCTAAAACCAAGGAATTTCGCCGTGCTGCTTGCTGGTGTGGTGTGTGTGCGGCCCTTCTATTGCGGCTAAAGTTACGTACGGATGACTAACTGAATTGACGTACACTTGACAGGCCTGAGGTTAGTTGTTTACATACATAGACGTACTACACTTGTGCATTTTTTTTTTGGTAATGTAAGCAAATGAACAGCTACGACGACAGTGTGAAGCTAATTAGGTCAAAGTAGACGGAGGATGGGGAGTGGCCGGCTGTCTTGCGGGCGCTGCATTGCATTGCATTGCATGGCCCCCAGATTTCGTGTGCTAGCTGCTCCTGAGATTATAGAGAGATATTTCCTTCCTTACGGCTCTCGATCTCTTGAAAATGTATCGAGTGTGGACGATGCAAATGCCGCTTGTGCACAACGTACGGCATGATAAAGATGCTCACCAATGGAAAAATATATATTCAAATGATGAAGCAGCTGGAGATGCCTGCTGCAGATTGCAGTGCATGAAAATATATAGTATTCATGCTGCCGACTGCAACTTGTATGCGACGACCTGCAGCCGTTTTGGTCAACTCCTGGAAGCACTAGTCGACCGGGATGGAATATACATGCATGTGCGGCCGGACGGGACAACAAAACAAATAATGCTGCATGCAGCTGCATGCACACATCCACTTGCATTGCATTGGTGGGAAATGCTCAGATGCATGCACATTCGCGAGCAATGCACATATATATGCCAAGCTTACTCAACACTCAACTGCTTGTATTATTCTAATGCAATGACACGGCACGCAGGCAGCAATTACTAGTTTCCATCGTTTGATGCCTCAAAACATTGGCGAAGTTGGTATTATATATTTTCCTTACTCTGAAATACTAATGTTTTTCCTCATTTCACTGTCAGCCGTTATTACAGTAATTATATATACATACAAGTAGGAGTTCAGTTCACAAGCAGAAGCCTGAAGTTTTGACATGCAGGGGGAAAAAAAAAAGCACCTCCTGATCGACCTGCAGTTTTCAGGTTTTCAGTGCGCACGAGGGAATCCGAAAAAAAAAAATTAATCTGAAGCCTGAAGCTGAATTGGTCAGACCCAGGTTGCATGCAGCAATATGCAATGCAGTGCAGTGCATCCCGGAGAGGTCAGCAATTGTGTGCCACTGCACGCGGGATTCCGGCTAGGATTTTATTTGGAATTCAGAGTCAGTCGGTCAGTCAAGTTGCCGCCGGTGAAAGCGACCAATAACTTGTTTCCACGCCACTGGGCTTTATTAGTAGTATTTCGTCCAGCTCCAGCTCCATCGGTGACCTCAAGTTGCTGTTTTTCTTAATAATGATGAAAAAAATCACAACAAATTTTTCTAATTCTCCTGGTGAGGTAGATTTCTCTTAATGTTTTAGTATTCAAAATTTAGTATAAACTTTTTCTATTAAATGTCTTCTAGTGAGAATTTTTATGTGCTAGGGCCAGTGGTAATATTTTATTGTTACTTAAAAATACCAGGAGAAGCCCATTCATTTAGGCTCTGTTTGGATACAAAGTATTTTTAGAGTTTTAGAAAAATACCATGGTTTTGTGAAATATTTTGGTTTTAGAGTACCATAAAGTGTTTGGATGCAACAAAATTTATGGTTTTGAAAACCATGGTATTGCTGAAACTGTAGTCTTTTTGGAGTTTTAATTAAAAACTTCACTCTTGACCTCTTTTTTCTAAACCACGATTTTGCATATTACTGGCTCTAAAACTACAGTTTCTTGATACTATGGTTTCTTAATACTACAACATCAAAACAAGGCCTAAGTAGTGAATTGTGCGTCCACAGAAACTCTGCTGAAACAGTGACGTGTGCTTGCGCATCACTACGTAGTACTACTCCCAGTACGTTGTTGTTGAAGTTGCATCAGATCAATCCCTTATGATCATAAAGTCAAAAAAGGGCTGTATACCTGCTGCAATGAGGCATCAGATTGCAGACAATTCCTTAATGCTCTATCGTCTGCATGACTCGTCTGCATGACTTTGGGTGTTCGGGAGTTGGTTCTTACTAAGGCCTTGTTTAGATTACCCTCCAACTTCCAAGTTTTTTCACTCTCTCTCCATCACATCAATTTGTACCCGCATGTAAAGAGTATTAAATATAAATAAAAAAAATAACTAATTACATAGTTTTGTTGTAAATCACGAGGCAATCTTTTGAGCCTAGTTGGGCCACGATTGGATAATATTTACCACAAACAAACGAAGTGCTACAGGACTTTACAATCTCTCTCTCTCACAAATTTGTTGCCGCATATAAAGAGTATTAAATATAAATAAAAAAAAAAAAAATAATTACATAGTTTTGTTGTAAATCACGAGACGAATCTTTTGAACCTAGTTGGGCCACGATTGGACAATATTTACCAAATAAAAACGGTTACAGGAACCGTCCAAAAACTCACATGAAACTAAACAAGGCCTTAATGTCGCTTTGTAGGAGCATGTGTGCAATCAAATGGCTGGACACATGCTGTGTATACTAGCTAGTGTCTGCATGCATCTGTCTTGGGTTTTGAAAAAAAAGGGTACTATTTCAACAATAGTTTGTGTATTTTGCATCAGTTATGAGGTGTACTAGCTAATTAGTTGTCTACAGCATGATTGGACGATGGGGCCCAAATGGCAGAGTTGACATTTTGACAATAATAGTCGTAAACGTTCAGAACAAAGCATGGAAGCTTGAACGCCTGCCAGTTGCCACATATATTGGCATATTGCCATAGCTTTCGCATGAAATTTCCAATCACATATATTGGCATATTGCCATAGCTTTCGCATGAAATTTCCAATGGAATCTCAACTTTCTTTCTATCTGTATCTGCATAGCCTATACATGATCGCCACATGCCAGTATCCCAGTGCTCCCTCATTTTTAAGATATTCTCCCTTAGAAATGCCAATAATATGCTCCTAATCCCTTGTACGCATGAAAAGTCGTCCAGAAAATAAGTACTTTTACTTAAATAAGGAACCCGCAATTTTTTTTTAAAAAAAGGAAGGTATAGTCCTACTTATATGAATGAGCTGGTATATTCATTTTCTGATCTGAATTGTCATCGGAAGTGGTCCGAAGTCTAGATATTGCAAAACAAATGGTTTACAGTATTATATTCCTTCCATCTCTTTCTGGTTGTAGGATAGTTTGATGCTAAAATCTAACTTGACTTGGTCAGGAATCCAAAATAAAAAATCTTAAAACTGACAAGTAATTGAACCATTTTATTGCGATTTCATCTTGGGTCTTGTGGCCCTACCATGCCCTCCTGAATGTAATGAAGTATATATTTAGTGTATAAAAACACAAAATTAAGTAAATTTATATTTCAAAATGTTGTACCTATATATAGACGAAATGTTCTGTGAGGGAACAATGACAAAATTTTAGTTTTGTAGATTACACACAAAAAAGAAAGAAACTCACGGAACATGCTTTGAACCCGGGTCCATCTAATCTTTTTCCTAATATTCTTGAGTGTAGGAGGTACTATGCACTGATGATTAACACGTTGTTATAGAATCCTAGCTCGTGTCAGCAGATGGAACTTAAATAAAAAGAACTTTATGCGCCCTTCCCCAGTTCCGTCATCAGCATGGGTATATTATCAATGTAAATGAAAATGGGAAAATATTTCCAAGAAGTTTCATCATCGACGACGTGCTGATTGCTGAACATGTAGCCATGTTGTAGATATGATGAATATGCCCATGACGTTCCAGTGACGTAAACCTTAACGAATAATGCCAAGTACTATCTATATCTAATAATAAAGAAGCAAAATTTCTCTCCACCCATCCGTCTCTCCCCTAACTACCTAGATAATGAAGAGTTTCTTTTGTTCGAACTTATATAACCCGTGCACATATAAGTTGGAACAGTTCATGTCATAATACACAGTCCGATTCCAATACATATTGGGCCAGGAGAGAACCCTGAAAAAGATAAAAATAGAAATCTACCTCTACTTTGCCAAATTAAAAGTTTTCACTTTTAACTCTCCGTCTCAGTTTTTTTCCCAATCCATGAACGAGAGGACGTCAGATTGAGAGCTGACTCCTTGTCGGTCACGAATTGTTTTCTAATTTTTTTTTCATGTTTCTATTTTTTTTTATTTCATTTTATGGTGTCCGATCTCTTTTTGATTTTTTTATAGTTCCAGTTACGTTCGTGTTTTCTTTATTTATTCAAATATACTTCTTTCTATTATATTATTTTCATATATATTGAATGAATATGGAAATAGAAATAGGTACATAAATAATAACACTAAAAATAAAAATTAACACAATATACAGGCTCTGAATTCTATATCTTAGTCTGAGAAATAAATATTCCAACCACCAAGTTATTAATGTAATTTACATTAATCGATAATCTAAAAAAAATAAAACCGTAAAACTTGATTTGAGTCGTTAGCTATCTAATTTGATCTAAATAAATGTCCCTCATGTATGTAATGCAATGGCTCACTAGAATATTATATAATATATATTACTTTGTGATCAATAAACATAATAGAAATCCAAGAACACAAGCAGTGACTACACTTATTTGTAGTTGACCTTTTTAGTTGTGGCTCTGGAACTTGCAATACCATTCTTTTTTTTTGTACATCTCCTTTTTTTTTTTTCATCTAATAAAACATGAAACAAAGCTCGGGTCACCCCTTCTAAAAAAAGTAAAGCATTGGTTCTTAAAAAAACCTCTACGCCTGATGTATATTGATGTACAACCTTACACAGATAAATTAACATGAAAACATAGATACGCCTTGTTCAGATAGAGGAGAGAGAGTGAAATTCGCAACTGTAGCACTTTCGTTTGTATTTGGCAAATATTGTCCAATCATGGTCCAACTAGGTTCAAAAGATTCGTCTCGTGATTTACAACCAAACTGTGCAATTAGTTATTTTTTTTTTACTTACATTTAGTACTCCATACATGTGGATAAAAACTTGATGTGATGGAGAGAGAGTGAAAAAAGTTGCAAAGAGAACAAGGTAGTCTAATTACAACTCCAAATTATAGAATACCACTCATTACATATTTGCTCTTCTTTGGTACCATTATTGTATAATTGTATTTAGACCGGAAGCTCACTATCCTATGGTCATTGGCCGCCTCCTCTACACCACTATGCCCGATGTATGACGCTACTTCTACTCAAATCAAATTTGATAGGCGGAATAGCTGATCTCTGCACAAGAAACGTGAGAAAAAATTATATTGGGATCCTATTTTGATTTGATATTAGCTTAATTATACATATCGACATTTGTTTATATTTTGGATGATGTCACAAAATAAATTACAGCTCTCAAAATAAACATAAATGGTATGTAAACTTTTATCTCCTATTGCAACGCACGTGCATGTTTGCTAGTATATATCTAAGAGAGAAAACAACAAAATGAAAAAAAAAAAAAGGAGGGTTCCAAATATTCCTTTCACACGGAATGCAGAACGCCAAGGAGATTCTTTGCTCACTTTTTGCAGTTCTGGTAGTTGAGTGGATGATGATGGATGGAAGAAGGAATCAGAGCCAGCATGCAGAAGGGCTCCACCATCGGAGTTCAGAGGGGATCTCTGCGTCACCCCACTAGTAGGAATCTCAGCTTTTCTGCATGGAAATATGGAATTGGAAGAAGGGTGGATGCAGACAAGCACTACACTGGTCAAAAGATAGTTGTCTGCCATGCATTCCCATGGCCTTGGAACTTCTGTTTACCACTACTAATCAGATCAGGTGATCATCTCAATCAAGCAAACTCCAAGTCTCCAACGCACCAAAAAGCAGGGAACGACCAATCTTGAGATTCTGCCGTTCACATTGAACATTGGTTTAAAGACTGGCTCTCTAAGATCGATGCACCAAGACTCAGAGTCCGTAAAATAAGATAAGAGTGTAAACATACATGCTTGTTAAAAAACCATAAACAAAATTGTCCAATAAATAAAGTTGTTGGAGCTCAAGCTGGCCCATATTCAGTTAACAAACTCTGCTACTTGTAACTGTTGTAATATCGTTGCTGCTCATGATAAAATTCATTCCAAACAAGATCATAGTTAGAGCTCACTGTTTGAAGATTCCGAGCTATCCATTGGAATGGAGGCTGTGTTACATAGTTATTATTGTAGATTTGTAGTAGGAGATTAAGTGAACATGCCACATGGTGTCTACAATCTACTAATGATAGTGCATCATTTGCATTTCAGTGATAGACTATAGGGTTGAAATGGTAATGGTAGACTGTAGCTATCAGATAAGGATGTGGTTTGTCTTGTTCTTTCCTTGTGTTCGCATCTGTAATAATATATACCAATTCTATGCAGAGAAGAGGCAGAGCATTGTGGAAGCTATACCCAATAAGTAAATCTACTATATGGAGACAGAGGTGCTCACCCCTTTTTTTTGTATGTAGTTATTTGGAACCTTCAATAAGGATTAGTACTACCTTGTTGTTTTCTTTGAATGAAAGACGATGACTGATTTCACTAATAATTAGTACTCCTACGTGTTATGTACTTACCTTTCAAATACACGTCAGAACTTAGCTAATTAATCCACGCACAAAAAAAAAAAGAGATACAGTTGAAATTGCACGAGAACAAAACAAAAAAAATAATAGCGGGGCAAAGATTCCGTCATGCAATTTCGCCCCTAATTGATGATTAAGAAAAGGCAGAAAGATACTGTCGTACAGTCTCACCCTAAATTCCCCATCAATTAACATAGGAACCAATTCTTTACTCCTGTCTGTCCCAAAAAGAGTGAAGTTTTGGGATTCTTGTCAGACAAACTTTGTTTAGTTTGACTAGATTTTTAAAAAATAATAACAAGACCTTTATCTTCAAATAAGTTTATTATAAAAATAGATTCAACGATCTATCTAATAATACTAGGTATGTATTATTGATATTTTTTATATATTTGATTAATAATACTAGATATGTATTATTGATATTGTGATATTTATTTTGGGACTAAGGGAGTACACCTTTGCTGCAGTATTTTGTTTCGTCGGGCTTGGATTAATCAGTTTACGTTTGCCATCTCATCAGTGACTAATTCTGTCTTTGGTTGTACCCACGCCCTGGCCTGATGAGCACAAATCCATCTGTCTAATATGGTTTGTTTATAACTCAGAAATGGGTGAAGTCCTACTTGACGGGGCTTCTCGAGGGTCTTTAAGAGGATCTCAACCGTAGTTTTTTTTTTTTTTTTAGCTTTTTGGGTGAAGCAGGTTACCGAAAATTAAAAAAAAAAAAAAACTGTCAAACAGGTGTAAGAAACCCAAGAAGATACGGACGATGCAACCACCGGAAGGTACCCTGAATTCCCCATCAATAAACATCAGCACCAATTCCTGACACCTTTGCTGCCATCAGGCACGGACTAATTCTGTTCTTATTTTTTTGTTGTTGTTGAAATCGACTAATAATTCTGTCCTTAGTTGTACACATGACTGGCCGGGCTGCAGGCCTGGGAACAAATCCATCTGTCCAATGTGATCTTGTTTATATATATGTATATAAAAAAAGAAAAGAAGGAAAAGAAACCAACTATCCATGCCTCTCAGCATCAGACATCGAAGTGGCCGGCTACATACGGACTGAGCTCTCCACGCGGAGAGCTTGGCGGGTGTAGACCACGTCGCTTTCGGAGCTCTATTTGGATTCTGCTCCGATTCGTGGAGAAACGCAACGGGACGCACGCAGTAACAGCTTGTTGCTGTTGGAACCGAGCCTTAGCTCGGTCGGTCTGCTCTCCCGACGCGGAAGCAGCTGGTCATGCGTTCGAGGGTGCTCGGCGCGTGATTTCCACCGGGGTTTTTCCCAAATAAATTTCAGTTGCCTCCTCACGTGGTGCCACAATGGTCAGAACGACGTGCCCGTCGTCTACGGAGCCCTCGGTGACTCTATCGATCTCATTAAGGATGTGATCTTCAAGCTGCGTATAGTTGTAGGTCTCGTAGTGCACGAGTGGTGTATGTGGTGTGCGTGCGTAGAATGTGGTGTGTGTTCATGCATAAGCAGATACTACAGCTGTACTCAGATGAGAGAAAACAAAAAAAAAAGGCTTGTTGCTGTTGACAACAGCTGCAGCTCTAATTGGAGTGCTGCCATGGCTCCATTCGACACAGTTCCGTTTAGCCATTGAAGCTGCTCTGAAAAACAGCTTCACGAGCATCATTCTCGGTGAAGTTAAGTGGTTTTAGAAAAACTGTTTGATAAAACAGTTTTATCAACAACTTCACACGTGGCTAAGAGAGAGAAACAAAGGAGATAGCTACTAAAAGCTACAAGTCTGTTCGGCAGGACTAATAAGTCGGCTGATAAGCCAAAATATTGTAGAAACAATTGATTTTCCGTGAGAAAAAAATATTGTTAACTTATAAGCTGAAACGGCTTTTTAGCTGATTTTTTAGCTACCTTTCTCCTGTTAGTGCATGGAAAAAAGCTTCGCCATGTAGCTATTTAAGTCTACGTGATGCATCTTATGGAGGGTTAGTGAAATCGTCATAATGCTATATCATATCTGGTCACAATTAAATAGCGTTTTCTTTAGAAGAACATGGTATGCATTTATGATGTAACATGATAGACAAGTACCATAGCGATGATCATCTCTTTTTTTTTTTTTTTTTTGTGCGAAGACCTAGTTATAGACTCAGACACTCCTATACACGAGCGCACACTCACCCCTATGAACGTAACTCATATACATGAGCATACAGTCACCCCTATGAACGCATAAGCATGCACATCCTACGCCTACGAGCACCTTCAAGAACTGAGATGGACCGGCAAAAATCTCGAGACAGATGAAGTCACCACAGGCGCCTCGCGGCCCGTCGGCCGGGCACATCGCCTATCACTGAAAAGCATAAGCGCCGTTAAATCCTGGAATAAATCCAGGAAAAATATGAACACACATGAAAGTCCGGGACTTAAACCCGGGTAGACAGGTTCCACCACAAGAAACCCATCCAACTAAGCTACGCTCGGTTAATTCTAAAAAGTGTTCTATCAAAACTTTTTAAAGTTGATCAACTTTCAACTTTTATATGAAAAGATTATGATATTTAACATACTGAATGTGTATAGTTAAATTTATCATGGAATATTTTTTATAATATAACTATTTAAAGTCATAAATATTGATATTGCTTCCTCTATTTCAATTTAGATCGTTTTGATTTTTTCCTAGATATATAACTTTTGTTGTACTAAACATATCATATACCTAGACACATAGCAAAAGTTGTGTCTAGAAAAACCAAAATGATCTTTAATTTGGGACATATGGTGGTATTTTTGTACAAATTTAGTTAAAGTTAAGATAGTTTATAGATTTGACCTAGACTTGTATCTTTTTTTAGATGGTGGGAATATTATCAAAGAGAATAAAACAAAGGGTGAACATCACATGTGTTTCCGTGGTCATAGTGCCAAGTTCCCCATGCGCTTTGAGGTTTGGTCTCTATCTATTTTTTAAACCTATATAATTTAAAGTGCTTTGAGATGATGTGAACATGAATTTGTTTCACATCCAATCGGCTTGGCTCCCATGACTTTTTTTTTACGCGGGTCTGCCGACAACAATTTTCTGCCCATAGTTCACGCTGTGTATCATTAGATATACTATACTATATAATATTATTTTATAAGGTGCTCGTTTTATATTATAGATGTTATATTGCTTCCTTTCTACAAAACTAATCAAATTTAAGACGATTTGATTTGTATGGATTTTAGAAATTGGTTTATTTGAGGATTAAAGGGAGTACGTGAATGTGATTGGGTTAGCCCAAATAGTTAATCTTCTTCCTTGAATTTCGGCGTTCATTTCTGTACGAAATTTTAATTTTCCCATGGTGTTTGTCACAAACTAAGCATACCCCGTTTCCCGGCTTGCTGAGCTGGCCGCACTAATAACTCCTTTCCAATTAAGTTGACCTGCCAAACCGGGCCCATCTATGTACACCATCCGATCCTGATCGGACGGACATGAGGGCAGAACAGAGCCCCCAATCCCCACACCTTGCGGCGGAGTCAACCGTCAACCTCCCCGGGGGGTACTCGGGCGCTACGCTGCGCTGCGCCCTCTTCTCTACTATATAACAAGCAGAGGAGAAGCCTGCCGGCCGCTTCGTCTCCGTTTGGACCATCTACCCTGCTCTGCACCTCCTCTCAGTTTCCCACCAGCCTCTCTGTCCTCCTCCTCCTCCTCCATTGTCGACACCGCCGAGGAAGTATCGTATCCCTGACGCCTGACAGCCGGCCGCTATGGGGACGCAAGCGCCGGAGAACTACACCCCTGAGAAGGTACGCCGTGTGTTCTCCGATGGATGCTCCTTCCGTTCCTTCCCATCTTGGTCTCGTTTCGTCGGCCATGGCCATGGCCATGGCGGGCATCTCATCTGCCTGACCAACTAAACGGCCGGCTGGAGTTTGAACGGCACTTGTTCTTGTTGTTAATAAGCCTCTGCTGTGCATGCATATGCCATTATTTCAGACATTCTGAAGCAGAGAACACAAAAAAGATCTCGAACTTTAGAATCGCTGTTTGTCTTAGTTCCCGGAAAAAAAGCCAAGAAACAAAAAAGAATCATCCGGAGCTGTCGAGCTGCGAGGGGCATGGCGGAGTTGACAGTTGAGGGACATAGAGATTTTAGATTCAGATTCAGATACTACCTTTGCAGGCAGCAGAGCACTTCCCAGCATCACGGGAGTAGAGGGGAAAAAAAGCGATTTTTTGGACGCCTTTCGCGTGGCGGTGGCGGATTCCTCCACAGAGATAGATACACATCCCCTAGCTAGCTAGTGCGTGTGCATGTGCGTAGCATCTGCCCATGCGGCCGGCTGTTCATCTGATGCATGTGAAATCGGCAAATCGCCTCGCCAGTCCACCCTCTTTTTGTGTCTATTTTTTATTTGTATATATACTGTATTTATTGCTACGTATTTTCTTTATTCTAGAAAGAGGTTAGGATGGAGTATCTATTAATTACCTGATTCTCAGGATCGGCGTGAATTCTGATGCTTTGCCTTAATTGCAGAATTTTCATTCTTATCCATTTAATGAAAGTTTAGCTGTTACCTAGTATTCCTGATGACCTGTATTTATTTCCTGCGGTGGTTTTTCCCCCGAGCTATTATTTACTTTCCTAGTTGTATACTATCTTTATATTTTTTTTTTGTCAAAAATCAGTTTTTGTTTACACTGGAGTACAAATTAAACAAGTAGAGTGTGAGTCCAACTCCATCTCACTATCTCAGTCCTTGGTGTGTGTCCTTGTCGCTGGGCCTTCTTCATCGCTTGACAATCAAGTCCCCTGCCTCTGTGCAACTTCCATAGTACTCCGTACAAGACTAGCACCCCTCTGTAGTTTGAACATCTCTGTCACTTTGAAATTCACAGCCAAACCTCTTGTCCTCTCTAGCTTGTTTGTAGGGTCGATGCTCCTTACCTTCTTGTCACTCATGGAGTCCCTTTCTCTTGACGTCCGAAACCGACGCAAGAATTTCTTGGAGAAACCGCGTCCAATAGAAGGAGATTTGTGAGCATCCGTACCGTACCGTCCAAAGCCCTAATTGGCCTATGGCGAATAATCGCTAGTGTTAAGCCGCTGGTTTCATGGGAATCAAGCATGAGTTTTGCCAGCTGCTGCCACGAAAGACGTACGATTGCGATTAGCGAGGGGGTCAAGAACGATTAATTATTCATCTGATGACCCTGACATAGTGACATGCACGTTAGTCCCAGTTGGATTAGATTACATGATCATCACACAGGCTCCAAGAACAAGAGGTTGAACATCGGGTTTGGAGTAGGTTTAAGTCACAACTTGTTTATCTTGCCAGCCTGGATTTCTGTCACGTGTCATCTTTAGCAGATACTTTGAGCCAGATTTTTTTTTTTTTTTGAGGGGAAGCCAGATTTTTGTTTTGAATATGTAAAACTACTACCTAACATGCTTGATAGGAAAAAAAAAACAATAAAGATTCTTGTCTTGAGGTGGCCTTGATAAGGATCATGGACTTGACTTTGGCAACTGGGCCATGTGACTAGTCAACTGCTTAGCAGAAAACAAATCGGAGTATAGTATAGTAGGTGATCTCACTGGACATTCAAATTTCAAAAGAGTGCACTTTAATTGAGTTGAAAACTTCCGCTGTTGATCTGTCGCTTAGTCGGCCGTTGTGGACTTATGGGGCAGATTCCACATGCGCCTACAACTTTATTTTTTCTTAAATTAAAAAAGAACTGGTACTTATCACTGTTCTGCAAAATGTCGTAAATCATTTTAATATGTGCAGCTTAGCTCATGCTCATTATATTCATATATCAAGAAAAAATAAATAAAGTGCAATATCTTTGTATGTATAGCCAAATATCTCTCTCTATTTGCAATATGATACAATCTAGTACTTCTTTATTACCTGCTTGTGTAGTGTTTCTTTCTTTTGCTTTGTGTGTGGGCAACCATGATCTGCAGATTGTGTGACCTTCAATAGCAGTGCCAGCTAACAGCGACAATGGAAAAAAAAAAAAAAACTTGCAGGATGAAAGGAGTGCACGGGAAAAGGCCATCGATGATTGGCTCCCAATTACCTCTTCGAGGAACGCCAAGTGGTGGTACTCTGCCTTCCACAATGTCACCGCCATGGTCGGTGCTGGCGTGCTCAGCCTTCCCTACGCCATGTCTGAGCTCGGCTGGTACGTTGTGTCCCATCTTGCAGACATGGCGATCACTGTCAATTACAGTAGTATATGTCGATCAGTTTACTTGCTCATCTTGTGTACTCCTGCAATTACCATACCGATTTCTCAATTTGCCAATTATTTGCAGGGGTCCTGGCATTGCGGTGCTGATAGTGTCATGGATCATCACGCTCTACACGCTATGGCAGATGGTTGAGATGCACGAGATGGTGCCAGGCAAGCGGTTCGACAGATACCACGAGCTTGGTCAGCACGCGTTCGGTGAGAAGCTGGGCCTGTGGATCGTCGTGCCGCAGCAGCTCGTCGTCGAGGTGGGCGTCAACATTGTGTACATGGTCACCGGTGGCAAGTCTCTGAAGAAGTTCCACGATGTGATCTGCGATGGCAAGTGCAAAGACATCAAGACCACCTACTTCATCATGATCTTTGCCTCTGTCCACTTCGTACTCTCTCAGCTTCCAAACTTCAACTCCATCTCTGGAGTTTCCCTCGCTGCTGCTGTCATGTCACTTAGGTACTATTTCACTTCGCATCCTTGATTCAGCAACGTCATTGCACTGTTCAAAATCTGTAGCTTTTCAAGTGGAAAGATTGATCACTAACATGGATGGATAAACATGGCAGTTACTCCACAATCGCTTGGGGCGCATCAGTGGACAAGGGGAAGATGCCAGATGTGGACTACCACCTGCGTGCGACAACAACACCAGGGAAGGTTTTTGGTTTCTTTGGGGCATTGGGCGATGTAGCATTCGCATATGCAGGGCACAACGTGGTTCTTGAGATCCAGGCCACCATCCCATCCACTCCAGAGAAGCCATCCAAGAAGCCCATGTGGAAGGGTGTTATTGTTGCCTACATTGTGGTTGCGCTCTGCTACTTCCCCGTTGCGCTCATTGGTTACTGGGCTTTCGGCAACAAAGTCGAAGACAACATCCTCATCACCCTCAACAAACCTAAATGGCTTATCGCCCTCGCTAACATGATGGTTGTTATCCATGTCATTGGCAGCTACCAGGTACATATATACCACCCTCCCACTTCCTACTTTGTTTCTATTTGAAGATTTAGTATTTGTGCAGTGAAATGTTTGAAAACCTTGAACATCACTGAACTTTTCATTAAAATGGATGTTTACTATTATGATTTTTCCTAAGTTGCCATGACGTAATCAGAAAAATGAATGTTTCCGTGCAGATCTATGCCATGCCAGTGTTTGATATGATAGAGACTGTGCTGGTGAAGAAGATGCGCTTCCCTCCTGGTCTGACACTGCGTTTGATTTCCCGGACTGTTTATGTTGGTAAGTCGGTCTGAACTGAACTTTTGTCGGTGCCTCAACACTGGAAAAACGGAGACTGATGTGATACAACTTGTGCAGCGTTCACAATGTTCATAGCCATCACCTTCCCCTTCTTCGGTGGATTGCTCGGTTTCTTTGGTGGTTTTGCATTTGCGCCAACTACTTACTTCGTAAGCTCTCATTCATCCATCTATCCTTTTTGTTTCCACAAGGAAGATGTTTTGAGTTCCTGCAATCCCACAACCTGCAGTTACATCTGCGTTTCTAACACTTCTATACAATCAAATATAACCTGAGAGCTAAATTGGTTTTCTTGATTTCTGCCAGCTTCCCTGCATCATGTGGCTCGCAATCTACAAGCCCAAAAGGTTCAGCCTCTCCTGGTGGACCAACTGGGTAAGAATTATTATCCATCTAGCATATCTTTATCCATTCTGCCATAGAATGCCTCTGCTTATTAACCTTTCCTCCTATAATAATGAACCTCTATGTTCTTTGTTCATCAGATCTGCATTATTCTTGGGGTGCTTCTGATGATTCTATCACCAATTGGAGGACTTCGGCAAATAATAATGGATGCGAAAACCTACCAATTCTACTCATAAACTACTACCATCCATGACTTGTAGGCATGATTGGAAATTTAAAATCTGCCAAGCCTCAACCACAAGTTTTTTGTCTGCCAAAAACAGAGGGGAAGTTCCAGTACCATAAGTTGTTCCTGTTGTTGGGTTAGTTATATATATATACATATATACGTATTGTTTCTTAATATTCCGAGGTGACTGTGGCTTGTGTGTATATGTGCATAAGGGAGAATTAATGATGGTGGTTGTCCCAGATATTGGTGGTTTAATTGTATTCACTTGTTTTCTAGTTAGGACTTCGAAAGCGGCTACTCTTCGGAATTTGAGCAGTACGCCTTTCATTCCTACTACAGCGCAGGCTTCTTTCCTTCTTTGGAATGCCCTTTTTCGCGATTACAGGGATGGCATATGCACGCACAATAAAGCCACACACAATCAATTTTGCCTAAAAATCCAATAGTACACTTGCAAATTGCAAATTGATCACTGCTTGCGTCGTGTCCATGGCTGTGCCTTGGGGATTTCAACGAGGTGCTATCGGTGGAGGAGCAAATCGGGAGTAATGAACGGGAGCAGTGGCAGGTGGCAGGCTTTCAGGACGCGGTTCAGGATTGTCGACTGAATGATCTCGGTTTCCATGGGCTCCCGTACACGTGGGATAATCGACAGGATGGCGAACACAATGTTAAAGCTCATCTTGATCGTGCCCTGGGGGACTATAAGTTCATGGATGTTTTGGGGGAATCAGAAGTATTCCATGAGACCATGCAGCATTAGTAGTGGAGGTGAGGGAAACGAACCGGGCTGCCCAGCGAGGTCGACGACGGCCTGAGCCTTTTTGCTATGAAAATATGTGGAAAGATCATGGGGAATATATGGAGTTTGTGAATCGGGCTTGGGACCCAGGCCCTGGATTAATCCCTGGATTGCTCTGAGGCCATACATGACCTAGCACGCAGCTAGGAAAATCCAAATAGCGAGGTTGACCAGTAGATCGATGAGGCTGATTAAGTCGTTTCATAGTATTTTACATAGATTGGACCAAAATTGTATGGGCCGATTCTAAAACTGGCCTAGGCTCAATTTAATTGTCGGACCGATTCTAAAACTGGCCTAGACACAGTTTAATTGTCAACATAAGCCTTCTATTTTTAAGCAAAGCATTCAGCCATCTTAGTATATCTGTTTGGCAGTTTAATTGTCAACATAAGCCTTCTATTTTTAAGCAAAGCATTCAGCCATCTTAGTATATCTGTTTGCTTCGTCCCAGCTGAGTTTGCAAAACAAATATGTTGACACCGATTCGAGTCACACCATTAAGGGCTAGATTGCCCAAAGGTTGTACATGTCTAGTGTAACAACCCGGATTTTTCCGTAAACTAAAAATGCGAACTTTCAAAATTTTTCTTGCAATCATGTATAAGCATGTAGTTGCTAGGTCGAACCTACATCAGACAGAGGAAAGATCCTACACCGATCGTTGCATTCATATAGAATTGGTTGTAGGAAGTGTGTCATGGTTTTCGAGTCAATTTCCGGTTCCGTGTTTCTTAGAGTTTGGAGTGCACAAGACCATAGCAAACATACCAAAAGGAAAAGTCCCTTTTCCTTTTTCGTATATATATATACTCTCTCAATCCCCACATACCCCCTTTTAGTTTCCATCGTTGAACCCCCTTTCAAATATATCCGAGAACCTTGCCCCAATGTTTGTCAACCACTATGCGAGGTACCCAAGACACTAGGAGGACCCTAGTGGACCCCACTTGGAGGTTTACATAATAGCTTCACATATATTCGCACAAGCCCTAGAATTAAAATAGATTGGTAAATAGATAAAGGAATGGAAATAGAATTGGAAAAGGAAAAACCCTTTCTCCCTATAACCACCAGCCCAGCTGGCCCACTCCTTCCTTCCCGCTTGCTGCCGCCCGCGACGCCTGACAAGCCCGTGAAAGGCCCACGATGGCCCATGAAGCCGCGCCCTGCCCCTAACCCTAGGCTGGGCGAGCACCTGCTCCTCGGGCCGCCGCCGCCCGCCATCGCGTCGCGCCTGGACCCCGACGTCCGTGCCAGCGCGGATGACGCCGCGTGTCCCACCCTGTGCACGGGCGCCTAGGATGGCCGCCCATCCGCGAGAGCCCTAAATGCAGCGTCGCTATAAAAAGCCGGCGGCCGTCTCTCCTTTCTTCTTCCTGAAGCCAACGCTGCCGCCATCCTTCTTCTTCTCTCCCTGCCCTCCCATGCGCCGCGCCGCTACATACCGCCGTCGCACCGCCCCATGCACAGCCGGCTTGCCACGCCAACCACCGCCATCTGTTTGCATCGTGCTCGCCCCGCGGGCGCCCCGCGCAGAGCCTCGCTGCGCGCTCACCCCCGACGACTTCCCGCGTCCCTGCTCACCTCGGCGTACCACGACGCGACGCCACGCTGCCAAGCCAGCGACCGCGCCGTCAGCGTTCGGCCCAGCGCCAGCCCGACAGCGCGCCGCGCGGCGCCCCGCGTCCCCAGGAGCAGCACCACGGCGGCCTCCGACCACCACGCACCGCGGCCGCGCGACCTCCAGCCTCGGCCGGTGGACCCACCCTGTGTGCATGCCGCAGCCCCGGGAGCACACGGCGACACCACGAGCGGTCACCGCCTCCGTCCAACACCTAGGCCGCGACCTCGACTCCAGCACGCCGGGAACGCCGCGACGACGAACACCGACGGCCGCCTACGATGCAGCCCCCCCATCTAGACCGCCCCGCGCCTCCACCGCCGAGCTGCTGCCCACGTTCCAGCCTGGTCATGCCGGCCTTCTGCAACCTCTACACGCACCAGCACCACATCGCCACCTGGGAACGCCTCCACCACCATCGCCGGTGAGCTAACGGTGCCCAAGCAGCCCTTATCCCCTTCGCCGCTGACCACGACGAGCACCACCACCTCGGAGGTTCCCTGCAGCACGCTGAACACCTTGCCCTGCTCCACAGCCAGCCATCGGTGAGCCTCCGCACCCAAGGACCCCGCCTACTTCGCGTTCCACCGCTGCCCATGACTGAAACCGGCCTTCGTGCCGCTTCTACAAACTGCAGGGGATGTCGCGGCCAGCGTTCCGCATTCACCGGCCGGTCGCGGCCGTGCGGGCCACCTACCTGCCACGGCCAGCCACCACCACCGCCCGGCGACCAGCCCGGCCCGGCCATGGCCGAAACAGCCTTCTGGCCCGGCGGGGGTGGCTGCGGCCAGCCAGTGAAACAACCCGCTTTTCCTCGAAGGGAAAAGTCACGATTTCATACAACAATGTAATGGCCTCGAATGGCTCATCACCATCATCGACAAATCAGCGGTCCAAAGTGCGCATACAAATGGAATAATTAATTTAGAGAGTACAAATAGCAAGGTTTAAATACTTTATTACATCGTCTGCAAGGCGGAATCACACTCACACACACAAATACGGAAAAGCATAAGGTAGGTAGAAGCGGATCGACACGTCATCCACTTGCGCGTAGCACGAGACACCTACTCCTCCTCCTCATCCTCGTCGGTCTCCCACTCGATGTTCTCCCTTGAACCACAATGTATCAGTACGATTTGTACTGGCCACTAATCCCACCCATATGAATGAAGCAAGCTATGTGGAAGATGGATGCAAGGGTAAACAAAAGGGCCTATTTGAGGCTCCTGGTTTCCTATGCATTAACATAATTAAATAGTATTTGTCAAGTTTTAACCCATTTATATCCATAAACCTCCCATCCATCCCGTCCACAACCATCCACACACCACACCACACTCTCACTCAGTCGGCGAGGACGACTCCCGCTCCTCCTCGCCTCAACGGCCCTAGGCCGGAAAAACACCACACCCAGGGGGAGAGAAGAGAAAGGACTCCACTCGCTAATCATGAGGGGGTGGAAACATAGGAATGTCCGTAACCGTGGACACGGCTATACGTATAGATCGATCAACTCTGCAGAGGCGTGTACACTGAACCATAAGATCACCATCATCGGCGATGCGCCTCGCCTAGGCGATACCGAGCCGCCGTCTAACGGGCCCACTGCCATTCTACCACTCAGCTCAGGGGCACCCTGCAGTCCACCGACGCCGAGATCGTGAGGCGTGGCGCCGGATCCCGAGGGGGCACCACGCCGCTGTCTCGGGAGGGTGTGGGTCTCGACACCGTACCTCCCTACACTATCACCTATCAACCTAGTAGTAATGGCGGGGGGGCGGCTAGCCGTCAAGTCGCTTCCCGCCCATCGAGGGACGAGTGGTGTGCACGAAAGGTCCTATGAACCGGTTCTCACAACATACCGGTCCTTAAGAGTGACTGGACAGACAACTTCACGGGGGGCACATTACCCCGTGCCTCGACGCCACACCTCCCGTTCCGGCGACTCGTACCACAAAGGCACTCCTCCCGGAACCTTCTCCCAACACATATACCCGCCACGGTACTCTCATGTGGGGAATGCCCAGATCACACTCCCCCGGCATGGCTCGTCCTCATGACTTGCCCTAAATCCTGCCCAGTCGACACAACCCTCACCACACACCCAAGACTCACGCCAAGATCTCTCCCAAAAACCCGTTTCCACAACCTCGGCACCACGTGCCTTAGCCACTCACAAATCATGATACATCAACAAAAGAGTGATAGTAGTAAGTGAGTAGCATCCGGATAAACATGATAAGCGCGGGTCTAATCCTAGCGGCCCAGGTATCTGAGGGGATCGGTTTCGACAAGGCATAGGCTGAATCAAACAATCTACCATGCATCCTATCAACGGCGACAAGCAACAAATAATAGAGCGCTAGCATTTCTAGTTATTGCATGTCTAGATAGGAGCTAAGAGGTTGGGTGGGGCGTGGCACCCGTGGTCGGATCGTCTCCCCGTGGTCCTCGGTGTACTCGTAGTCGTCTCCTTCCTCGGTCGGCGGCTCCTCCGTCTCTCGAAAAGCGTGACATAACACCGCGTTTAGCGGCCCTATAGAGGTGCACAAAGAAGCAACTGAAATCCAAAAGAAGCAAATGCACTCATGGATAAGCCTATGACCTAGAGCTCATTTTTAGAAAAATTTGGACACTGGTTTCATATTTTTCGGAGTTAAAATGGATTTATTATGATTTTCCGAAGATTGAAATCGTTTCTGAAAAAAAGAGAAAGGGAATTTCATTTTATTTATTTGAAAACAGGTGACACGTGGCAGTCCCTGATTGGCTGGTTCAAACTGAGTCTCTGACAGGTGGGGTCTGGTCAACGGTCAACGTTGACCGGTCAACGGTCAACGCCGACCGGGCTCGTTAATGGCACAGGCGGGCGGATCGAGGGCGGGTTGGGCCGGCCCGGCCACGGTCGGCAGACGCCGGCGCGCGCCAGCGTGGCTTGGGCCGCATTCTTGGGCCGCAGATCCACCGGGCTGGTCTACCAAGAACTAGGGGCGGTGCACCGTAGGCCTTCCACCCGGCTCACGGTGAACCGTGCCCACTTTCCCCCTTCTTCCTCTCGGGTCCATGGTGCACCGGGTGCACGCGGGACCCGGTCTCCTCCTCCCCCTCACCCGCTCCCCTCTGTTCTTCCACCGGCCGGCCTCCGGCGTTTCTCCCACTCCGGCGAGTGTCTCGGCGTTCGGCGGAGCCGGCTTAGGGCTCCTTGGCCGGCCTCGGGCGGTTCCACGGATATGGCTAGGGGTGGAAGATGCGGGTTCGGCTTCCCAGCGACGACGGCGAGCCGCCGCTCGGCGTGGCCCGGCTCGCGGCAGGATGAATCGCGGGAATACCCGGTGGGCTTCTAAGTAGGTGTTGTGCGGCACCTAGGGTGCTCGGCGACTCCGACAGCACGCGGCAAGAGGCGCTGCGGAGGCCCTCGATGGCACAGCGGCGCGATCTTTGGCGGACCGCGCGGGCGGAGGCTGCGAGGCGCCTTCGGGCAGAAATTGAGCCAAAGCGCCCTCTTTTTCCCGCAATAGGAGTGGGTCGGGTTGTCTACGGGCGGCGCCGACGACCTTGGCCTTGGCGGAGTCGGCTCCCGCTATGACGTGCGGTGCAGCTCCGAAAGCGGTCGCACTCGGGGCAAGGTCAAAGCGGCCTTTTGGCTAGACAACTAGCGGCAGTCTTGCGGGCGGCGAGGCGGGCCGCCCGACCCCATCGCCCGCGCTTATGGTGGCTAACACGCTGTGGAACGGCCGCGCCATGGCGGCGCCCGCCGCGGCGGGCCTGGCGTGGCGCGCCCGGGACGATGGCCCCAGTGAAGCCGCTCGGTGCGAGTCCGCAGCGTCGCCCGTCTAGCAGCGTGCCGGCGCGTGTCGCGCGTGCGTGTGTATTACTCGCCGTGTACCAAAGGCGGCCTTGAGCCACCCAGATGGGTCAAGGGCGGCGCTCGGCCGTGGAAGAAGACGAACACGGCGGCGGGTGTGGGGTGTTTCACCGTCGGTCTTTGGTGAAGCAAGGATGGTGGTGCGGCGGCGATTCCTGGCAAGTGGGCGAACCGGGCCGTGCAGAGTAGAACCCCGCGACGTCGACGTGGTTTATCGGGCGCCCGCCTCCTCCTCCGGCCGGGCGGGAGGTGGAAGCAGCCCGGCGGCTCGGCGAGCGGCGGGCTCTTCCCTCCGCGTCTCCTTCACGGCCCTCTCCGGCTTGGTGTGGTGCGGCGAGTGCCACCGGTGGCGGCGGGGTGTAGGAAGAGGGGCTAGGGCACCGGGGTGCCCTATTTATAGGCGGGCGGCGGCCGCTGGCAGCGGCGAACGGCGATGGGGGTACCTAGGGGGTACGTGGCGCTCATCAGGTGCTCTCGGCTAGGGTTTCTAGGGGCGCGGAGCAGCCCCTAGGGTGCGGGCGCGTCCCATTTCAAACGGCGCCCGGGAGGAAAAGGGGGTGGCGGCGGTCGCGGTGCCAGCGCGCGGCGGGGTCCATGCTCGACGTCATCCGCGTCGCGACGAGGGAAGGAGCGGGGCGGCTCTTGGTGAGGCGTGGCGCACATCCGCGAGCGCCGGCCAACGGAAGAGGCTCGGATGGCTGGATGGTGCGGGCACCTCCCCCCCGATTTTGCCGAAAAGGCGGGCAAAGCGGGAGGTGGGGATGACATGCGGGTCCCCTGCCCGCTTGCCAGCCCACTGCGTGAGAGGGGGGGCAGCGCGGGGCGCAGCGTATGGGCGCGGTTGGGCCGCGGTGGTCTTTGGGCAGCCAGGCGTGCGTGAGGAAGGGGCGCGGATGGAGCAAAGCAGTCGGCTAGGCCGGGCTGGGCCGGTTCGGCTTGGTTGGTTTCCTCCCCTCCTTCCCCTTTTCTTTTCCTATTTTCCATATTGCTAACTATAAGCATACACATGTATACATGTATATACCCATGTAGGTGCATCCATGCACATACATGCTGGTGGGTCCACCTAGGTTAGCCTCTGTCCGGTCAAAGTGGTTTCCACCGGGTTGTACACTTGTCACCAAAAGTTGTTTATTTAATTTACTTAGCATCACATAAAATCAGAAAGAGGCAAATCACATGTATAAAAAGATAAACAATGCACATGCCAGTAATTTGAATTTAGGAGCTAATGCAACACACTAAGGGGGGTTTCCTACATGTCACTCACCATGCACAGGTTTGTTTTCGAAAAAGTTTTTGAAAGTTGTGATTTTTGGGTGTTGGTTTAACAGGGATGTTACACAGAGCTGGCCATGGGTGGCTGCAGCAAGCCACGGGTGGCCACGACCTGCTGCAGCAAGCTACAACCATCCTGGAACCCCGACGCACCTCCGTTGAAGCCTTGCCGAACCGCGTCGTCCCCTACCGACTCTAAGCCGAACG
The DNA here is from genome assembly GCA_015844335.1 of Chrysopogon serrulatus. NCBI lineage: Eukaryota > Viridiplantae > Streptophyta > Magnoliopsida > Poales > Poaceae > Chrysopogon > Chrysopogon serrulatus. Next base: position 117,224 of record JADLZL010002929.1, on the reverse strand, counting down.
GACGTCATCGTCCAAGCCGAACGCGCGTCGTCGAGCGGCTGAACACCGCCTCGTCGTCCAGCCGTCATCGACGTCGCGTCTCGCCGAACGACTCCACTGTCGGTGAGCATCCAAAACCCCATCACCGGCCTTCGTGCCATTGCCAAACGGACGCACTAGCACACACACGCACGTGACCAACCATAGCTGAATGGATCCACGGCGTCTGAGACGCCGGGGAGGATATGCCACCCGTGACCCCGACGTGAGCCCCAAAACTCTAGACACTTAGCCGTAGCTTGGACATCGTAGTACGGTGCTACTCATCTTAGACTGCAGGAATGCCCCCTTCGGTTGCTTTAGCGGATCTGTGGAAACCCTAACTTGTCGCCGTCGCTCCGGCTACCTCGAGATGCGAGGATGGGCCGTCGAGAGTCCCTGTGACCTTGTCCGTTGCAAGCCGTGACCCCCTAGACCCCCCAGTCTCTCTTTTACTTCCTTTATACATGTCGATACTGTTGTACCCACTCTTGATGACCCCATTGCATATGTATCTTTGTAATATAGGACCCATTCATCCTATGCTATGGAATTGTGCCACTCCAGTTGTGTCGACTTGTGTTGTCTCTTGTCATGTTGTTGGATCTTATTGCTGGTTGTGTGTGTGTTTATCTGTGGACCGTGCCTTCGAGCCGGTTGAGGGATCGTACCTCGTTCGGACGTTGCGATCGCGGGATTCGTCTCGCCGTGGCCGTAATGCCGAGTGTAACTCGAGCCCTCGCTAGTATAGCTTATGGTCGCGAGCTCGTCTCGCCATGACTATGAAGCTATGCTTCCTTGTTTACCTTCTATTCGCTCTTCGTGCACAAACCCTTGTATGCTTGTACCCTATGAGACCGTCGTGTTTCTTTGATTCTCGCGGTGACAACCGCACCACTACGAATCCGAGAGATATCTCAGTGCCAGTGCACCTAGGTCGGGTACCCTATGAGTGGTTTGCACACTTATGTTCTTTGGTGTGTTGCTCCCTTCTGATGCCCGTCTATTACCGTGGCGTAAGCATTAGACTACCACTCTGAATATTCTTGCCTTTCTTTGAACTATCCTTCTTTAGTTAGCAAGGCTACGGTCGATGTCATGCTTCGGACCGTGAGAGTCGACTCGATCGACCGAGTGAAACCATCTCCACTGGAGATGTGACCGGGAACATGACATAGATGTGCCGAGCTAACTTTTGACTTCTCGGTTCCCGACGTGACTGTGCCGTGTGGATCGAGAAGATCGTAGTTGTTGCTCTGTTTTGCACCTACCCTTCTACTACCGCTATATATACCATGGCGGGTCAGCTGAAGTACAATAGTGCCAAGTCACAATGGTATTGTCAGATTCTATTTACTTCTTACGTCCAATTGTGACTTGTCGGGAAAAGGCTACAAGAGCCAAGCCCCGTGGTTCTTACTTTTCCTTCTGCTAAGCCCGTCTTTCGATTCCCGTCAACTCCGTGACGCCTGGATCGAGAGAACGTGAGCCGTGGTGTTTGCTATAGATAAGCTCTGGCTTAACCCATTTATCTTAAAGCCATACTGGCTTGGCCATCCAGCTTATGCGTAGCAAACCACCACTCTTGTCTTTTTGGCCTGAGGATTCGGACATCCGCCGAGAGGGCTAAGTCGCGTACCTCTTAAAGTTCACTTGTGTTAATGGATCTTCTTGCGTCTTGAGTCTTTTCGAGTATTGTGTGTTTTCTTGCCACATTGTTAAAAACCCCGGGAGTAGCTACTTTGAGTACAACGACGCCGGACCGAGACTCGCAGGAGAAAGAGGACGTGGACGAAAGGACCCGCAAGATGGAGCCGATCAAACGACTACCCCTATGGAAGGAGAATTGTACCACTACTTGCACGACATCGCAGGTGTCATGGCAGCACCCTCTTTTAGAGAATCCTATTAGACATTGCAAATATTTAGAACTGCTAGCGCTTTATATTTATTCCTTTGCTAGTATATGAATGCATGCTATTGCCTGAGCCTTTATTACTTGATTGCAACTCCACTTTCATGTCACCCAGCTTTGCGCTCACGCTCACTTACTTGTTATCTACACATGCGCTTTGCTTGCATTTATATCACCATACTTACTTTAACTCCACTCGCATTGTATCTGTGATGTGATGCTGGTGGTGAACCCCGGGTATGGTTTGGCTTGGGATACCGGACTTGGTGGATTGGGAGCGTGCTGCGTGTGTCTTGGGTGTGTGGAGGGTGAGGGTTATGTCGACTAAGCTGGAGTATACGACGAGCCAAGGGCGAGTCTTGCCATACGATGCTACCTGGGCATCCGGATAAGCGATACCTGTGGCGGGTAATGGAGTCGGGGGATCCCAGGTGTGAGCCTCTGAGGGGTGGAACCCGAGATCGAGGTGCTGTGGTGGCACGTAAAATGGTAAACCCGATGAAGACACCTTGGCTTGGTCAATCCTAAGGACTTACTAGTACTCGGACCCACCGGGAACTCACATCCCACTCGCTCTATATGGTACGAGACGGCTGGACTACTTGGTAGAGCGGTGCCACTACTATTGGGCGAAAGTGTGTAGGGAGGTACGGGCATGAGGGACTCACACCCTTTCGAGACAACACGGTTGCTATGACATTCGGGATGTCACACTGTGTCTCACAGTATTAGCCATTCCAGACTATACTTGGGATGTTCCAGGGCTGAGAGGTAGGGAGGCATCGTTCTAGGCTAGCAAGCAGCCGGGATCTGCCTAGACGAGGCACTGTCGATGATGGCTATCTTATGGGTATGTGAAACCTCTGCAGAGTGTTATGGTTGATCGATCGATACATATGCCGACTTATCGGCTATGGACCTTTCCTAGTGACCGTGCTGGCTGGAATAGAGAGATGAGTCTTCTTTTCTCCCCCTGGGTATGTGGTATGCCGGTCGTGAGCCTCGGGGGCTGCGGGCCGTTGAGACAGGCTGAGAGGGAGTTGGCCTGCCGACCCGAGTGTGAGATGTGGTGTGGTAGTGTTGAGGTGGTGATGGTTTGGGATGGATGGTTGATGGATGGATGTGTGGATGTGTGTGGTTGGGAATGTGTTAAAACTTGATGAACTATTATATTGATTACTACTTGTTACTATCTTGCATGCGCTAAGCATGCAAACCACAGCCAAATATTAGGATCGCCAGATCCCTTGTTTTATCTTTTCCACTAAAGCTCATTGGTGCTGACCATGGCCTGCACACATCTGGCGGTGTGCAAATTTACTGCTTCTCAGAGATGTTGAATAGTGACGGATTAGGAGGTCTCGTGCCTGCGCTCAAGTTTGGTTCGGAAGATGGATTCTACGCTGCTGACACTACTCTGATGATGCCCGTGAAGGAGGAGCCTTCACCCGACGACTGTTTCCGCCAACTCTGATGACGATTAGATATACTTCCGCTAGAATTACTCTGTAATAGGTGTGTTCTCAGTTGATGTTGTATCATGTAAAACTTGTAATCCAACGCTGTATGACTGTGATATCTACTGATATATGATAATGTGATGAAATTATTCATGGTTTGGTCACATTATATCTCATTCTGTGGATTTTCCCTTCGTGGAAAATCGAGGATGTTTCATCTAGCATGTAGCCGACAGAGATCCAAGTGGCGAGGCTGACCAGTAGGTTGATGTGGCCAATTTAACGCTCATTCTTCGCCCGAGAAAACCTATGAACGCCTCCTGGGAAGACCTATTAGGGAGATGCACGATGCAGATGTTTTAGGATTGGCAGGGCCATCTAGAATGCTCATGAATCCTGTTGAGGAATATGTTGGATAACAAGGGGGTTGGAAGAGATAATGGGTAAAAGGTGGATAATAAATTGATAATAGATCGTTTTTATAGTTGATTCAATCAATCACGTATCCCATATTTTATATGAAGTAGGGATGGTCTTATTCCACTGAAAAATCATTGTGGTACTGCATGGGTTGATTCTAAAACAGACCTAGGCCCTATTTAAAGGCCCCGTTTGGGAGAGCTCAGGATGCTCCCTAATTCTTCAGCTTTACTCCTTGCTTCTCTGATGCAATGATTCCATTAGATTTTGTAGGAGTGACGGAGCAGGGTGGGGAGCTTAAGAATTGATTCTCTACTGATCCACATCAGAATATAACGGGGAGCATGGTGAAGCAGTTTTTTACACCTAACTTTTAGGGTAAATGGAGAAGTAATTCTCTCATGATTCCCGCATCAATCAGTTGGCATTTTGAGCGTTTATCTGATTGAAAGTGATACTGTAGCATATAAAATGTTGCTTAAAGAGAAACACTAGCGATAGTTTGACTCTAGGTGCTTCAGGAATTGATTTATTTTGGAACAGGTACTGTTATGATGTGGTTGGTTTACATGGACTTGGTATGTGTGCCACACGCCATCGTTAAAAGTCGAGGGTGAATCATAGTTCAGACTTCAGAGAGCTGAATGCTCATGCACCAACAACGAGTGCCAATCTGTTGCACGAGTACGCTAGCTCATGCATTTATTGCTAGGAGACAAATAAAACGAGCAGCCAAGGTTCATGCTTGCAAACCTAGAACACGTCCATGTTCATGCACACCTAGAACACGTACCAGTCCAAATGCCGAGGGACACCCCTATAGCTAGTCCACTCTCCACAACCGTTGCTGCGCTGGAGTCAACAGCAGTCAACTACCCCCGCGTTGACAGGTGCAGAGAGAAGACGCTCCCTTCCATTTCAGCTCTGCAATAAGTAGGAGTATAAAGGAAAGGAGACGAGCCGGCAATCGGCATCTCCATCGCCGCCGCGTCCTCTCCCTCTCGCCGCGCGCGTCTCTATCGACGACTCAGCCCCGGCCCTTTCTTTCTCCATTGCCGGCCGCAGACCGCCGGACGACGACAGCCATGGGGACTCAAGCACCAGAGAACTTTTCTCCTACCAAGGTAGGAAGACGTAGTACGCCCTATACGGATCTTGTTTTCTGCCGGCCATGGCCGTAGCCGCATTTTCGTTCATCTTCGTCGAGCGTTTGTTGAAGGCATCCACGATAATGGAAGCTTTATCAGCGATGCACACATCCTTGTTACAAAGATTCTGAATGAAAACAACAGATACTTTAGGGTGTGGTACGGTTCTCTCTCTTGCACATATATCGTTCTCTGATATACATGCCAAATGACCTTTTCATCTTCCTTTTCCTCTCTCTCTCTCTCTCTCTCTCTCTCTCTCTCTGGAAAGGAAAAATGGGAAATCTTACATTGGGTTCATAGATTTGATTTGAATTGTAAATTTTGTGATATTTTGCCTTAATTGCGAGATATTGCTTTTATTTTTGTGATAAAGTAGCTAGCTGTTACCACCCTGTTCTTACTTTTATCATTTACACATTGCTTTTGATTAATAACAAAATAAATACCATTAATTTGTGAGAAGAAAATGAATTATATTGACACTGGTAACATTCGAAATTCAAAGATGCACTTCAATCCTACTACTCATATCTTCTGCTCAACAGTAATGTAAATGCAATACAATTTTACTGAATTTCTTTCAGTCAAATTTTACTGAAATTCTCTGCTATTTATAACTGAAACAGAAAAAAACAGTATTCCCTTCACGCTTTGCTTGTGATCAATCAAAATCTTGTCTAGCATAGCCATGCCATTGCCAGCTAACAGCAAACATACTGCATTGTCAAAAACTTATTACAGGATGAGAGGAGTGATGGGGAGAATGCGATCGACGACTGGCTCCCAATCACCTCGTCCAGGAATGCCAAGTGGTGGTACTCTGCGTTCCACAATGTCACCGCCATGGTCGGTGCCGGCGTGCTCAGCCTTCCTTACGCCATGTCCAAGCTCGGGTGGTACGTGCCACTGTCATCTTCCTCCCAGGCAACCACCATTATCGTGCACTGCATATGTATGCATGCCACACTCTTCACAAAGACTGATATACGTATTATTTTCTGCGAATTTCCTGTTGCCACAATTTGCAGGGGACCTGGCATCGCGGTTCTGATACTGTCATGGATCATCACCTTGTACACGATGTGGCAGATGGTGGAGATGCATGAGATGGTCCCCGGGAAGCGGTTCGACCGGTACCACGAGCTCGGGCAGCACGCGTTTGGCCAGAAGCTGGGCCTGTGGATTGTCGTGCCGCAGCAGCTCATCGTCGAGGTGGGTGGGGACATTGTGTTCATGGTCACCGGAGGCAAGTCACTGAAGAAGTTCCATGACGTGATCTGCGACAACAAGTGCAAGGACATCAAGCTCACCTATTTCATCATGATCTTCGCCTCCTGCCACTTTGTCCTCTCGCAGCTCCCCAATTTCAATTCCATCTCCGGCGTCTCCCTCGCCGCTGCTGTCATGTCACTAAGGTAACATTTCAGTTACATTACATTACATTACACCCACTTCAGTTCACTGTAGCAGATCCGACAAATTCCATTTCCTGAAGAAAACATGCATATAGCTGCAGTGTAATCGTCACTGACATGCTTGAGTTCTCCTGACAGTTACTCAACAATAGCTTGGGGAGTGTCGGTGCACAAGGGCAAGTTGTCCAACGTGGATTATGATGTTCTGGCAGCAACGACATCAGAGAAGGTGTTCAACTACTTTGGGGCATTGGGGGACGTGGCGTTCGCATACGCGGGGCACAATGTGGTGCTTGAGATCCAGGCTACCATCCCATCAACGCCGGAGAATCCATCCAAGAAGCCCATGTGGAGGGGTGTCGTTGTCGCCTACATCATGGTTGCCGTCTGCTACTTCCCAGTCTCATTCTTTGGATACTGGGCCTTTGGCAACCAAGTTGATGATAACATCCTCATCACACTCAACAAGCCAAAGTGGCTCATTGCGCTCTCCAACATGATGGTCGTTATCCATGTCATTGGCAGCTACCAGGTAAGATCAGGGACATCCATATGACCAGTAGAGCATTTTGTTGTGGTTATTGAGTTATGGGCATCAAAATCAGCTCTGCTGACAGGACATCAGTTCCTCATGTCACTAATCCTCTTCCATGTAACACTAGTACTGGAGCTAAACTTCGTACCATCTCTTATCCAAATATTTTTTGGCTGCAGATTTTTGCCATGCCGGTGTTTGACATGATAGAGACGGTCCTGGTGAAGAAACTGCATTTCCCCCCCGGCCTTGCACTCCGTTTGATTGCCCGGAGCACCTATGTCGGTAATGTTTCTTTCTGAAGTTTGAACTGAACTTCTCAGTTTAAATAACTACTGTAAAGCTCTGCTAAGCAAATGGACGTGCCACACTGATCAAACTGGCCGTGTCAACTTCTGCAGCGTTAACAATGTTTGTAGCCATCACCATCCCCTTCTTCGGTGGACTGCTCGGTTTCTTTGGTGGATTCGCCTTTGCACCAACAACTTATTTCGTAAGCTCCCATTGATCCGCGGTTTCCTTCTCGTTTTCAGAATGTCACAGAACGTGCAGCTGCTTGTGTATTGCCGATGTAGAGACTGAACTATGTATAATCCTAGTACAACCCATCAAGTCATAGGAATATAGCAATTTGAGATCTGACAGAACCTCTCTTGTTTCTGCCAGCTCCCCTGCATCATGTGGCTTGCAATCTACAAGCCCAAAAGGTTCAGCCTCTCATGGTTCACCAACTGGGTAAGAGATTATGAACAAACAACCACCAATCCCTTCATTTCTTTCGGCAACAGAACTTCCCTGTTTTGGGCAGTACTTAATCATCCATTTCTCCATTTTATCTGCAGGTCTGCATTTTTCTAGGAGTGGTCCTGATGATCCTAGCACCGATCGGAGCACTTCGGCAGATCATCTTGTCTGCCAAGACATATCGATTCTACTCGTAAATAAACTACCATGTTCCAACTTGTGAATTTGCAAAGGCTCAATCACTGCGAGTCTTCTGTTGTCCCAAATAGAGCTCCTAGAACCAAAGCTCGTTCCAAATGGCGATGATAGTCGTTGGAGGCATGTTGAGTCTTAGTTATGGATTATTTCAGAGTGTATGTGGTGGGTTTATCATATACCCATGTATTTTTTTTGGACAATGTTGTAGGGCTGTTATGTGTGGATAAGGAAGAATGAATGTTGGTGGTTTCTGTTGCTTATACAAGCTCGAATCTGCTTGGCCTTTGGGATGTGTTCTGGCACTATAGTAGAAAAGAACAAATAAGTGGTGAAATGCACCATAGGTCTACAAACTTGTTAGGGTTAATTGGATACACACCATTACAATTTCTCTGTTTTTGAAGCATGCCATTACTATTCGTCTAACTACACCAGCGCCATTACAATTTTACTGAAGTTTGAAATACGCCATTATGTACACTAGCGCGACCTATGGCCCACATGCAGGTGTATACAGGTGTTAAGTAGATTCGTACAGACCAAAAATACCCCTCCACTCTATCTCACTTACAGGCGGGCCCAATGTGTCATCCCCTTCCTCTCCCTGTCTTCTACCCTGAGCTTGGTCGAGTCGAGTGGCAGCAGTGCGTCGGCGAGCGTGCCGCGGGACGGCGGCGGCTGCAGTACGTCAGCGAGCGTGCAAGCAGCCGCGCCACCTCGGCCGTGCTCCAGCCCCAGCCCCAGCCCCGCATGCACGACGGTGACGACCAGCTACTGTTGACACCATGGCAGGGAGGGGGCGTCCTCTGGAGCTGCACGAGCAGGGGCGGTGCGGGTGGAGCTCTGCTGGCTCCACGCGTTCCCGCGGCGCGCTACTGCTTCGGTGGCAGCCTCGACACCACGGCGCCGCAACGCGGTGGCGGTACGCTACGCTGCGGCGTTCCTCGACGCGCCACCCTAGCCGGCCGCGCCGAGGACTTCCTCGCGCAGGCCGCGCCCGCCACTCCCGGCGCCGTCGCCGTGCTGCAGTCCTGCGAGTGCGACGCGCTGCTACCGGCCGCCGACGAGCTCGGCGTCGCGCTTTTCGCCGCTGACGCCATCGTGCTGGGAGTCTGCAACGACGCCCTGTCCCCCGACGGCGCGGCCGGGGGCATCGCCTGGGTGGGCGGCCGAGCTTCGCCGCGCTGTCGCCGGCGTCGTTTCGGTGGGTGGTCACGACGCTGCGGTGCCGCCGGGCCGCCCCGGAGGTGGTTGCCGTCGCGGCCGTCGCGTACGCGAGTACGTTCTGGCCGGGGTCCTCGCGGCGCCAGGCCGCTGGGGCGTTGCCGTCATCCGAGCTGACGCGACCAGCGCGCGCTGCTCGAGGCCGTCGTGGACGCGCCCCTCCCGGCCACGTTCCTCTGCCGCCTCGCCTCCTCCACGCCGCGGTGACTGCCAAGGCGTCCACCAAGACGTGCCGCGACATGGAGCTCCGCGTGGCGGGCGTGCTGGACCAGGCCACCGTGGGGACTTGCTGGGCGTCGCGCCGACGGAGCCGAGGAGCGCATCACGGACCGCCGCCACGCTTTGCTGGTTCCGTCGGCGTGGGAGGGCCGCGGCGCCGCTGGAGAGGCAGGCCGCGCCGGGCGTCCACGCTTAGACCGGGGGCTGCGCGCCGCCGCCGCGCCGCAGGAGACCGCGCGTGGACGGCGGCGGCCGCAGTGCGCCGGGCGAAGTGCAAGGCGGCGGCCTCGAGCAGTTTGAAGGCATCTGTGTCCGCGAGCGAAGGAGTTATGGCCTTATGGGAGCTCCTCGACCTGGAGACTGCATGCTGCAGCACACGGCCATGCGGGCACAGGGAGACCCGCACGTCGCCTTGCAGCAGCACACGGCCATGCGAGCACACGGCCTGGTGGGTATGACCGGAGATGGAGAAGACAGAGAGAGGGGAGGGGAGGCTGACGAATGGGCCCCATATGTCATTGATTGTGAGAGAGAACAAAAGAGGGTGGGGGCAATCTTGTCCATACGGATATACGTTGTTGATCGTACGTTTGTCAATGGGCCCAAATCGTCTTCAAGCGTACATAATGGCGTATCTCAAACTTCAGTAAAATTGCAATGGCACTGGCGTAGTTAGATGAATTGTAATGGTGTGCTTCAAAAACGTGAAAATTATAATGGCGTGAATCCAATTAACCCAACTTGTTAAGGGGTGCCAGGTAGGTCCATAAACTTTAAAATTGCATTTGTGGAACAATAATCCTGAGTTTTTGTCCAATCTAGGGCTGATGTGGTTGGTCTAGGTGGCGTGATCAGTACATGTGGCTCACGTGACCAGCGCGTGATGGACGCTTCCCCTTTGCACATATGCAGAAACGCTCCCTCCTTTGGTTGCTCTTAGTCCCTGTCTCTCTCAGGCTGATCACCGAATATATAAAAAATATTAGTATTTTTATATATTTGGTCAAAACCGTTGGCTGACTCCTTGGAAAAATGTGAATGGCATTTTTTATGGGAGGAGAAGTGATTATTGCGTCTTGTTTGCGTCTTCATCAGTTTCAGTGTCAGTTTATCGTCACGTTTTTTCAGCAACTTGCTTGACCCACGGGTGGTCGTCTGTAGCAATTCCAGAGGAAGAAAAGTCTGCAGCAGCTGTACATATTGATTAAAAAAACTACAGTGCATGTTCACAGACATTTAAAAAAAAAACATTAGAAAACTAAAGACCTGTTTGGTTGCGCTCCGGGTACTTGAATCCAGGACATGGGCTACATTCCTGGCTTCAAACCTGCCAAACACGGATGGATGCAGAAGCTTTATTAATTTCTAAGTGTAGAGCAGAAAATCCATAGCCGTTTTAGAGGCTGCTACCACACTTCAGTTGCGATGCGACGGCGCCTCACTTGTGGCGGGGGAAATCGTTGCCATAATCTATGGCGAGAATAAAGAGACTGACTTGTGGCCGTCTAATATTAGTCGTTAACCAAACAGTAGCCAGCACTGTTGTGGCGGTCATGCACCTATGGCGTGGCGGATGGAGGCGGGCAACCAAACATCCTCAGAGACGTACAAAGGCAGAACCATGTTTTGGTGCTCTGTCCTTTCAGCTCCTACTTCGGCGAAGGAAAAGATAACGGAATCATACGGAACCTGTACTTGGCAGAAATGTGGGGGAGAAAACTCACACGCTAATGCGCTAGCATGTCAGTTGTGGCTAAATATCATCGGCCATGTGTAGCCCAAGTCTTAGAGAACGGCAAGACCAGGACACTTGAAAGTCGACGATCCATGTGTAGCAACCTAGGCCGGGCAGAGACTTGTCTACAATATCGTCGTTTCGTGCAGGCAGCTGATAGAATAGAAAACTGCAGACAGTAAAACCAAGTCGATCGCTTTCAGCATCAGCGACACTTCAACGGACCCACAGGAGATTGTGGCTGTTTAAGTTTTTTCAACGAGGAAATTTGATCGTCACGCGGCGCATGGCCGCACAGTCCTTGACTTTTATTTATTCTCTATCTCTGATCTCTGCCAGAGTCTAGAACGATGACACATATTAGCGCGTATTTTGTTGTGTTGAAGGAGAAATTTTAGACGATTGACGCATGAAATGAAACTCCCCAGCACGTTATCAGAGAGTACGTGCAACGTGAGGCTTTGACCAGTTGAGCACACACTGACACTGACAGCAGCTACCGAAGGAAGCGAATTTCTTCTCCTGCTTTCAGACAGATGGACAATTGGACATCGGATGGGATGGCCTGGGTTCTATATAGTATTGTATAATAAAGAAGCTAAGACAGGCTCGATCTGCTTCCACTCCTAATATCTTTCTTTCCATCATCTTCCTTCCTCTCCCTCCCATAATCTCCATTGCTCGCTCCAGGCTATTTCTCATCTTGTTTGGCATCCCTCCCAATTCCCATCGTGCTTACCTGATGGCGGCAGTCCAGCCGTCCATGGAGACGACGCAGCAAGGGCCACCGGCCAGCTATTCTCCGGCCAGGGTACGTTTAATTTGTCAGTCACCAATTCATCACCATCCATGCAGCTTGCCAGCGACTAATGGCAACAACTCAACTCGATCTATCTGCATGCGGATGCAGGATGGCAGGAGCAGGAGCACCGCCACCGAGGAGAAGGAGCTCGAAAACTGGCTCCCCATCAGCGCCCAGAGGAACGCCAAGTGGTGGTACTCCGCCTTCCACAACGTCACCGCCATGGTCGGCGCCGGCGTGCTCGGCCTTCCCGCCGCCATGTCCCAGCTCGGCTGGTATGTACTACGTAGTACACATCAAATCATCAATCTAGCTAGCTATTAGTATCGTCTCTTTGTGTATATTATATAGCTATTAGTATCGTCTCTTTGTGTATATATGTTGCTGTTGCGTGCCATGACATGCTCTGCTGATCCGGTCAGGTAGTGCGATTACTATTTTTGTTAGATACTTATGACTTGTGAGATGAATTTTGGCTGAAATAGATGAATTTTGGAAGTTCTTACACACTGGGATTCCTACCGAAATATTACCAGTTGAATTTTGAAAGTTCCACAATGGGGGATTCCCTTTGTGTTGACTAGTCAAAAGATTCTCATTTTTAAATAAAAAATTAGCTGAAATTTTAAACCGATAGGTGAAAAGAGAAAACTAATTTAATAGGGATTATATTTTTTGAGAATTACATAGTAATATGATTTTGCCCTTCTGAACAGAGAGGAGGACTTGTGGGCCTTTGGCTTTGGGCCGGTTTGATTCAAATCAAATTGATTTTTTTTGGGTGCTATGCATGATCAGTGTTTTCAATTTTGGTATACAATTTCGGCCATCCCTGAAATTACCTAAGTTCACGGAATTTCATCAAAATTCCGCTGAACTTTATAAAACCTCAACAGAAAGTACTATCATTTTCTAAAACCTTTTAGATGTAAACAATTCGTATTGGATAGAAGAATATGCAATATATATAAACAATGAAAATATAAGTCTAGAGTTTTTTATATTAATAATTTATAACAAAGCACACGCATCAATATATAATACTCCCATCATTCCAAATTATTAGTCATTCTAAGAATCTTGGAGAGTCAAACTTTTTTAAGTTTGACTAAAATTATAGAAAAAAACAAAAAAGATATACAATTAAAATATAACTAATGAAGAATCTAATGATAGTTAGTTGGTGTTATAAATGTAATTATTTTATTATATAAATTTGGTCAAACTTGGAAAACTTTGACTCTTCAAGGTTCTTGGAGGGAGCATGCAATTTCAAACTCTGCTTTTGGCCACACCCGGAATTGCAGAAATATATAAATATCACCAAAATTTTGAGCCTTGTGCATGATCCATTATAGCCCTCACCGATCGAAATGGACAAAATTCTTCAGAGTTTCAGTTAAGTCTCTCTGAATCCCAGAACCTGTATATATACTAGATGCTGATGAAGCTGAACATATGACTCATCATTTGTGATACTTCTCATGAATAACCAACCCTACAATTTTGTTATATATTGAATATTCCTGTGAATCGCATATATGCAGGGGTGCTGGCGTCACGATTATGCTCCTGTCATGGATCATCACGCTGTACACGCTGTGGCAGATGGTGGAGATGCACGAGATGGTCCCCGGCAAGCGATTCGACCGGTACCACGAGCTGGGGCAGGAGGCGTTCGGCGAGAAGCTGGGCCTCTGGATCGTGGTGCCGCAGCAGCTCGTCGTCGAGGTGGGCGTCAACATCGTCTACATGGTCACCGGCGGCACGTCGCTGCAGAAGTTCCACGACGTCCTGGTCTGCGGCGACACCAAGTGCACGGGCAAGGACAAGATCAAGCTTACCTACTTCATCATGGTCTTCGCCTCCGTCCACTTCGTGCTCGCCCAGCTCCCCAACTTCAACTCCATCTCCGGCGTGTCCCTCGCCGCCGCCGTCATGTCGCTCAGCTACTCGACGATCGCGTGGGGCGCGTCCGTGGACAAGGGGAAGGCGCCGGACGTGGACTACAGCCTGAAGGCGACGACGACGCCGGGGAAGGTGTTCGATTTCCTGGGAGCGCTGGGGACCGTGGCGTTCGCGTACGCCGGGCACAACGTGGTGCTGGAGATCCAGGCCACCATCCCGTCGACGCTGGAGAAGCCGTCCAAGAAGCCCATGTGGAAGGGCGTCGTCGTCGCCTACGCCGTTGTCGCTGCGTGCTACTTCCCTGTCTCGTTCGTCGGCTACTGGGCCTTTGGCAACAGTGTCGACGGCGACATCCTCGTCACGCTCTCCAGACCAAAGTGGCTCATCGCCCTCGCCAACATGATGGTCGTCATCCATGTCATTGGTAGCTATCAGGTACATGTACATGCATTACATATCTTCCAAGTCAATCAAGCAGGTTTACATGGAAGATGGAACTCAGTAATGTAGCATCTCTGAACTGAATGATGGTTGTGTTGGTGGCACAGATTTATGCGATGCCAGTGTTCGACATGATAGAGACGGTGCTAGTGAAGAAACTGCGCTTCCCTCCAGGCCTGACGCTCCGTCTGATTGCCCGTACTGTCTATGTTGGTAATAATGCCTTTGTCTGAACTCTGAACACAACTTCTTTTCAGTCTAAACTCTGAAGGCCTGCTAACCAAATGAGAAATGAGTGTCCACAATGTGAGGCTACCCTGAACAAATAAGACTGACGAGATGCCACATGTGTGCAGCGTTCACAATGTTCATAGCCATCACCTTTCCATTCTTCGATGGGTTGCTCAGTTTCTTCGGTGGATTCGCGTTCGCACCAACAACTTATTTCGTAAGCTCCTGCTGATTGCGACTACTCAATTGTTTTTTCATTTGTTTTCAGTTTCAGAACTGTAATATGAGAGCTGACCAAATCTTGCTTTTTTTTTAACCCTTCCAGCTTCCCTGCATTATGTGGCTGGCAATCTACAAGCCCAAAAGGTTCAGCCTCTCATGGTTCACCAACTGGGTAAGAACTAACCGACAATAATCCGGCCTATTTTATGTTAGCTTAATTAACTAACCTGTAGTTATCAACTTACTTGTGCTCTCCTTAATATTCAGATATGCATTATTCTTGGAGTGCTTCTGATGGTACTGGCGCCGATTGGAGGACTCCGGAACATCATTATTAAGGCTAAGACATACAAATTCTACCAGTAAACATGCAAGATTGTTGGCCAACACAATGCAAACCCCTTGTTCAACCAATTATTACTAACAGACCCTTGACGAGTCTCAGGCCATATCATCAGCTGAACAGGTTTTGGATTCCATACCACGAGATTCTGAACATCTAGTTTGGCACGAGAAAAAACTCACATCAGATGCTCTAATCGGCAACCGATTATAATGTCTAGTGCGAGTTCTTTCCCGTGCCAAAAAGGGAAGTTTCCATGGCATGCAGAACCCAAAACATGTTCTAGTTGATTAATGTTCCTCACATGTCATGCTTCCCTTAGTTATGGCCTAGCCTAGGATTTGCTTTGAGTTGATCATATACATGTATATATTGTTTTTCTCCATACTTCTTTATATTCAAGGGAATGTTAGTTTTTGTGTAATTGTGTGTATGTCTAAAAGTGAAAATGGACGCGCGGTGGTCTGTATTTTTTTAGTTAATGGAAAGTGCTTTGTTTTAGGTAATGAAAATGTGCTTTTGTATTTGTTGAAACATTTCCAAGCAATTCAGAGAGAGTTTCCACGCATTTTCATGCAATTAATCAGAAAATCAATGATGATCATGAGTTGTACTTCAGGCCCATCTTAGGCTAGCCCAAAACCTCTTATTTTTCACCTCAGACCCTAAAATACAATGCAGATGAATCCTCAAAGATGGTGGAGAACCGACATGCAAAGGAGGCTGATAGGTGGGCCCACAGGGGACCGACCAGTCCCACCCTACAGAGGCTCGTGCCTCACCTTGGCATGGTGTCTTCTTGCGTCTTCTGGAATATTGCCGTTTGGTCCAAATGCACATTTCATACTGCCATGTCGGTCCGAAAATGTTTCATTTTCAGTTTACTTATGCAAAAACAGTAATTCACCAAAACTCGTAGAATTCTTTAGTTAAAACTCTACTTCTAGATTTGCACTTCACTTTTAGGTCTCTTTGCAGGGGATGGTTGACAGTTGTTTTTTGACATTAAAGACCGTCAACACTTCACAAGCCACCTTTTCAGTGAAGCTAAAGTTGTTTTACAAACCTGTTTGGCAAAACAACTTCGAGGGGATAGACAAAACAATAAAGTGATTATGCCACGATGTCGCGACTATGCCACGAGCTTGCCCCACCAAGACCACCGCACCGCTGCACCCTAGGACCTCGGCGGCGGCTTTGCCCAGCGCGTCCTTGGCCCCGCGCCACGGCTATCTTGCCTCCCGAACAACCTTGGTGGCTACGCTGGGAGCCTCGAGGCTGCTCCCGCGGCGAGCCCCGGAGACCACGGTGGCCGCACCCTAGCAACCACAAGCCCACGCAGCGGTGAGCCAGCACGGTCGTGCCTCGACCACGACCTCGGGCGGCCCGCGTGCCCACGCGGCGGCGAGCCCGCATGACCACGCCCCAACCTCCGACAAGATTGCACGTGCTCGGCACCGCACCAGCGCCACGAGACTAAGGGGCAAATGTAGGTGTTAGGGCCCACATGTGTCAGATGATGGTGAGATAAGCTTCTTTTTTTAGCTTCATCCTACCTCATGTCTTTGAGGCAGGAGAAAAAAAGGTTTATAATGGGCGAAAGCCGAAGCCATTTTCATAGAGCAAGTCACTATGCTTGAATTAAACGAGGAAGAAATCTTCCAAGTTTTTTATTGGGATCAAGGCCTTCGAATCGTCACGTCATTGCTATTAAGATATGTTTCGTTGTGATTGGGTTTCCACGCTTGAAAACAGACACTGAATGAAGCCAAACGCTAAGTAATCGGTACTTGTAACTCAAACTAAAACCAAAGAAAAAAAACTAAAAATGCGGCTAGGTTGGGTTCGGTTCTCGGTTTAAGGCTATCTGCAGTGGGTTCTCTAAAACCATCCAGTACAGCATATAAGAAGAAAAAACTCTGCAACGGTGTCCTGTAAATGGTACTCGCAACACCGACGCGAACGGTAAAACCAGCGGACCAGCCGGCCATCCGGTACCAGCACATGGCACGGGGCCCACTACTGCTGCTGTTGTCCAGGAGTGAAAGATTGCATGCACGGAAGCCGACAAACATGGGACCTAGTAATTCTATTGTCTAAATAATGCTATAACTCACAAACGAAAATACTAAATTAAATTCCGATTACACCATTAAATTCGTTTCAATAAATACTTTAAAACAAGATCTCACATGGATATATTTAGATATAATTTATAAAGAATGACAAGTGGGGCCGCTATTGATAGTTGGTATAGAGTATGAGATATAGAGAGGATGATGGGTGCAGAAGAAACACGTGTAGAGTAGAGAATCTTGATGACCAGGATGTATAGAGGATGCAAATAGAGGATTATGAGTGCGGATAACCTAAAAGTGCCTAGCCCTACCAAGTATGTTCTTAAAAGTTTCCAAAAGATCTCAAAAAATACATCATAAAGCAGTCCACTGGTCCTGAAAATGTACTTTAGGAGGTTATTGAAGGTACCCAACAAGTTGATCACCTTTGGTTTTTTATTTAAGTTGATGTAATATATAAGTGGTGTAATTCTCTTGGTCATAAGGGTTGAATCCCGAGAAATCTGCGGAGCAAGTCAAAGTTGTCGTGGAGGAAGACTTTGCATGAAGCCGGAAGTCTCCTTGCATATTCGCATGCAAACTAGCATGGCATATAATAATAAACAAAGTACAGTGGCACTCAACTATTTCATTCACCACAACTCATTCGCTACGAGCTTGAATGGAGGAGTAAACTGAGAAAACTGGCAAAAGACGGGTCGCTTTCAGCATGATTGACATTAACAAGTCATGAATTAACAAGACATATTTGACTTGAATCACCGGGTACAGGTCTTGTTTGGCAGAGCTCCTAGAGTTGATTCTCTGGTTGAGAGTTTATGCTAAAAAGAATCACTTTTAGCCACGGAATTTTCCCATTCTTCAGTATGCTGATGATACCCTGATTATCATGGAAGGATGTGCCAAGCAGCTCTTCAAGGCCCTGTTGAATACCTTTGCTGACTCCACTGGTCTCAGAGTGAACTTCTCCAAGTCAATGATGATCCCAATCAATCTGAACTCTGATAAGGCTCAACTTCTGGCTGCCACGTTTGGATGTACTCTTGGGAGTTTTCCTTTCACTTATCTTGGCTTGCCTATGGGTCTTACCAAGCCAAGGGTTGATGATTTTCTCCCTCTGGTGAACAGATGTGAACGGAGGCTGACCAGCACCTCCTTGTTCCTCACACAAGCTGGTAAACTTCAGATGGTCAACTCGGTGTTCAGTTCCTTGCCCACCTTCTTTATGGGCACTTTTCAGCTCCATGTCACTATTAGAGAGCAGGTAGATAAATTCAGGAAACACTGCCTATGGAGAGGTTCTGATGACGTGAGTCGTATCAATGCCAAGGCTGCCTGGGGAATGGTTACCAGAGCCAAAGAGGATGGAGGTTTAGGGGTAATTGATTTGAAAACTCAAAATGAGGCTCTTCTTCTTAAGCATTTGCATAACTTCTTCAACAAGAAAAACATCCCCTGGGTGCATTTGGTGTGGGAAAAATACTACTCTAATGGTAATCTTCCCAGTCATACCAAAAAAGGCTCCTTTTGGTGGCGAGACATCTTGAAACTGCTAGATAAATTCAAAGGCATGGCTGCTGTTAATGCTTCCCAGGGCAGCACCTGTCTTCTTTGGGATGATTGCTGGAATGGGCCACCATTGAAGATCACTTTCCCTGAGCTTTACTCTTTTGCTAAGAAGAAGAACATTGTCCTGTCTTTGGCTGCCCACTCCACTCCTCCATCTAGCCTTTTCAGTCTGCCTCTGTCCATCCAAGCCTTCGATCAGTTCCACCAGCTTGAGATCATCCTTCATTCCTTCCACGCCCTGGATAACCCTGACTCTTGGTACTACATTTGGGGTAATAGTTTTAGCTCCAAAAGTGCGTAATGTCATCTGCTTGGCTTTGCCCCTGCTGACCCCATTTTCAAACTGATCTGGAAATCTTCCTGTCAGCCCAAGCACAAAGTGTTCTTCTGGCTCCTTGTCTAGGACAGATTAAGCACCCGGAACATTTTGAGAAGAAAAAATATGTTCTTGCCTTCTTATGACTATGTCCTCTGTAATAGCTGCACTGAAGAATCTATGGTTCACCTCTTCTTGGAATGTAACCTGGCTAAATCCTGTTGGGGCCTTCTTGGGCTCACGGTTATAATCTCCCCTGACTGCTTTTCAAGATTTCAGAGTTTCAGGCATCAGATTGGCACCCCTTTCTTCATGGAAATTATCATTATTATGTGTTGGAGCATCTGGACAGTGCGAAATGACTTGATTTTTAGAGGAATTCCTGCCTGCAGTATTCTGGCCTTGAGATTTTCAAGGATTCCTTCAAACAACTCCTATGGAGAGCAAAGAAGAAATATTTTCCACAAATTGAAACATGGTTAGAGCAAGTTGTGTAATCTGTATGATTTACTTTGTTTCCTTTTTTGTTTCTTGAGCTCTTGTGGCTTTGGCTCAGCCTTCTTTTATTTCCTTTTGCGTTTCATTTTCCTCTGTAATCATCTTGATTGCTTTCTGTTTTTAATAAATTTCAGTAGGGACCTATACGGTCTCTCCTGTTTCCTTAAAAAAAAAACTTTTAGCCACAGAGCCACTTCTCTTAAAGAATCAGCTTCCATAGAGAATCAGAATAAGATAGAGGTCTACCAAATAGTGACACGTCTGACCACCGTGCCTCAGCCGCACAAATTAAATTTCCTCTCCAGTTTCTGTTTGAGTTATTTCCAAATCCCGCTCAAACCCCACCCCCCCCCAAACCACCACCCGCGGTCGTCCTCGGCAAGTGCATCAGTTGAGCTGGGAGTCGCCTGCCACCTCGTTTTGCACACTTTGCACTTCTATAAGCAAAAAGCAGAGACGACTTCAACTCTGCTACCTCCGGTCTGCTCCGATCTCTCTTCGGTCTCCATTGCCAGCTGAAGGCTCCGTGGCGGCCGGCACGCCAGCCCGCCAGCCATGGAGATGCAGCCACAGCTCGGCGATTGTTCTCCGGACGAGGTGCGTCCAACACGACACGACTCAATTCACTAAGATACTGCAAATTAAAGATCCTTGTCAAAAACATATTGTAGAAGAAAGGTAGTCTGCTTGTGTGTTGGAATCTTGGTGATGACTGATGGAACTTTCTGCAGCTTGCCACCCTCCCTCTTAGATCCAGAGGGGTCCCGGACTCGCAGGAAGGCCGCTGGCCCGCGCAGGAGAAGGCCATCGACGACTGGCTTCCCATCAACGCCACCAGGAACGCCAAGTGGTGGTACTCCGCCTTCCACAATGTCACCGCCATGGTCGGCGCCGGCGTGCTCGGCCTTCCCTACGCCATGTCCCAGCTCGGCTGGTACGTACCTAGTATCTGTAGACCTTCCATGGCGATCCTGCTCTGAACTCTGAATTCTCAGGGAGGTTGGCATCGCGGTGCTGCTCCTGTCATGGATCATCACGCTCTACACGCTGTGGCAGATGGTGGAGATGCACGAGTGCGTGCCGGGGAAGCGCTTCGACCGCTACCACGAGCTCGGGCAGCACGCGTTCGGCGAGAAGCTGGGGCTATGGGTCATCGTGCCGCAGCAGCTGGTGGTGGAGGTGGGCGTCAACATCGCCTACATGGTCACCGGCGGCACGTCGCTGCAGAAGTTCCACGACGTCCTGGTCTGCGGCGACAGCAAGTGCGAGGGCAAGGACAAGATCAAGCTCACCTACTTCATCATGATCTTCGGCTCCAGCCACTTCGTCCTCTCCCAGCTCCCCAACCTCAACTCCATCTCCGGCGTGTCCCTCGCCGCCGCTGTCATGTCGCTCAGCTACTCCACGATCGCGTGGGGCGCGTCCGTGGACAAGGGGAAGGCGGCGGACGCGGACTACAGCCTGCCGGCGACGACGACGCCAGGGAAGGTGTTCGATTTCCTGGGAGCGCTGGGGACCGTGGCGTTCGCGTACGCCGGGCATAATGTAGTGCTGGAGATCCAGGCCACCATCCCGTCGACGCCGGAGAAGCCGTCCAAGAAGCCTATGTGGAAGGGCGTCGTCGTCGCCTACGCCATTGTCGCCGCGTGCTACTTCCCTGTCTCGTTCGTCGGCTACTGGGCCTTTGGCAACAGTGTTGACAGCGACATCCTCGTCACCCTCAACAGACCAAAGTGGCTCATCGCCCTCGCCAACATGATGGTCGTCATCCATGTCATTGGCAGCTACCAGGTACATGTACATACACTACGCTACATATCTTCGAAGTCAATTAAGCAGGTTTACATGGAAGATGGAACTCAGTAATGTAGCATCTCTGAACTGAATGACGATGGTTGCATTGGCTGCACAGATTTATGCGATGCCGGTGTTCGACATGATAGAGACGGTGCTGGTGAAGAAGCTGCGGTTCCCTCCAGGCCTGACGCTCCGTCTGATTGCCCGTACTGTCTATGTTGGTAATGCCTTTGTCTGAACTCTGAACACAACCACTTTTCAGTCTAAACTCTGAAGACCTGATGTGCTAACCAAATGAGACTCACCCTGAAGCCTTCACAATGTGTTGCTAACTCACCCTTGAATGCCACATGTGTGCAGCGTTCACAATGTTCATAGCCATCACCTTTCCCTTCTTCGATGGGTTGCTCAGTTTCTTCGGTGGCTTCGCGTTCGCACCAACAACTTATTTCGTAAGCTCTTGCTGATTGCGACTATGTACTCAATTGTTTTTGATATGTTTTCAGTTTCAGAACTGTAACATGAGAGCTGACCAAATCTTGCTGTTTTTTAATCCTTGCAGCTTCCCTGCATTATGTGGCTGGCAATCTACAAGCCCAGAAGGTTCAGCCTCTCATGGTTCACCAACTGGGTAAGAACTGCAATAATCCAGCCTATCTTATGTTAGCTTAATTAATTAACCTGTAGTTGTCAAACTTACATGTGCTCTCCCTATTATTCAGATATGCATTATTCTTGGAGTGCTTCTGATGGTACTGGCGCCAATTGGAGCACTCCGGAATATCATTATTAAGGCCAAGACATACCAATTCTACCAGTAAACATGCAAGATTATGGCCCAACACAATGCAAATGCCTTGTTCGACCAATTACTAACAGACCAATGACGAGTCTCAGGCCATACCTTCAGCTCAACAGGTTTTGGATTTTGTACCACGAGATTCTGAACATCTAGTTTGGCACTACAAAAAACTCGCATCAGATGCTCTGATTAGCAACCGATTATAATGTCTAGTGCGAGTTCTTTGCCATGCCAAAAAGGGAATATGCCAGCCATTGTATGCCGAACCCAAAACATGTTCTAGTTGGTGAATGTTCCTCACATGTCTTGCTTTCCTTGGTGTTATGGAAGGAGACAGGAGAAGAAGATAAGAAGGGCATTTTGGTCTTCTTCATCAACTTTAATGACCATTAGCCAATGGATCCAAACAGCCTGGTAAGACTAAAGTTTAGGGGCTAAACATTAGTCCATGGCAAAATGATCCAAACGCAACCACGACGTGGTTCGGTTTCTTCTTCTCTCCGTCCTTGCGAAGACCTCGTTTCTTCGTCATAACACTACTACATAAAACATTTACTGTGACCTTTCGGAAACACCCTCCGAGGCAGGCAGGAATTTCAATCACCGAGGCGGTCGCTTTTTATTAACTGAGGCGGTTAAAACAAACCGCCTCACAAAATCGATTTACGAAGGTGGTCTACTTAAAATGACTCTATTTTCGGAGGTCTAAAATCGATTTACGGAGGCGGTCGACTTAAAAGGCCCACCTCCGAAAAGGCTAAGAGCCAAATAGCCCAAGCGAGACCTCATAGCCTTCTACGTTATAAAAGCACGAAGTTAGGATTTGCACTCAGTCATTTCTCTTCCTCTCCCTCACTACTCCTTCCCCCAAGCGGTGGCTATCTCTCTTTCCCCCGAACCGAGCCGTTCCCTCTTCCCCTACACCGCTCACCTTCTCCCCCCACGGTGGCACACCCTTCTCTCCCCCCAAGCAGTGGGCGCGGCTTGCGCGCATGGCCTACCAGCCTCCAGCGGCACGCACGGCGGGCGTGGCCGGCACGCTGGCCTGCCGGCCTTCAGCGGCGGCACGCACGGCCGGGCGTGGCCGGCGCGCTGGCCTGCCGGCCTTCAGCGGCGGCACGTCGGCGAGCGACCATCACGGCCAGCCTCTAGCGACATCGCGGGCTCGCCCAGATCCGGTTTCCTCTCCATCAAGCTCCTCCTACGGCACTTGAGGCCTCTCTCTCCACCGGTGATGATATGGCAAGTAGGTGCACGGATCTGGCAGCAAGTTCCAGGATTCGGCAAACGGTGGTTGCAATCGCGGCGGTGCTTGGCTGGGCTTGATGGGCCCACGGATGGGCTCGAGCTTGTTCACGGGTTTTTTTCTTTTTTTCTTTTTTTTATTTCTATTAATTGAGTGGGCACCCGAAATACCTCGGAAAAAGGTCTAACCTACCGTGACCTTCGCTTCAAGGCATTTTAGATGCCCGCCTTGGTTAATCTAAAACACTCGCCTCAATTAAATTTTTATGTAGTACTAGAAACCGTTTCTTTATATTTTCTCCTCTTTCCTAAATCTATTGACACGTGAGATTTTTTTGCTTGCGTGATAGGCTCATTTAATTCCTACAAAAACTTACCCTGAGTCTACGTTGGGAGTGGCCTCCTCTCTCTTGGGCTGATCACCAAATATATAAAAAAGTCACCACTCGGCGTATTCGGTTTGCCAAATAAGCCGGCTGATAAGACAAGCTGGCTGATTTGGTGTGAAAAAAAAGTAATGTTCAAACGGTTGATAAGTCCGGCTTATAAAACAAACGAATACAG
Source organism: Chrysopogon serrulatus (assembly GCA_015844335.1). NCBI lineage: Eukaryota > Viridiplantae > Streptophyta > Magnoliopsida > Poales > Poaceae > Chrysopogon > Chrysopogon serrulatus. The sequence goes on along the minus strand of JADLZL010002929.1, from coordinate 93,374 downwards.
CCAGTATTTTTACTTATTTAGTCAAAGCCGTTGACTGACTCCTGGAAAAATGTGAATGACATTTTTTTATGGAAGGAGCAGTGATTATCGCGTCTTGTTTGCATCTTCAGTTTCAATGACAGTATCCTCACGCTTATTCAGCAACTTGCTTGACCGTACCCACGGGTGGTCGACTGTTTTTTTTAGAAGCACGCTAGCAATTCTAGGAAAAGAAAAGTCCACATCAGTTGTATATATCTGCACCTACTACCTATATACCTAATATGAAGAGGTAAAATTTCTCTTTATTTTTTTATGGTTTTCCTTAACTAACTTTGTGAATGTGGAAATTGACCCTTCATCTATTAAAATCCTTATGTTTTATATGATGCACTTGTATATATGATGTGTAGAGAGCAAAGTTTTAAATCTCCGGCTATAGCCTCCATTATTTCCGGCTATAGCTGTTTGAGAAGGATTTAGCTAAGTTTTTCCATATACAAGTTAGCCTTTAGCTGCCGCTATAGCCCGCTATAGCCGGCTATAGCCTGTTTTGAGACATCAAAAGCTAAATGGCTTAGCCAGTTATTTAAAACCTTGGTAGAGAGCCTTTTAAGGTAACATGGATATAGTTGGGAATTCTAATCCGAATCAAATAGAAACCTCTAATTCTAAGTAACATAGGAGCATAATTTCTGGCACTAAATTTTGGTTCCACCTTCAAGACCAAGACGGCACTAAATTTTGGTTCCACGTTCAGCACCAATACGGTTAAACGAAGGAAACCAACTAAGATACATACACAAGCCTCAGGAGACCTCGCCATGATGACTCTAATTTGATTAAAGTCGAATCAAATAGAAATAGAATAGAAATTGAGAAGAAAAACAGCCACCATATATAAATTAGGCGATGCACAAAAAGGTCAGACAAAGTTTATTTGAGTCCAAGCATCCTACGTTTGCATGCCTGCATGCTTGATTTTTGCTTTCTCACGGAATTAGATTGGCCGGAGAGTATAGACTTTTTGGGAAAAAAAATCCGAGTTTGCAATGCTTTACATATTATCCGAGTTTGCAATGCTTACATATTCATGGAAGGGCATGTGAGTTGGCCGACTTTTTTTTTTTTATTTTTAATCAAAGAGTTGGCCGACTTGGCCGTTGAAGACTTGGAGAAAATTACAACACAAGTTAATTGGCATAGCAACAAAGAGGTTTTTATATTAAGGATAAGACATAGGATTAGGATAATTTGATTTCTATTCTTATCCTTTTCTTTTTATCTCTGTTTGGATTAGGATCCATTTATATTATATATAAATATAGATTAAAGTTGTGATAAATATTTTTTTGTGCCTTACAACTGAAAAGGGTTGTACCCCTCTATTCTAAATTGTAAATCGTTCTACCAACGTATACATAGAAGCTTAGTAAAAGCTATGTATCTAAAAAAAGTCCAAATATCTTGCGATTTGGAATAATGAGAGTATTTTAATTTGTTACAGACTTAATAGGACATTGTCATATTATTAACGATACTAACTCTATTATGGATATCATGATCATACTGTAGCCATTAAAATTTATGAAAAAGGAAAAATATAAATAGATATATATCATTTTGTCCTTATTTCCTATTAAAGTCTGATAGTTTTTTTCGTTGCAATATACAGACATATTTGCTAGTTGATATAAAAAACTATAGTGGCTGTTCGCAGAAATTTAAAAAATAACCATCGAAGAAAAGGTCCGTTTGGTTGTGCTCCGGATACAACATGAATCCGGGACAGTACATGGGCTACAGTCCAGGCTTCGAGCCCACCAAACACACACAGATGCAGAAACTTTTAATTTCCATAAGCGTCGAACCGAGGAGCCATATAGCTGTTTTATATGTTATAAAACATGTTGCCAGCGGTTAGGACCTTTCTCTCTCTGTCTCTCATGATCAACATAGTAGATGAAAGTAGAAGAACAATTAGACACAAGATAGGGAGACTATTCTTTATTCCTCTGATTATTGGTAATTACTACATAGAGCCCCCACGTATATATAGTCCTGCCATGGCCTAAGAGTTTTGGTAAGAGCCCATATACAAACAGAATAGGATTAGGATTCCTCCTTCTCCTTTCCTTCTAGGATAGAGTCCGTATGTTTTATAACACTTCCCCTTGGGTGATTACCACGATATGCATATGCCTCATTAAAAACTCCATCCAAAAACCCAGTGAGAAAAAACGGTTATTGAAGAAAAGAGTACATCGCATTCGTTAATTGTATTGCACATGTTGTCTCATTAAAAACCTTGTGTGAGAAACCTTCGAGTAAAAACTTACATAGGAAAAAAGAGTACAACATTTAACCTTCTTGGTCATTTATTCTTCTGGACAGTCTATTCTTCATGAATAGATATTGATCTTCATGATCTATGCATAAACTTCACTGTTTTAGCAAATATGATCTACTTGATCTTTATAATTCTAGTGGTTTACCTTTAAGGTAGATTAATAAAATATGCTCCCCTCATAAAAGCCATCCTTTAAACTTCATTATTCAAACCACAGTTTTCATAACTGCTTGTTTAATAATGGTATACAATACCATAATACTAAATATTTCAAAAATTGGCTCATAATTCTTCTATGAATTATAGTGGGTATAAATAAGAGCAATATGCTTCATGCATAATAACCACTTATTAGTTGTGCAAAACAAATAAAATTTATCCTTCAGGATAATAAATCCTTTCGGAGGATCATGGAGGTAAATATAAATATCTTCTAGACAGTGTATCAAACTTCTACTAGAGTTTTGAGTACTTATAATTCTTCTTTAGTGGATTTTTCAAAATATATATTCTATAAATCTTCGGGATTTAGATTATTTCACTCAATAATAAATCCAGTCTTACATTTGGCATTTAGGGGATAATTCAGTTGCCAAAATCACCATTATTGTTATACCTTCTATGGTATTTAGAGGATATCAACATTTCATTGCTAGCTTTACAATATACACTTTCTAAGTGTTTGTATAACACCTTCATGGCATTTAATATTCCTCACTTTCTTTTTCTTGGGTCTATATTCTCACTTCAGGGATTAATGGTGTTTATTCAAGAATCGACCGGTAAATCCTTCAAGGATTAACTCCTTCAAGGATGTTCTTATTTTCAGTGAATAATATTTCCCTTTTATAAGATATATTCTCTACTGCAAGAGAGATTATTATGTGATATACACAATGCGATAGTTTTATTCGCTATAAAGTCATTTGATGACTACTCCTTCTAGGACATGCTCTTCTTGAGACTTCAATATTCATTCAGGAATATATTATACCTTAGACTTTGTAATACTTGTTTTCCATATGTTGCGATTTATATTCTCCAGAAACTTTTTGGATCTTCATAATCTGTCTATTAACTGCATATTTCATATTCATCCATTTCATTTGCCAGAGATATAGCAGAACATATATTTCTTGTTAGTAGGAGATTCAACCTCAATTGCTTTCTTTATTGACCCGATATAATCGCTACAAGCGACTTTGCCATGGACTTTGTTTTCCGGATCCGGGTTCTCATAAGAGAAACATTTACAATTATAGAGGTAGCGTTGTCGACAACTATTATTTTCTCCCAATATTCTCATAATATGAGATTATTTCATCTCTATTATTTCCCAAACAAGAGATGATTTCTTGTTCTGCATACCCAACACTAATGATGCACGTGCTTAATGTGTTGGATTTCATCTTCATGATGATCCTCTTCATGAGGTGCTTAACCTTCTTCATGAGGTATTCTCTTCGTGAGAATGGAGGAGTTTCATTTTATTTCTATTCAACAAGTATACCCTAAACTAGAATTTACAGGCGTCCCCATAGATTTTAGCTTGATGGCATACAACTAAGTTTACTACTAGTAAACAAAACTTCTGATTTATAACTTCAAGTTACTCCTCTTATTTTTTAAAAATATCTGGCATATGCTCCGCTTCATGCTTCACAATAGCATTAATCAAACTGTTATTTGATCTAGTGCGTGATACTATTCCTGCTTCAAGCTTCAAGGAATTTTTCTCTTAAGACTATTTTTCTTCTATAGAAATAATATTTGGCATTTAAAATAGGCTTCCCTCTCCCCCTAATGCTAATATTACATCTTTACTAGCATACTTCAAAAGACATCCTCTATTATGGGCTTAAAATAATTCAAATTCATTTATCTCCAACTACAAGTGGAGGCCATCTATGTATGCTATAAGAAAATTTTATGGGAAATTCACGCAAAACTTTAAATTCGAGGGTTATTATTTATTATATGCAGCGAGCTAGAATATACAATGTGCAGTTAGGAATGTTCAGCATACCTATAGACTCAAGGATATTCTCACCCTAATTTGCACATTCCATAGTTTAGAAAAACTATTTTTTTTTTGTCTAGCTTCTTTATTATTCAGCCCAAATAATTGATCGAAAAACTCATACATAACAATAGATCATATATTTCAAATGTATAAAATATACAGCATTCAAATTCTCATGGAATTTCTTCTAGAATTTTTGAATTGTCATTCGTGCAAAATTATTGAAATGTCTTTTCTTCAAAATCCCAAATCATCATAATTGTTTTATCTACTAACTCAATTTTCACTATAATACAACCCATTCAATTGGATCGCTTCTCCATTTAGCTAATTTCATATTAACCAACTCCCCCTGATCTTAGACTGCTTGGCTCAAGAACAATTTATTGCTTATACATATGATGCATTGAAAGCAAACTATTCCATAGTTCAACAAGAACTATATAGGCATAGCATGCTAGCTAGCCAATCTAATCATAAGGGGAGTGCAAAGGTAGCTACTAGCTACATCTATAGCTTCTATGCTAATATTCATGCATAAGTGGAGATTGTTGCAACTCAACGAGAGCACAACATAGTGATACACATTCACGTGTAACATGGAATGTTGGTATTCAATCCAACGTAATAGATAACAACAAAATGCAAAGCTACAAGCTTGTTTGCAATTAGTCAAATGTAGAGACAATTAACTCGACCGGAAGGGACGTGTCTAGGACTTCAAGTCCTGATACACATACTTGAAGATAGATTTAGGAAAGCTATGCCTATTAAAAATATATTACCCACATTTTATTATGCCTTTACCCAAAATTCCTCCCCCTTTTCATGCCAGAATTACTTCAAGTAGTAATATGCTTCATGCATTGTTTCATTCTTAATGTTTCATATAATTCAATCATACTTCTAGTATCCAATGGTTTTGGCATGAAATTCACATTTCAAGTGTACTATTCAGTGTATATATTTAGGGTAGGACAGAAACTTCTAGTTTTGGGGTTTAAAGTATTAAATACTTAGCTCATGGATTATACTATTTCTTGGCTAAATTGGTCCTTCTAAGATCAATCATATATGCCAGTATATTCCAATTGTTCATGTGCTTTTAGAAAATTCAATTTCCTTTCTACCTATATGGTAGTAGTGCACCAAGAGCTATAACCTTCATGGTTAATTAAGGCTTCTTTGTGGATAAAAAATCATTGTAAAACTTATTTAGATAGGCATAAATAGACAATTGGTTATATGTAAAACATATAAGTCTAATTCATTCCATGCAAGATTAACACATATTACTGCAAGTAAGAATTACGACTAAGAATATTAAATGTTTCATATTAGCCTTCAAGCTAATAAAGTAACCACTAACTCTTCTATGAGTATACAAGAACCACTTAATTCAACGGGAATTAAAAATTAATGCACCACCACTACTACTACTAATACTTCAGGATTGTATAATTTAAAGATAATACAAGTATATACGCATATGATTTAAGTTCTCTTCTAGAGAAACCTTAAAAATTCTTATCCATTCTTACATGTCTTAGCTTCTATGCTTGACATTTAGCAACTTCATGTATGCTTTATTTCATAGTAGTGATATATAATAATGATCCTTCTAGGAGTGCAACATATGCAAGTCATATATCCTGGTCAATAGAGCTTGTCTAAAAATTCTAACTCAACTTCTTTTGAGTAATTTCTCATGATAAATATAAATACTTCATGTATTGCATCGCTCTTTGATATTCTATATTCAAGAGACGTTTCTTCGAGAATATTCATATATTAATTTATCATCTTGTCTTCTATGACATTTAATACAAAGTTTGAAGCTATTATTTTAGAGTAGCATTATACCTCATAGGCATATAAGCTTGAAAGTTCAGCTTTCAATGCAATATGTTTCTCATGCAATGAGCCCCGCAATGCATTTGTTATTTATCTTGGCCATATACTCATTCTAAAGAGTAACCAGGAAATATATATCCCTAGCTCACTACACTTCAATGGTAGCAAAATATCCTTCATGGATTAATAATGACCATAACAAATAATTCTACTATTCAGAGTAATTCCAGGATATTTCTTCTTTTAAGGCGCATGCATATGTTAAAAATTGGACCATCCATGTGTGTATAAGTTTACTACATGTAAACAAGTAGCAAGGTGCAAAAAGATAGTGGATGGTTACACACAAAATATTCTTAAAAGCATCCAAGCATTTTCAGGATCTAATCATGGTATATGCTAATTTTTAGAATTAATACCAATCATTCGTTCATCCCAAAAATTCATTATGCTAGGAAAAACAAATGAGCCTCTCAAAAGTGATAAATCTAAGATCTGCAGGATTTAGAGGGCTCATATACCTTATACCTTGTTTCTAGTGTAATTATTCAAGATTTGATTCTTATAATTACATGGTATATAATTCATAACAATTCATAATAGGTTACACTATCATGCTTCAGAATTAAATTCATAGAAATTTTTAGAATTAATCTACTATATAATTCAGAAATAAAACTAGGCAACAATACTCATTAAATTTCAGATTTAATGTATGTACACACTCTTATACATACGGGTATAAGATAGTAAGAAATAAAACTAGGCAACAATACTCATTAAATTTCAGATTTAATGTATGTACACACTCTTATACATACGGGTATAAGATAGTAAATGCATAAATAGAGAATCTATCTAGGGTTAATTATTCTGAAAATTCTGAAGGCTGTATAAAAAAAAACACTTCAAAATACAATTTTCAGAAATATACGATGTATTCTTCAAGAATACAAGCCTTGTATATACAATTTGCAGGATTTATAGGCCTACCACAAAAAATTCAGATTAATACGGCCTTTCTAGTTTGCTTATATTTAACTTAATTTCTTCCACGTGGTCCAATAGTTTTGTTTCGTCTTTATCTGTAAGGCTTCTGGCTTCTTCCTTCCTCTAGTCCGATTCGGCCGGACATGCTTGGGCAGTTGGCAGTTTGCGGGGTACTAAAAACTGCAGAGGTGCATCCAGGCCGTTCGGCGGCAACGCGGTGTGCAAGCCACTCGAGAACACAAAACTTGTTCGCCAACCGATTTCAGCCTGAGCAAATACTTTGATTTGATTAATGGCATACAGGAAACGAACAATTATGCACAGGCGGTGGTGGCATACAGGCCTGGGATGGTTGTCAGTGGTGATGAGGACCATTATTATTTCAGGCTGTGTGACTTCTTGTGCGTGCATGACAACCTGGTGCACAACAGCACAAGCGTGATACTTTGGACTTGGCATGCAAATTTTATTGTTAACCCTAGGTGTAACTCATATAGATGCAAAATTCACATACTTCCGGTATATGCACTTTATGTATAAATCTATATATGCGTACTACATGTACGATAAAAATTGTCCAATTCAATGGTAGGGATAAACATAATCTTCAAGATGTGGTTCTTTCATACCTTATAAAGGATGCCAATTTGATCTACCTCACGTGTCGCGTGGGACAGTGGCTAGTAGATACATACCGCGTAGGGCGTTTGACATTGTCGTAGAACTGTCTACTTGACAGCGACGATGTAGTCCAGATCGGTAGCAAGTAGAGGTAGTAGATCCATTCCGCTAACAACGTCGGGATGTCGACGTCGTCGAAGTAGTCGCGGCAGATGCCGGCACAAGCGACGGCGGCGTAGATCGATAGCGGCTTCAACGGCGATGTCGACGTAGAGCTTGTCGTGCTGATAACGTGTTATAAAACATGTTGCCAGTGGTTAGGACCTTTCTCTCTCTGTCTCTCATGATCAACATAGTAGATGAAAGTAGAAGAACAAGTAGACACAAGATAGGGAGACTATTCTTTATTCCTCTGATTATTGGTAATTACTACATAGAGCTCCCACGTATATATAGTCCTGCCATGGCCTAAGAGTTTTGGTAAGAGCCCATATACAAACGGAATAGGATTAGGATTCCTCCTTCTCCTATTCTTCTAGGATAGAGTCCGTATGTTTTACAACGTTATAGACGTATACAAAGGGAGTTCGTGCCTCTGTCCTTTCAGCTCCTGCTTCGGCCGAGGAAAAGCGCGGGTGCAGCCCTCCCAAACACTGCCTGATAGCAGAATCACACGGAACCTGTCTGTACTTCGCAGAAATGTGGGGGAGAAGACAAATACAGCTAACACGCTAGTGTATCAGTTGTGGCTAAATATCATCGGCCATGTGTAGCCCAGGTCTTAGAGAACGGCAAGACCAGGACACTTCGGAAGTCGACGATCCATGTGTAGCAACCTAGGCCGGGCAGTGACTTGTCTACAATATCGTCGTCGTTTCGTGCAGGCAGCTGATATGGTAGAAAACTGCAGCCAGTAAAAAACCAAGTCGATCGTTTTCAGCATCAACGACACTTCAACTTATCCACAAGATTTGTGGTTGTAATTAAGCTAGTTCAACGAGGAAATTTGATCGTCACGCGGCGCATGGCCGCACACTCCTTGACTTTTTTTTGCTCTCTCTATCTCTGCTAGAGTCTAGAACGATGACGCATATTAGCGCGTATTGTTGTGTTGAAGGAGAATTTTTAGACGATTGACGCATGAAAGTCCCCATCACGTTTGAGTTATCGGAGAGTACGTGCAACGTGGTGAGGCTTTGACCAGTTGATCACACACTGACAGTTGTGTTGTTGACACTGACAGCAGCGACCGAACCATAGAAGCGAATTTCTTCTGCTTTCAGACACCAGCAACCGGCTGCTGATGGAGCCGCATCGTTGTGTTCTATATATAAAGAAGACGGGCACCGCAGTCCGCAGTGCTCCGCACCCTCTCCAATCCTTCCATCTTCCTCCCTCTCCAGTGTCTCCATTGCTCCAACCTCCAAGCTCTCATCCTTGGCACCGATCCATCACATCGTGCGTACGTGATGGCGGCAGTCCAGCCGTCCATGGAGACGACGCGGCAAGGGCCGGCTGCCGGCAGCTATTCTCCGGTCAGAGTATACGTTTGTCCGTCACCAATTCATCAGCATGCGTGCAGCTTGCCAGCGACTAATGGCAACAACTCTACACGCGGATGCAGGATGGCAGCAGGAGGAGCACCGAGGAGAAGGAGCTCGAAAACTGGCTTCCCATCAGCGCGACGAGGAACGCCAAGTGGTGGTACTCGGCCTTCCACAACGTCACCGCCATGGTCGGCGCCGGCGTGCTCGCCCTTCCCTACGCCATGTCCCAGCTCGGCTGGTACGTACAGTACACATCAATCTAGCTACTAGTATCGTCTCTATGTGTTGCTGTTGCGTGCCAAGACATGCTCCGGACTCCGGTCAGTTGTGCGATTAGTATTTACAAGAAAAATACCCATGCGTTGCAATACCAGGATGAGAGTGGTAGCATGATAGGGCTACGTGTGGACATAGTGGCCACTGCGAGCAGGGACGAAGCCAGAAAAAAAATTAGGTGGGACTGAACTAAAGTGTCTGACACCGTGCTGCTCGTTTCTCGGAGCTCGACATTGCAGGTTGTGCCTGCGTGGATGCAGCGTGCGGCCTGCTGCTGGCGCCCGCCCCTAGAGCCTCGCTGTTAGCCCACATCCAAGCTATGTCGCCCATGTGTAGAAGCTGTTGCGACGCCGCTGTCCGCTCGAGTACGGGACTACGAGTTGGGAGACTCGCGACGGTGGAACGGTGAAGGGGAAATTGGGTTACGGTGGATGAGTTGGGGTTTCATAAAGTGATTGAGCCTTGGCCTTTAACTAAGAATTATCTGTGTCTATTGATTTTTTGGCCCAATAAGTCAAAGAGATCTTTTTCCTCTAAATTTAGAAAATCTTAGCCCCTCCTACCCTATACGTACACATGAAATTTTGAAAGAATGCTACAGGATTCCTATATGCTCGAGAGCCGTAGGTGGGGCTCGAGTCTGTGAGACGGCTTAAACTGAGGGCATGGTGGCCACTATGCAGACCTAGGCTGGCACTGCAAAACGACAAGCTGGGTAGCACAGTGCCCCGTGCAGACACATCTCCTACAATGGTGCAGGTGAGTGCGGAACAGAGTGGAGGACTAAAGCAGATGGCGTTTGAATGCAGGAGGAGAAATTTTGACTATTTAACATTGGATATAGATTTATTGAATGTGAAGGATAGACCTGAGGTGAGTTTCTACGGGTAAATCTATGATGAACGATTCATCTGCTAAATCTATGGCGAGTTTGGCAGTGAATGAAACGCGCATTGAACCTTGGGTGCGGAAGATACGTCATGGTGTGGCAAGTTGGCCAACTAAACACGCTCTATAGGCTTTTACTCGAAGAAATTTTTGCTCTTTAATTATATATATACATATATATATATATATACATATTTATATATAAATAATATAGATGTAGATAAGTTATTATGGAAAAAGGAAAATGGAAAAAAACAAGAAGGACACAGACGGGAAGCGCTAAAAAAAGGAAGAAGTATTACGAGCCAAAGGACACGAACCTGGTAGCCATCGTCCTTTGTATTATTTGTATTAAGATTCCTACTTAAATTAGTTAGATCAAAGATCTAGTTCGATTAGTATTCGCTCAAAACGCTCTGCATATATCATATATTCGCCAGCTCGACTTGTAACCGTGACTTGTTAGGATTTATTATGGCACGTGACTTGGTCATAGAAAAATAAAAAACACAAAATAAAACTTTTAGCCTTTTGTATTTAGATTAGAATTTTTATTCGAGTAAGTACTCATCGAATGGACTTATTTGGATTAAGATTAGAATTCTAACTATCCAGGCCTCAAGAACATATATTCAAACGGTAGACGGACGAACAAAATTTTTATTCGAGTACTCATCGAATGAATTTATTTGGATTAAGATTAGGATTCTAACTATCTAGGCTTTAAGAGCATATATTCAAACGGTAGATAGACGAACAAACAAATAGAAATAATTTTTACATTTATATAGTTAGTTAGGAAGGTCATATAAAAAAAAAAAAAATTTTTATCTCTTTAGTACATACTACTATATACGGCAGCGCTAAATCCGACTGCGCCGAACCCGTGCCTGATCCCTCCCGCGCGCGGACGCACCCACAGGCCACAACCCGCTCGCGGCTCGCCTGACCGCTCCACACGCGCACCACATCTCGCGCTGCCGGTCCCGCACCCCCACGCGTCCCGCATGGCTACATGACGCACTTCTGCAGCTCTCGCTTTTTGTCTGCTTTGCGCGAATGGACATGCACTGATGCAGTGCACCCCCATACACATAGTACACCTGCACTCTTGCAGCATGATGGACATGCAGTGCCTGCACCTGCACTCGCACCAACAAACCTGCTTGCACCTCCCACTCATGTGCTATGCTAGATACTTCCTCTGTGTCATGGACTTTGTCGTTGGAAAACCGTGACCCCCTCGCAAACACGTTTCCGGACGATATACTCCATGGTACGGAGAAAGTAGCCACGAGATGGACTTGCATGCATCTCAAACCCCAGCATTATGACCTCATCCGTCCATGGTGTTGCTTGCGTCATATCCCAATGCCCATAGCCATGTTTGGCCTGTGGCCTCAAACTATTACTGACTCTGATACTGAAATAAACCGAATAATACTGATTGATACTAAAACATAGTACTAATCACTACCGAATCAAAAATTTAAGGAGTACTAAAGAAAATGTTAATAAATACCGAATAATACTGAACGATACTAAAATGTATTAATAGCTACTGAATCAAAAAATTGAGGAGTACTGAAGAAAATACTAAACAATACCGAATAATACTGGCTGATACTAAAAACATATTGATAACTACTCAACTAAAAGTTGAGTATTGAAGAAAAAAAAATATTGACTAAAAAAATACTGACACAAAAATTGAAGAGTGCTAAAGAAAAAAAAATACTGAGTGATACCGCTAATAACTACTAAATCAAAAAAAATTGAGGAGTACCGTGGAAAAAATACTGACACAAACATAGAGTACCGCGGAAAGAATACTGACAAGTATGCGTCTTCAGTATAAGTTTTTTAGTGTATGGCTTCTTGCTCTGTATATCCTGACCGAAAAAAATATCCTATCACGTTCGTGCATGACTACATGCGAGTTTCTTTAAATCATAGTACGTGCCATGGCAGCGGCCAGTGGGAGTCGCATACGTGTGTAATGGATGGCGTTAGCGCCGGTTCAGCTCTGGCATGCGAAGTCTGCAGCAGTGGGCCTAGCACCTGGGCCTCGGGTGCAGCCCTAGGCGCAAGGGGAGGGGTCAGCCGCGCGGGGTGCAAGGCACGCGGGCTGGGTTGGTGGTGGCTCTAGTTGGCCCGTGTGTCAACTGGGTTGGTTATGGTGTACAATAGTTATTCTACACACTTAGAGTGCGCACACACACACACACACACACACACATATATATATATATAGAGAGAGAGAGAGAGAGGATATAGATATAAAAACTAATGATAAGGAGAAGAATTTCAGCTGAAATAGATGAATTGTGGAAGTTCTTACACACTGGGTACTAGTTGGATTTTGGAAGTTGTGGATTCCCTCTGTGTTGTTGACCAGTCAAAAGATTCTCATTTTCTTAATGAAAATTTGGCTGAAATTTAAAACCGACAGGTAAAAAGAGGAAACTAATTAATGGACTAAACTAGGATTATATTTGATTGATTTAATTTGCCTTTTTATACTGAAGAGAGGGGAGGCTTTCAGGGCCTTTGGGCTGGCCGGTTTGATTAAAATTTCAAATCAGACTGATTTTTTTCGGTGCTATGCATGATCAGGGTTTTTAATTTGGTATATACGAATTTCTACCATCCGAAATTGCCGAAGTTAAGGGAATTTCATCAAAACTCCGCTGAACTTTTTAAGACTTCAAAGATAAATTAAGACTTCAGCATAAATTACTATCATTTTCTAAAACCTTTTAGATGTAAACAAAATATTATCATGCATCAGTATATATAATATGCAATATATATAAACAATAAAAAAATATAAGTCTAGAGTTTTTATATTTATTATTTATAACAAAGCACATGCATCAGTATATATAATATGTAATTTCAATCTCTTCTTGTGCATGATAATGCCATTTTAGGCCTCACCGAAATGGACATAATTTCCCTGAGTTTTCAGCCCAATCTATCCGATGCAATCCCAGAACCTATATACTATGATTGACGAAGCTGAACATATCAGTGATCATTTGTGATACTGTTATGTTGACTTGTCTTATCAGTCAGGCTTATCAGCGGTTCGAATAGTATTTTCTGCCACAACAAATCAATCGGTTTATCTTATCAGCCGGCTTATGTGACTAGCCGAACACGCCAATTATGGTCCTATAATAATTTTGTTATATACTCAATATTCCTGTGGATCGCTTGCAGGGGTGCTGGCGTGACGATTATGGTCCTATCATGGATCATCACGCTGTACACGCTGTGGCAGATGGTGGAGATGCACGAGATGGTCCCCGGCAAGCGCTTCGACCGGTACCACGAGCTCGGGCAGCACGCGTTCGGCGAGAAGCTGGGCCTGTGGATCGTCGTGCCGCAGCAGCTCGTCGTCGAGGTGGGCCTCAACATCGTCTACATGGTCACCGGCGGCCAGTCGCTGCAGAAGTTCCACGACGTCCTGGTCTGCGGCGACAAGAAGTGCGAGGGCAAGGACAAGATCAAACTCACCTACTACATCATGATCTTCGCCTCCGTCCACTTCGTGCTCGCCCAGCTCCCCAACTTCAACTCCATCTCCGGCGTGTCTCTCGCCGCCGCCGTCATGTCGCTCAGCTACTCGACGATCGCGTGGGGCGCGTCCTTGGACAAAGGGAAGGCGACAGATGTGGACTACAGCCTGCGCGCGACGACGACCCCAGGGAAGGTGTTCGAATTCCTGGGAGCGCTGGGGACCGTGGCGTTCGCGTACGCGGGGCACAACGTGGTGCTGGAGATCCAGGCCACCATCCCGTCGACGCCGGAGAAGCCGTCCAAGAAGCCCATGTGGAAGGGCGTCGTCGTTGCCTATGCCGTTGTCGCCTTGTGCTACTTCCCTGTCTCGTTCGTCGGCTACTGGGCCTTTGGCAACAGTGTTGACGGCGACATCCTCGTCACCCTCAGCAGACCAAAGTGGCTCATCGCCCTTGCCAACATGATGGTCGTCGTCCATGTCATTGGCAGCTACCAAGTACATGCATTTCATATCTTTGAAGTCAAGCAGGTACCATCGACGATCTCTGAAGTGACTGATGCATGGTTGTGTTGGCTGCACAGGTTTATGCGATGCCGGTGTTCGACATGATAGAGACGGTGCTGGTGAAGAAGCTGCGCTTCCCTCCAGGCCTGACGCTCCGTCTGATTGCCCGGACTGTCTATGTTGGTACGTAATGCCTTTGTCTGAACTCTGAACAGTCTAAACGCTGAAGGTCTCCTGTGGTAACAAAATGAGCGTTGACAATGTGAGGCTACCCTGAACAAATAAGACTGACGAGATGCCACATGTGCGCAGCGTTCACAATGTTCATAGCCATCACCTTACCCTTTTTCGATGGGTTGCTCAGTTTCTTCGGTGGATTCGCTTTCGCACCTACAACTTATTACGTAAGCTTCTGTCGATTGCGACTACTCAATTGTTTTTCATTTGTTTTCGGTTGTTTCAGAACTGTAACATGAGAGCTGACCAAATCTTGCTTTTTTTTCCCCCCCTTCCAGCTTCCTTGCATTATGTGGCTGACAATCTACAAGCCCAAAAGGTTCAGCCTCTCATGGTTCACCAACTGGGTAAGAACTAACCGACAATAATCCAGCCTATCTTAGCTTAGCTTAACTAACCTGTACTTGTCAAACTTACTTTGTGCTCTCCCTGTTATTCAGATCTGCATTATTCTTGGAGTGCTTCTGATGGTACTGGCGCCGATTGGAGGACTCCGGAACATCATTATTAAGGCCAAGACATACCAATTCTACCAGTAAGCATGCAAGATTATTGTCCAACACAATGCAAACTCCTTGTTCAACCAATCACTAACAGACCCTTGACGAGTCTCTCGATCAGGCCATACCTTCGGCTGAATAGGTTTTGGATTTTGTACCATGAGATTCTGAACTCCTTGTTTGGCACGACAAAAAGCTCGCATCAGATGCTCTGATCGGCAACCGGTTAAAATGTCTAGTGCGAGTTCTTTGCCGTTATGCCATGGCATGCAGAACGCAAAACATGTTCTAGTTGATGAATGTTCCTCACTTGTCATGCTTCCCTGAGTTATGGCCTAGCCTAGGAATTTACTTTGAGTTGATCATATACATGTATATGTTCTTTTTCTTCATACTTCTTTATATTCAAGGGAATGTTAGCTATTGTGTATGTCTAAAAGTGAAAATGGACGCGTGGTGTTCTGTATTTTTTTTAGTTAATGGAAAGTGCTCTGTTTTTTTTTGTAATGAAAATGGTGCTTTGTATTTGTTGAAACTTTTTCCCAACAATTCAGAGAGAGTTTCCACGCATTTTCAAGCAATTAATCAGAAAATACAATGATGATCATGAGTTGTACTTCAGGCCCATCTTAGGCCAGCCCAAAACCTCTTCCTCTTTCACCTCAGACCCCCAAATAAAATGCAGATGGCCCGATGCTTTGCCGGCGATATAAAACACAGTAGCCCACCTGACTTCTCGTGGCCTGGCAGTCTAATCTGGGCTTCCATGGCCGCGGTCTCTGCCAGTAATAATAATCAACGGGGATCTGAGTAATTCTTAAAGGCAGTGGAAGAAGGCTGATAGATGGGACCACAGGGGATAGGCCGGTCTAGGGGTGGGATCAGCCGGTCCCACCCTGCAGGGGCTCGGCCTCACCTCGGTGTAGTGTCTGCTCGCGTCTTCTGAAATGTTCCCATGTTGCTGTTCGGTCCAAATTCATGTTTCATCATGCCATGTAGGTCCGAGAATGTATCTTTTCCAGTTTACTCTTGCAAAAATAGTAATTCACAAAAATTTATGGAATTCATTAGTTAGAACCCTACTTCTAGGTATATAGTTTACTTTTAGGTCTCTTTGCAAGGATGGTTGACGATTGTTTTTGGACATTAAGGACTGTCAACACTTCACAAGCAGTCTTTTCAGTGAAATTAAAGCTGTTTTAGAAATATATTTGGTAAAACAACTTCAAGTGATAGACTAAAACAATAAAGTGATTATGCCACGATGTTGCGACTATGACATGAGCGCGCCCCACCAAGGCCACCGCACCGCTGCACCCTAGGACCTCAGTGGTGGCTCCGACCAAGGAGCCCTGGCTATCTTGCCTTCCTTGCGCGGGAGCCCCAATGTTCCTGGCGGCTACGCGCGAAAGCCTCAGAGGTTGCTCCGCAGCGAGCCCCAAAGACCACGGCGGCGCGCCCCGAGCCCTAGCGACCGCAAGCCCTTGTGGCAGTGCGTCAGCACAGCTACGCCCCATCCCTGACCTCCGGTGGCCGCGTGCCCATGCGGCGGCAAGCCCGCATGACCGCGCCCCAATCTCTGGCGGCAGTGCACCCATGTAGCAATGAGCCCATCAATCATCACGCCCTGACCTTCGCCAATAGTGTTGCCGTGCTATGCGCCAGACCCAGCGCCGCGAGTAGGGGCAAATGCAGGTGTTGAGGCCCACATGTGTCAGATGATGGTGAGATAGATCTCTTTTTTAGCTTCATCCCGCCTCATGTCTTTGAGGCAGGAGAAAAAATAGGTATATGATGGGTGAAGCCGAAGCTATTTTCATAGAGCATCACTAGGCTTGAATTAAACGAGGAAGAAATCTTCCAAGTTTTTTATTGGAGTCAAGGCCTTTGGTGCACCATCCTTTTTTGCCTATTCGAATGATCACGTCATTGCTATTAAGATATGTTTTGTTTTGATCGGTGTTCGGTTCTCCACGCATGAAAATCGACACTGAACAAAACAGAACGCCAAAGTAAACAGATCTTGGAACTGAAACTGAAACCAAAGCAAAAAAGAAAAAAAAAACAAAAATTCGGCTAAGTTGGGTTTGGTTCTTGGTTTAAAAGTGCCCTGCCCTACCAAGGATGTTCTTAAAAGTTTCCAAAGATCCCGAAAAATACATCATAAAGCGGTCCAAGGTTATACTGACGGAAATCATCTGGTCCGAACGTTCGGACCGGAGCCTCCGTCCGAACAGGAGCGCGGGAAGCACTGTTTCTCTTCCCCGCGCCTCCTCCTCGCGCTCGCGGCCCACGCGCGGCTGCTTCTCCATCTCCACTCCTCCTGTGGACTATAGAATGGCCGGCCGGCCGGGGGAGGAAGGGAAGACAGGCGGCGGGGATGGCCGGGCGGGCGGTTTAGTGTAATCTGGCGGGGGGCGGCGGCCGGGCCAGGACCCCAGGCGGGGGGCGTCGTGGTCGCCGGGCGAAGCTTCTCCATGGCGGCGGGGTGGGACTGGGAGGCGGGGAGGGGAAGAAGGGAGGCCGCCGGGGCGCTAGGGTTGCCGGAGCTCCGGCGTGCTCCGGCGAAGCACGCCGGAGCTCCGGCGAACTCTAGCGCCCCGGGGGGCGGGGCAGGGGCTGGGCGGGGGCGGGGCGGGGAGGTGTGGCGAGGAAGAAGAACAGCACGTGGGCGAGGCCGTTCGGACGGCGTCTTCCATCCGAACGCCCGGACTCCAAGAGCCCCTTATACTAAAGGTACCCAACAAGTTGACCACCTTTGGTTTTTTATTTAAGTTGATGTAATATATAATGGTGTAATTCTATTGGTCATAAGGGTTGAATCCCGATGCTTGTTTCTTTACGTTGAAAAATCTGCAAAAGTTGTCGTACAGGAAGACTTTGCATGAAGCCGGAAGTCTCCTTGCAAATTCGCATGCAAACCAGCATGGCATATAATAAACAAAGTACAGTAGTGACACTCACTTTTTCATTCGCAACTCATTCGTGCGAGCTTGAATGGAGGAGTAAACTGAGAAAGCTGGCAAAAGACGGGTCGCTTTCAGCATGCTTGACATTAGCAAGTCATGAATTAACCAGACATATTTGACTTGAATCACCGGGTACATGTCCTCTTTGGCAGAGCTCCTAGAGCTGATTCTCTGCTTGAGAGTTTATGCTAAAAATAAGAATCAAATAGAATCACCTTTTGTCATGGAATCACTTCTCTTAAAAAATCAGTTTCCATAGAGAATCGGAATAAGATGGAGCTCTACCAAACAGTGACACGTCTAACCACTGCGCCTCAGCCGCACAAATTTAATTTCCTCTCCTGCTTCTGTTTGAGTTATTTCCAAACCCCGCTCCTATTTGTGACATTTCATCCTGTATCCTGTAGGTACTCCCTCCATCATTAAATAAGTGTGATCGTAAGATACGTGTCATAAGTTTGACTTGATTTATAGAAAATACATGCGATATTTATATCTCTAAATAATTTTGTTAAAAAACTAGATCCAAAGATTTTTTTCGATGATACTAATTATGACAATAATCAATGATATTTATTTAGGAACAAAGTGACATTTATTTAGAGATATACATATTATGATACTAATTATGATAATAATCAATGAAGATATTGTCAGCATTTATTTTTTAGAAAGCGCAGTGACATTTATTTAGGAACGAAAGGGAGTAAGGAGATTTGCCAAAGTAAACGAAGATACTGCTTGAAAACTGCCAAGTAAACAAAGATATTGGTTGAAAACTGAGCTACCCCGGGTCGTCCTCGGCAAGTGCATCAGCTAGGCTGGGACTGGGAGTCGCCTGCCACCTCGTTTTGCACAGTTGCACTTCTATAAGCAAAAAGCAGATTGCACTTCTATAAGCAAAAAGCAGAGAAGACTTCAACTCATTCTCCATTGCCAGCTGAAGGCTCCATGGCGGCCGGCGCCAGCCCGCCAGCCATGGAGATGCAGCCACAGCTCGGCGACTGTTCTCCGGACGAGGTGCGTCCAACACGACTAAATTCACCAAGATACTGCAAATTAAAGATCCTTGTCAAAAAAATTGCTTGTGTGTTGGAATCTTGGTGATGACTGATGGATCTTTCTGCAGCTTGCCAGCCTCCCTCTTAGATCCAGAGGGGTCCCGGACTCGCAGGAAGGCCACTGGCCCGCGCAGGAGAAGGCCATCGACGACTGGCTTCCCATCAGCGCCACCAGGAACGCCAAGTGGTGGTACTCCGCCTTCCACAATGTCACCGCCATGGTCGGCGCCGGCGTGCTCGGCCTTCCCTACGCCATGTCCCAGCTCGGCTGGTACGTACCTAGTATCTGTATGCCTTCCATGGCGGATCCTGCTCTGAGCTCTGAATTCGCAGGGAGGTTGGCATCGCGGTGCTGCTCCTGTCATGGGTCATCACGCTCTACACGCTGTGGCAGATGGTGGAGATGCACGAGTGCGTGCCGGGGAAGCGGTTCGACCGCTACCACGAGCTCGGGCAGCACGCGTTCGGCGAGAAGCTCGGGCTATGGATCATCGTGCCGCAACAGCTGGTGGTGGAGGTGGGCGTCAACATCGCCTACATGGTCACCGGCGGCACGTCGCTGCAGAAGTTACACGACGTCATCGTCTGCGGCGACAGCAAGTGCGAGGGCAAGGACAAGATCAAGCTCACCTACTTCATCATGATGTTCGGCTCCTGCCACTTCGTCCTCTCCCAGCTCCCCAACTTCAACTCCATCTCCGGCGTGTCCCTCGCCGCCGCCGTCATGTCGCTCAGCTACTCCACGATCGCGTGGGGCGCGTCCGCGGACAAAGGGAAGGCGGCGGACGCGGATTACAGCCTGCCGGCGACGACGACGCCAGGTAAGGTGTTCGATTTCCTGGGAGGGCTGGGGACCGTGGCGTTCGCGTACGCCGGGCACAACGTGGTGCTGGAGATCCAGGCCACCATCCCGTCGACGCCGGAGAAGCCGTCCAAGAAGCCTATGTGGAAGGGCGTCGTCGTCGCCTACGCTGTGGTCGCCGCGTGCTACTTCCCTGTCTCGTTCGTCGGCTACTGGGCATTTGGTAATAAAGTTGACGGCGACATCCTTGTCACCCTCAACAGACCAAAGTGGATCATCGCCCTTGCCAACATGATGGTCGTCATCCATGTCATTGGCAGCTATCAGGTACATACATTACATTTCTTCCAAGTCAATTAAGCAGGTTTACATGGAAGATGGAACTAGTAACTCAATGATGGTTGTGTTAGCTGCACAGATTTATGCGATGCCGGTGTTCGACATGATAGAGACGGTGCTGGTAAAGAAGATGCGGTTCCCTCCAGGCCTGACGCTCCGTTTGATTGCCCGTACTGTCTATGTTGGTAATGCCTTTGTTTGAACTATGAAAACAACTTTTTTCAGTATAAACTCTGAAGACATGATGTGCTAACGCAATGAGACTCTCACCCTGAAGACTGAACAAATAAGACTGACGAGATGCCACATGTGTGCAGCGTTCACAATGTTCATAGCCATCACCTTTCCCTTCTTCGATGGATTGCTCAGTTTCTTCGGCGGATTCGCGTTCGCACCAACAACTTATTTCGTAAGCTCCTGCTGATTCCGACTACTCAAATTTTTTTTATTTGTTTTCAGTTTCAGAACTTCTTGCTCTTTTTTTTAACCCTTGCAGCTTCCCTGCATTATGTGGCTGGCAATCTACAAGCCCAGAAGGTTCAGCCTCTCATGGTTCACCAACCGGGTAAGAACTAACCGACAACAATCCGGCCTATCTTATCTTAGCTTAACTAACCCTGCAGTTGTCAAACTTACATTGCTCTCGCTATTATTCAGATCTGCATTATTCTTGGAGTGCTTCTGATGGTATTGGCGCCGATTGGAGGACTCCGGAACATCATTATTAAGGCCAAGACATACCAATTGTACCAGTAAACATGCAAGATTATTGTCTAACACAATGCAAACTCCTTGTTCAACCAATCACTAACAGACCTAATTAACGAGTCTCGATCAGGCCATATCTTCAGCTGAATAGGTTTTGGATTTTCTCCATGAGATTCTGAACTCCTTGTTTGGCACGACACAAAGCTCGCTTGCATCAGACGCTCTAATCGGCAACCGATTATAATGTCTACTGCGAGCTCTTTGCCGTGCCAAAAAAGGGAATATATGCCATGGCCTAACCTAGGTGTTTGCTTTGAGTTGATCATATACATGCATATGTTGTTTTTCTTCATACCTCTTTATATTCAGGGGAATGTTAGCTTTTGTGTATGTCCAAAAGCGAAAACGGAAGCGTGGTGCTTTGTATTTTTTCTAGATAGATAATGGAAATGGTGCCTTGTATTTTTTTTTAGACAATGGAAATGGTGCTTTCTATTTGTTGAAATTTTTCCAAGCAATTCAGGAAGATTTTCCCCACATTTTCAAGCAGTTAATCCGAAAAATGCAACGATGATCAACCTCTTCCTCTTTCGCCTCTATGACCCCCAAATAATAGGCACTCACCCTCTGTACTGAGCTATCAGTTTTTAAGCTGACCCGTACCATCCTTACTACTGCCTTCTATTCTCCACCTAAATCAGCTATCGCCATTGATCCTTCACTACTGATCATCCCTTGAGCATCGGGTGAGCCTTGTGAGCGTGAGCATCAACACCTTCACTACATGATGAAAGCACACAATAGTGATGAGGGTAAAGGTGATGACCCCCTAAGGCACATCATTAATAACTCTTTAGTGATGGAGGGAAAAAGGGTGTGTCACTTTTATGAAGTTTGGGTCGCTTTTACGTTTGCAATAACACCCATTGCTACACAAACAAGTGACAGGTCTTCATGGGCTACCCAAAAGTAATAAGACATGATTTATTACTCACTACTACAGAAATTTTAACTATGATGGTTGCTTAACCAAAATGCTATCTAGAAAATAAATAAAAAAACTAAAAACCTTGCACCTTCGGAAAATCATATCCAAAAACCTAGTGCTCAGCATTGTAAGGTCCAACCGCCACAACACTCAATCATTCATATCTATATATAATAGGTTATCTTTTTATATCAATATTACGTAATCATATGTTAGATCTTCTAACTACTAATCAACTTAAATAAAAAACTTCTAACTATAAAGTTTTAAATCTTGTCAAGCACTACAACTTCAGTATAGGATGTATCTCTATCGAAGATAGTTTAAAAAACTCAAAAAAAATTATGTTTAAAACATGTGAATTGCAAACTGCGAACACAAGGTTCATACTTGTGGTTCAGTTCTGATGATGAGTGATTGATTCAACTACTAGCATCTCCGATGGGGTGCTACTGATGGTGGTGAAAGCCACGAGTTCTACATGTGCCTTGGCTTGTGTTGTGCAGGTGTCGAGCATGGAGGCGGTGGCCGACGGCGAGGTGAAGGTCAAGTGATGGCGGGCCGCGCCGAATGGACCGGGAGCGGTGAAAGGGCAGACGCATCGAGACTTGGACTGAGGGACCCGGAATCACCGGGCGGGATCGCGTTGCTGGCACTTGGCTTCGACAAGTGCAAGGATATGGGCCGGTTTGTTGGTTTGGGCCTCAAAACCAACGGTAGAGGGTTTCGGTGGTTTGGCCCTCAAAATCACCCGGCGGGTTTCTGGGTTGAGCCTCAAAACCCTGGCAACCTTCTTCTTTGTGGAGACCTTCTTCTTTGTGTCTAGTTTCTAGGGTTAAAATTTTATGATTTTTGGACATCGTTTGATTAGGTTTTCTATTTTTCTCCCAAAGTCGCTCTGTGCTGAAACTGAGGTCCGGTGCATACCGGACGCGTCCGGTATGAGGTCCGGTATGACCCGAGTGTGTCCGGTCTGAAGCCGTGAATACGGACACGTCCGGTATGAGGTCCGTATGAGTGCCCGGTCGTTTATTTGACTTGTTCGCTTCTTGATCGTCCGAGCTCCGATTTGAGTTCCGTTTGTTGCGTTGAGTTTGTGGCATCACGTGCTTCGTATCCAAGTACCCTTGTCACAAGTTGGCTTGAGTATTTTGGGTTGGCCACTCTCTCCTTCTCCATAGGAATTGAGTGCGTCGCTTTTGGAGTTTCGTCGAGCGCTCGTCTCCGATCTTCCTCGGTTGATCCGCTGTACTTCTTGGACATCTCCAAGGGTATCCACCTACTTGTTAGGTCGTGATCTTACCGCTCGCTTGTGATTTTGCTTTTGGGGTTTGATTTTGGGACAGCGGTCGAAAGTTTCGAAAGAAATTTAAGGCTCTCATTCACCCCCTCTGGTCGCCGTTTTCGGTCCTTCAATTGGTATCAGAGCCGGTTAAGGATCATTCCACCTTAATCGGTTCATGATCCGCTAGAAGGCAACATGGAGCACGGGTCAGGAAAACCACCGCCCTTCAATGGAACCAATTATCCGTACTGGAAGATTCGGATGTCTGTCTATCTCCAGAGTCTCAGTGTGAAGGTGTGGGAAATCTATGAGAATGCTGATTACGTTGTCCTTCCTGCTCGTGTTGGTCAAGAGCAAATGGAACAACACGATGCAAATAGCAAGGCACGTAATGCCCTCTTTTCGAGTCTTTCTGAGTCTGAGTTTGAGCGTGTCGGACACTTGACTACTGCTAGAGAGATGTGGGTGAAGCTGCAGAGCTATCACGAGGGGACTCCCCAAATTAAGACCAGGCTCTTTGACACATACAAGCAGGAGTATGAGAGTTTCCGGCAGCTTGATGGCAAGACCATCGATTCCATGTTCTCACGCTTTCAGACCATCGTCAATGAGATGCGTGTGAACAAGCCGAACTTACCCTATGATGATCATGAGAGAGCTTTGAAGTTGTTACATGCTCTTGATCGGAGGGTTTGGGATTCGAAAGTGCAAGCTCTTCTCGAGCCACAGAACTATGAGACTCTCACCGTGGACGAGCTCTTCAGCAAACTGAAGTCCAGTGAGATTGACCACCAAATTCAAGCCAAGCTTCACAACCCCTCTGCTCCGACTATGGTGCTGGTGTCAGGTAACGGTGTCTCTAGTTCTTCCGCTAACCCCTCCTCTGCGATGTTTGCCTTGTCTTCTTTGATCACAGTGACAGAGGAGCAGTTGGAAGTGCTCGGAGACGATGAGTTGGCTCTCGTCATCAGCCGGTTCTCGTGGTTCCACAGCAACCGCTTGAATCGCCGATGGGGTGGACCGAAGGATAGATGCTATGGATGCGGCGACCCCGACCACTTCGTCGCCAACTGTCCCAAGCGGAACAAGCACTCCTTCGGCAAGTCCACCTCCGACAAGCACAAGGAGAAGCGCGACTACACCTCCGGCAAGCACAAGTCTAAGGGAGGCTTTGACAAGGAAGCGATGAAGCGCAAGTTCATGAAGAAGTACAAGGCAAAAGAGCGCGCCTTCCTCGCCTCCCTCAGCGACCTCGACTCCGACGATGAGCATGCTTCCTCCTCTTTGAGCGACGACGAGTCCGAGAGGAAGGTCGAGGACAAGCTGAACGGACTCTGCTTCTTCACCGACTCCACCCACGGAGGCTTCTGCACCATGGCACTTGGTGATGAGGTGGAGGGCAGCAACGGCGATGCTCCCGGCGACGACGACGACGACGACTCATCTAAGGTATCACTTTCCATTGGC
Organism: Chrysopogon serrulatus; assembly: GCA_015844335.1. Taxonomy (NCBI): domain Eukaryota; kingdom Viridiplantae; phylum Streptophyta; class Magnoliopsida; order Poales; family Poaceae; genus Chrysopogon; species Chrysopogon serrulatus. The sequence goes on along the minus strand of JADLZL010002929.1, from coordinate 68,460 downwards.
GCACTTGCTGCTGAGGTTGAGGATTTGACTGCTACCTTGCTTAGTCAGGATAAGTTGCTTAAGCGTGCTGCTAGTGATAGAAAAGAGTATAAGGCTAAGCTAGAAGTAGCGCTTAAGGAGCTTGAGCAAGTTAAGAACACTCCCATATTGACCGATGAACCTAAGTGTGAGTTTTGTAGCGTCTACATGGCTGATCTTGCTAGTCTGTAGTCTAAGTATGCTGAGTTGGTTGATGAGTTTGATAGTGTGCATGCTTCACCTGTCTTGTTGGGTGCATGCAAGTCTTACTCAGACTTGCAATCTGAGTTGGCAGAGAAGAATGCCAAGCTTGCTTTATTTGAGAAGGCCAACTCAGATAGCACTAGTTGACTAAGTGTGCACTTTGTGAGGGTTTGGAGCTAGAGATTGCCAATTGTCGGCATGACAAGGTGCATACCGAGGAGGAAAACACATACCTTCGGACCATCTTGAGTTGGGTGTCTTGCAGTGAGCCACAGCTTAGCATGATGGTCAACTAATTTAGGAGGAGAATTGGTGGACCGGGATTAGGCTTTGCATTAGGTGGGAAGGGTGATGATCTTTATGGTAAAGTTGGAGAGTTTAGTGGTGTGCCTCCAAGTGAAAAACCTTCCACTACTCCCAAGCTACTCAAAATCACTCCACCTAAGCCACTTGTGCCTCCCACCAAAGATGGAGTGTTTGAAGAACCTCCAAGAGCTCCACCCCAGAAACAAGTGTGGATTCCAAAACCGAACCATCTAAGGAACCCACTTGACACACTCCCTTCCATCTCTGAGGAACCCCTTCCTAAAGCTAAGCCACCTCCAAGAGTGAACCATACCCACAAGAAAGTGAGCCAAACGCCTAAGAGAGAGGTGTACCATTGTGAGTATTGTCATAGGGATGGTCACTTGGCTGAGTTTTGCTTTAGGAGGAAGAGAGATGAGAAGCGTGAGTTTGAGTTGAACAACCGGAACATGTACCATCCTCCCCATGGTGTACATGTACTGCCTGTTCAGAGGTGCACTACTAGGCCTAGAGGTGCAATGCCTCAAGGTGCTATGCCTCAGGTTGCGAGACCACGTGGTGGTCGTGCACGGCGGGGTTCAGGTCGTGGTCAACATGACTATGAACCTCACGTCGGTGCTTTTGTGTCCCACAGCTCTAGCGGACCACGTTTTCCCTCTCGTGGTGATCACTTTCCTCAAATGGGCCATGGCATGTTTGGTGTTTTTCCTAACACTTTTTCAGGGCAAATGTCACATCACTGGTATCCTTCTCAGTTTACTAACCCCAGTGGTGTGCCGTTTGCTCATCCTATGTCTTTCTATTGATGTAGGATGGAGGCTTGGAGAACACATGGCTCATTGATTCCGGATGTTCGTGCCATATGACCGGAAGCTCAAAATGGTTCTCCAGCCTCGACCCCATGAAATACAAGGAATACATCACATTCGGGGATAATAGCAAAGGTAAAGTGGTCTCTCGGGAACCATTCGGGTTAATGAGAGCTTTGGTCTCGAACTTGCATTTCAATTTGCTCTCTGTTTCGCAACTTCTTGAGGACGGCTTTGAAGTGCATTTTAAACATGGCTTTTCTCGAGTTCTAGACTTTCAGGGAGATCTTGTTTGTCGGATCGTCCTATTTGGCCGTGTGTTTCGAGCTGATTTTTCTCACTCTTTTGGCTCTTCCTGCTATTTGGTGGTTGGATCCTCTTCTGAGCTTTGGAAGTGGCATAGGAGACTTGGTCATTTGAGCTTTGATCTTCTTGCTAGGTTGAGTCCACTTGGCTTAATCCAAGGATTGCCCAAATTGAAATTTGAGAAGGATCTTGTTTGCCACCCTTACCGTCATGGGAAGATGGTAGCGCTTCTCACCCACCTGTGAACCAAATTATGACCAAGGAACCCCGCAAGCTACTTCACATGGACACAGTTGGTCCAGCTCGGGTTCAGTCAGAAGGTGGGAAGTGGTATGTGCTGGTGACTGTGGATGACTTTTCGAGATACTCTTGGGTGTTTTTCATGGAGAGTAAGGATGAGGCTTTTTCACATGCTCATGATTTGATTCTTCGATTGAGAAATGAGTTCCCTAAGAATGCCATGAGAGTTATCCATAGTGACAATGGCATAGAATTCAAGAACACTTATTTTGAAACCTTTTGCAAGTCTTTGGGTCTTGAGCATCAGTTTTCCTCACCTTATGTTTCGCAACAGAATGGCATTGTTGAGCGTAAGAATCGGTCCCTTGTTGAGATGGCTAGGGCGATGCTCGATGAGCATAGGACTCCTAGGAGATTTTGGGCGAAGCAATCAACACTGCTTGCCATGTTTCCAATCGCATCTTTCTCCGTGCTTTTACAAAGAAAACTTCTTATGAGTTGCGATTTGGGAGGCTACCCAAGGTGAGTCATTTCAGGGTGTTTGGATGTAAGTGCTTCATCTTGAAACAAGGTAATTTGAACAAGTTTGAGTCCAGGTCCTCCGATGGTATCTTTTTTGGTTATGCTTTGCATTCTAGAGCTTATCGAGTACTTAACCTTGAAACTAACCATATTGTGGAGACTTGTGAGGTCACTTTTGATGAGACTATGCCTTGTACAACCCCTATCTTTGAGCGTGCAGGTGATGAGGAACTTGAAGAAAGCATTTTTGTGGAGGAGGAGGAGCAGGACGATGCCGATTAGGGTGATCCCGAGCCGACTCCACCGGCTGCCCCTATAAAGCCTGCAATGACTACTTCAGCTCACGGTCCCGGATCCCTCTACTTCCACTTCTTGGGGACCGTTGGAGCAGCTTCCTCGGCCACCGGCTGCACCCGAGGAGGCCCCAGCTGCTGTTGAGGGGAGGCGACTTCTTCCGAGAGGCTCCACGACACATTCAGCGTCGCCACCCCGCCTTCGACGATGATTGGCGATATTGACCAAATGAGTCACGCGGTCCAGGTCGTATCACATCTCTCACTTCGCTCATTCTGCATTTGTTGCTTCCTTTGAGCCCCGAGATGTTGGACACGCACTTCTGATCCCGATTGGGTTAATGCCATGCATGAGGAGTTAGAGAATTTTGATAGGAATCAAGTCTGGGTCTTAGTTCCTCCACCTCCAGAGTGTCATCCCATAGGTACAAAGTGGGTGTTTAAGAACAAGCAGAGTGAAGATGGGGTGGTTGTTAGGAATAAGGCTAGGCTTGTGGCTCAGGGGTATTGCCAGAAAGAGAGGATAGACTTTGAGAAAACCTTAGCTCCTGTAGCTCGCTTAGAGGCTATCCGCATTCTGTTAGCGTTCGCTGCTGGCTTTAAGTTGTTTCAGATGGATGTCAAAAGCGCTTTTCTGATTGGGTACATATAGGAGGAAGTGTATGTTAGGCAACCCCCAGGCTTTGAAAATCCCAAGTATCCTAACCATGTGTTTAAGTTGCACAAAGCTTTGTATGGTCTTAAGCAAGCCCCTAGAGCGTGGTATGATAGGCTGAAAACCTTTTTGCTTAAGAAGGGGTTTAGGATGGGATCGGTAGATAAGACTTTGTTTCTCCTCAAGCAAAGCAGTGACCTTCTCTTGGTTCAGATTTACGTGGATGATATTATCTTTGGTGGCTCTTCTCACGCTTTGAATGCCAAGTTTGCAGAGTTTATGAGCAGGGAGTTTGAAATGAGCTTGATGGGCGAGTTGACTTTCTTCCTCGGCCTTCAAATCAAGCAAACGCGGGATGGGACATTCATGCATCAAGGCAAGTACACAAAGGATGTCCTGAAGAAGTTTGACATGGGCGAGGCCAAGCCTCTTTCGACGCCCATGTCGACTACGACGGCCCTCGACGCCGACGAGGATGGAGAACCAGTCGATCAGAAGGAGTACCAGAGTATGATCGGATCGTTGCTGTACCTGACGGCGACAAGACCCGACATACAGTTTGCTGTATGCCTCTGCGCACGCTTTCAGGCTTCCCCACGCATATCTCACCGTCAAGCAGTGAAGCGCATCATGAGGTATCTTTGGTTTACCCCCGAGTTTGGACTTTGGTATTCTGCTTCTTCCTCGCTCTCTCTTTGCGGTTATTCAGATGCTAATTTTGCTGGCTGCCGCTTGGATAGGAAGTCCACGTTGGGGACTTGTCAGTTTTTGGGTTCGTCTCTTGTGTCTTGGTCATCCCACAAGCAGTCTAGTGTTGCACAATCCACCACAGAAGTTGAGTATGTCGCTGCTGCCGCTTGTTGTTCCCAGCTGCTTTGGATGATTGCCACCCTACGTGATTTTGGTCTTGAGTTCTCTAGAGTGCCCTTATTGTGTGATAGTACTAGTGCCATCAGTGTTGCTAAGAACCTAGTACTTCACTCCAAGACCAAGCACATAGATGTTCGCTTTCACTTTCTCCGTGATCACCAAGAGAAAGGCGATATTGAGTTGCATCACGTAGCCACCCAGGATCAGCTTGCAGATCTTCTCACTAAGCCCCTCGATCAAGCGACTTTTGCTCGCTTGAGAGAAGAACTGGGTGTGTGTTTTCCTTTTTAGAGGAGGGAAGCACTTTGTTTGTTGTACACTAGTTTCAGTTTCTTTCGTAGTCTAGATTTTGATTTGTCTTTGTATAGTAGTGCATTTGCATTGCATTCTGTGATATACTTGCATTTTGAGCTTCATGTATATAATAATTGAAATGAAACTATGCTCTTGTTAGTATGCCATGTGAGTACTTTGTGGTGTTTATCAGCTTAGGCTCACATTGATCATCTGCTACATGTTATGAGTTGAGCATAATTTTCTAATGTGAACTTATTTAAACTTGCTGAAATTAAAAATGTTCACCGCTTGAGATGGTAATTAGCATATGTAGGATGTTGAGATCCCTTTATGCTATATTGTGCATGCTTGGTTACTATGTCTCATGCTTTGAGTCCCACACTTGCTTAGATACTTTACTTGTGCTAAAATCTAAAATCTAAGTAAGTTGAATGAAAAGATCGAGATGGGTCCGTATTGTCCCACATCAAGGTATTGACACGCTTCCAATTGCACATTTGGATGAACTTGAGCCTTGTAGTGGATGACCGAAACCATTGCTTTGAGCTCCTGATTGTCTTTTGACATAGGCTCCGCTTGGTTGAAAAGTTACGCTTGACAGTACGGATAACCTCTCGCACACACATGTTTGATCAATACTTGTAATTTGCTGCCAACTCTAAAAATCTGATAAAATTGACAAGTTTGAGGTCTTTGACATGATGTGTGACCATGGTTTGGGGTAGTTCACCTTGTTTACACATGACTAGCATTGATCTCCAGCTTGCATTTGCTAAGTGCTATCTTTTATGGTGAACCTCTTTCTGAAGAACTTACAATCTGCTCAAAACTGCTTATGCTTCATATTTCGAATCACTTGATCAGTTTGAGCATATGCTAGCACTTGTCTGTTGATGCCTTACTCACTTGTATTACCGGCTAGAGCATCTTTTCACTCTGATTGCTATATACCTGAAGCTTCTGTATTTGTGCATATCATTGCATTTTAGGCTTGCTGTGTGCATTATTCAACAAGGGGGAGAAATTTGACACACACACATGCCCGACACATCACATGCTTATGTCAAGGGGGGGAGTCACTTGATGTCGGGGACCAAAATACGGGCCCCTAAAGAAAGCCCAACAAACGCAAAACTTGGCCCAACAGCCCCCCGCTACTCTTACCTAGGCCGCCTCCTCCGGCGCACGAAGTGCACGCTACCTCTAGCCCATCCGAAGTCAACCCCGCTAAGGGCTCGGGTGAGGGCCAATTCTCCGCCTCGCCCGAGCCCCCAGCCACTGGCCCTCGGACAAAACTTCCACTCTCCGCCTCGCCCGAGCCCCCCCCGCCCCGAGGCCTCGGGCGAAGCGCCCGTTCTCCGCCACGCCCGAGCCACCGGTGCCGAGGCCTCGGATCTTGTTTCCGTCCCGCCCGAGCCCCCCCACCACCGAGCCTCGGACGGGGCGCCCGACTTCCCCCCGGTCAAACCAGGCCCCTCGACTTGACGTATAACCGTCATCCGCCTTCCCACAGTACTCGTTAGATGGCAGAGGATAGGAGCCGTCCCGTCACGACTCTCACCCGTGCTCAGGATTACGTTATCCCCCACAGTAGAGGCCGTGCCTGCCACTGTGGGGTACTGTGTTGCCTACTCCTTCTGACAGGTCAAGTCACTGAAGCCCCGAGGCGACGGCCACCACGCCAAGGGTGGTCACCCAGCATCATCCTCCGTACGGGAGTCAGGCCAGGGAGGGCGCCGGTCAAAGCAACAGTACCTCCCGGATTTTCTGAGCCCGGGATGGGCGGCGACCGTCCCGATGACGGCTCTTCCCTGTGCCAACCGCCCCGCGTACGGTGACAAGGCCCTCCGAGCCTCGGAACTGGGGCAGTTCAAAGCTACAGCACGCCGCCGGAGACGGATGCGACCCTCCTGACCTCCCCTCGACTTCTACAGGGACGTCCGCCTCTTCCGTTGTCAGACAGAGGAAGCGACTCCTCGCAGCCACGCCCTGCCATGCCAGCAACAGTGCCAGGCGCCGCCCCAGCGCCTCGGCATAAGGAAGGCGGCGGGCTCCGAGGCCTCAGAGGAGGAGGGAAAGATAGCTTTCCACGCATGCCCGCACCTTGTAAGCCTCTGTCACTCCCTTGCGGCTATAAAAGGGGGAGGCAGGGGCCCGTAGACGACAGGCATACACTCTAGCCCGATATTGGCACTTCACTCAATCACCACGAGACTTGGGAACGGGTCCCTCTCTCACTGCTTGTACACCCTACCTACGAGCACTTAGGTGCAAGATAATACAAGAACCTCTCTCCCCCACCGGACGTAGGGCCTTCTCTTGCCCGAACCAGACTAAACCCTTGTGTCCATCTTGCACACCATCCGGAGTTGGGAGCACGCACCACAAATTCACTCGTTGGTGCTAGAGCCACCGGTTCTAGCACTGACAGTTGGCGCGCCAGGTAGGGGATCTGTGCGTGTTTCGCCTCTTTTCCCGCCAAGCCTCCGGATGGCCAGCGGACGTGACGACACCTCGCCGGGGCGCCGACCCGCCTCTCCTCTCACCCCCCCGCCCCCGGAGCCGGGGACCCCGATCCGGTTCGGTGAGCTCGAGTTCGTGTCGACTGGAGTCCAGCTTGACATGGAGCTCCTCCCGACTGGGGCTCAGGGACCCCTCGACACGGCCCGGGCGGATCCGTCGCCAGCCCGACGCTTGAAGGCACCGCGGCGCATGCTCGGTGTGCACGGCGGACTCGGACGGCGCCGGCGGCTCGGAGGAGGGGGCTTCGCGGCCGCAGCCGGGTGACGCCTCCCGCCATACCAGCCCGTTTGGCTTGGTCAATGCTGCTTTGCTACAAGCGCGGGCGTTGGTCTCCACCATCATGGGAGCCCGAGAAGGCGTCCACGGCGCCCGACGACGCTCACGGAGTAGCCTGGGGCCTTGGGGGGCGGCGGCGCTACTTCGGCGCGCTACATCCACCCCATCCGGCGCTACCTCGCGGATACGGAACCCAGGGGGTTCATCCCGGAGCACGCCTTCACCTTCGGCTACCCCGACTCCGACTCCCCGGACGACATGTACGACCCGACGCGCGAGTGCTTCCACTTGGAGATTCGTGACCTCGGCACCGACGGCCGGACAGCGACGACGAGGAGCGGGATCGTGACCCTAGGCACGCCACCGGGACCACTCCAGTGGCTGCGCCCCCGGTGGATCCTAACACCTCCCGGCCGCAGGAGGAACGAACTCCACCATCGGCGGCTACTCCGAGGGCGGAGGATCCAGCGGGCACGCCTCGAGACCCACGTCGACGCACTGTCGAGCAGATCCACGACCTCAGGGCCAAGCTCGACCACGACCGTCTTCAGCTACAGCAGAAGATGGACGCGCTCGAGCGAGGCCACCGCGCGGCGCCGAACACGAACCCCGCGGCACGACAGCACGCCCGCGACGTCCACCAGAGGATCATCAAACGACGAAGGGGGAGAGCGCCCTCCCATCTTCCAGCGTGCGAGCCAAAAACGTCGCGGCTGCAGCCGTGCTTCTCCCGAGCAATGCCGGAGCCCTCCCACCCCGGAGGCGCCGCATTCACGACGAGATGCGGGACTACATCGAGACCGCTGCGGTCCAAAGAGGTCGAGAGCTCAGCCTCAGCGCCTTCGCGCGCGGAAGGACGAGGAGCCTGGGCGCCTCGGGAGGAGCGCGAGGCCTCAGTCCACCAGGACCCCTCGCGGAGGCCAGCCCACGGCGCATCCAGACAACCCCGGCGGCCTCACCGATGGCGACGCACGCAACATCATCAAACGGCGCCCCGCAAGAGGGGCGCGAGGGCGTAGGGCGAGCGCGATCGCCCGGCCGCCTTGCAGGGATGGCGAGCATGACAGCGACGAGGACGCGACGACGCGGACCCCCGGGGCCACGCGCGCCTTCAAATGGAGATTCGCGGCGCTGCGTTTTCCTTTTTCGTTTCAGGCAGCCCGCAAACCTCACCAAATATTCGGGGAGACAAACCCCGAGGTTTGGCTCAATGACTACCGCCTCGCCTGCCACCGGACCGGGCGGACGACGACTGAGCTCATCGTCCGCAACCTTCCTCTTCACCTGGGCGACACCGCTCGGGCCGGGCTGGAGATCTTCCCGCTCGCACAATCTACGACTGGGGCGACCTGGTCAAGGTTTTCGTGGGCAACTTCCAGGGCACATACGTGCGTCCTGGGAACTCCTGGGATCTCCGCAGCCGCTGCCAGAAGCCCGATGAGTCACTCCGTGACTTCATCCGCCGCTTCTCCGAGAAGTGCACCGAGCTGCTCAACGTCGCTAGCGCCGCCATCATCAGCGCGTTCCTCGACGGGACGACCTGCAAGGAGCTGGTCCACGAGCTAGGCCGGAAGATGCCCTCCACTGCCAATGAGCTGTTCAAGGTGGCAACGAACTTCGCCTCCGGCGAGGAGGCGGTAGGGGGCCATCTTCCGCGGTGGCAACGACAAGGGGAGGCAGAGGGAAGAAGGAGCTGAGGGGGCAGCGGCCCGCAGTGCCAAGAAGAGCAAGAGGGGCAAGCGGAGGGGGAAAAGCAAGAAGGAGGATGGCTCTGAGGACGAGCTCGTCGCCGCGGCCGGCCGCAAGGCACCCTGAGGCCCTCCGGGGCCTGGGGCGTTCGACGACATGCTCAAAAAGCCGTGCCCTTTCCACAAGTTCCCCGTCAAGTACACCATGGGGGAGTGTGACTTGGCTTGCCGTTTCTACCAGAAGCTCCCCCTGCCTGAGGACAAGAAGAAGAAGGAGAAGGAGGATGAAGACAAGGACGACAGGTTCCCGAAGGTCCACGATGTCTTCATGATCATCGGAGGCCTTTCAGCGAACCTGTCCCCACGTCAGATCAAGCGTGAGCGCCGAGAAGTGTTCTCGGTGCACCCTGCCATGACTCAGCACCTGCCATGGTCGGCCGAAGCCATCACCTATGGCCTCGACGACCACCCACTCCACGTACCGAATCCCGGGAGGTAGCCGCTCGTGGTCGATCCCGTCGTCGGCAACGTTCGGCTCACCAAGATGCTGATGGATGGTGGCAGCGCCCTCAACATCCTCTACTCTGAGACCCTCAGCCTGCTAGGGATGGAGCGCCCTCAACTCCGACCCTCCAACTCTCCCTTTCAGGGGATCGTGCCGGGCAAGCGAGCTTGGCCCCTCGGGCAGATCGATCTCCCCGTTGTCTTTGGGACGCCATCCAACTACCGCAAGGAAGTCATCACCTTCGACGTGGTCGACTTCCGAGGAACCTATTACGGCATCCTCGGGCGTCCCACGTACGCGAAGTTCATGGCAGTCCCCAACTACACTTACCTCCTCCTCAAGATGTCGGGCCCCAACGGCGTCATCACCGTTGGTTCCTCCTACGAGCACGCATTCAACTGCGACGTGGAGGCCATCGAGCACGCCGAGGCCATGGCCGTCTCCGAGGCCCTCGACTCCAAGCGCCGCGCCGGCACCTTCGAGTCGTCTGACGGGGTGAGGGAGGTCCCGCTTGACCCCTCCACCTTATCCGGCAAGACGGTGAAAATCTGCGACTCCCTCGACCCCAACTAGGAAGCAGTGCTCGTCGACTTTCTCCGCGCGAACATCGACATCTTCGCGTTGAGTCCCTCAGACATGCCAGGCATTCCGAGGGATGTCGCCGAGCACTCCCTTGATATCCGGGCCGGAACCAGACCGGTGAAGCATCGTCTGCGTCGATTCGACGAGGAAAAGCGCAGGGCCATCGGCGAGGAGGTGAACAAGCTTTTGGCGGCCGGATTCATCAAGGAGGTGTTCCACCCCGAGAGGTTATCTAATCCTGTAATGGTTAAGAAAAAGAGTAGGAAGTGGAGGATGTGTGTAGACTACACTAGTTTAAATAAAGCATGTCTGAAAGTCCCTTTTCCTTTACCACGCATCGATCAGATAATCGACTCCACCTTAGGGTGCGAGCTCTTATCCTTCCTTGATGCTTACTCCGGCTACCACCAAATAAAGATGAAGGAGTCTGACCAGCTCGCGACGTCCTTCATCACCCCCTTCGGCATGTACTGCTACGTGACGATGCCCTTCGGGCTTAGGAACGCAGGGGCCACGTATCAGCGATGCATGCAGGGCGTCTTCGGCGACCACATCGGCGAAACCGTAGAAGCCTACGTCGACGACATCGTGGTCAAGACCAAGAAGACTGACGACCTCATCTCTGACCTTGAGATCGCTTTCCAGTGTCTCAAGGCCAAGAGCGTCAAGCTCAACCCAGAGAAGTGCGTCTTCGGGGTCCCCCGGGGCATGCTTCTTGGGTTCATCGTCTCTAAGCGCGGCATCGAGCCCAACCCAGAGAAGGTGACCGCGGTGACGAGCATGGGGCCGATCAAGGACCTGAAAGGCGTACAGCGAGTCATGGGCTGTCTTACGGCCCTCAGCCGCTTCATCTCGCGGCTCGGCGAGAAGGGTTTGCCCCTGTATCTCCTCCTGAGAAAGTCAGAGCGCTTCTCCTGGACCTCCGAGGCCCAGGAGGCCCTCGACAAGCTCAAAACCGCCCTCACCAGCGCCCCGATCCTCGTCCCGCCTGCCGAAGGAGAACCCCTCCTCTTATACGTCGCTGCGACCACCTAGGTGGTCAGCGCGGCCATCGTCGTCGAGAGGCAAGAGGAGGGCCACACACTATCGGTCCAGAGGCCGGTCTACTTCATCAGCGAGGTCTTGTCCGAGGCCAAGATCCGCTACCCGCAGATCCAGAAGCTGCTCTACGCGGTGGTCCTGACGCGGCGCAAGCTCTGTCACTACTTCGACGTCCACCCCGTGACGGTGGTCTCTTCCTTCCCGTTGGGAGAAATCCTCCAGAATCGGCAGGTCTCGGGGCAGGTCGCCAAGTGGTCCGTCGAGCTCATGGGAGAGGCCCTCTCCTACGCGCCAAGAAAGGCCATCAAGTCCCAAGTCTTGGCCGACTTCCTCGCGGAGTAGACCGACACCCAGCTACCGCCGCCCCCGCCCGGCAGACGGAGTCTTTGGGGCGATGTACTTCGACGGGTCCCCGATGAAGACCGGAGCCGGCGCCGCCTCCTTCTTCGCCTCGCCTCGGGTGCACATGCGGTACGTAGTCCGCCTTCACTTCCCAAATCAAATAATATGGCGAGTACGAAGGCCCGCTCCAACGGGTTGAAGATCGCCATCGAACTTGGCGTCAAAGCGCCTCGACGTCAGGGGGACTCGCAGCCTCGTCATCGACCAGTCATGAAGGACTCGAGCTGCCACGACCCAAGATGGACGCGTCTTGCATGGCGGTACGCGCCCTAGAGGACAAGTTCGATGGCCTCGAGCTCAACCACGTCGTCCGGGGTATAATGAAGCAGCCGACGAACTTGCCAAGATCGCCCGCCGGAAGATCCCCTGTTCCCCCCGACGTCTTCACCAAGGACCTCGCGGCTCCCTCCGTCACCCTCGGCAGCGGGGAGGCCTCGGAAGGTCCTCCCGACCCTCCCTGGGGCCGGGGAGCCCTCGACGCGCCCCTCTCGCATCCGAGGCCCCCGTCGGCTTCCAAGACGCCTCAAAGATCGGACGCCGAGGTCATGGAGATTGACGGAGGGGACCCAGAGGCCGAGCCCAAGACGGACTCGAGAGAACCATACCTCGACCGGATCGTACGAGGTACCCTCCCCGAGGACTTCAACCAAGCCAGGCGCATCGCGAGAAGAGCAAAGTCCTTCGTCCGTTATCGAAGACGGGCTCTACAAGCAAAGCCCCTGGGGTCTTGCAAATGATGCATCACGGCCGAGGAGGGCCTCGCCCTTGTCCGCAACATCCACGCCGGGTGTGTGCGGCCACCACGCCGCCTCCCTGCTCCCTCGCCGGGGTAGCCGCCGAGCCGATTGTTCTCTACGGCCGATCGCTGTCGCCGACGCCATCGAGGTAGTACGCACCCGCGAGGGGTGCCGCATTACGCTTGATGTGACGCACCTACCGGCTCAGGGCCCAAACCATCCCGATCACGTGGCCTTTTGCCGGTGGGGGCGGACCTGGTAGGACCCCTTAAGAAGGCGCCCGGGGGCTTCACCCATCTGCTTGTTGCCATCGACAAGTTCTCTAAGTGGATCGAGGCGCGTCCCGTCACCAACATTCGGTCCCAGCAGGCGGTGCTTTTCTTCACCGATATCGTCCACCGTTTTGGGGTCCCAAACTCCATCATCACGGACCACGGTACCCAGTTCACGGGGGCAAAGTTCCGAGACTTCTGCGATGAGCACCAGATACGCATTGTCTGGCCCTCAGTCGCGCACCCCCAGACGAACGGACAGGTGGAGCAGGCCAACGGGATGATACTACAAGGACTCAAGCCTCGGATCTTCAACAAGCTCAACAAGTTCGGCAAAAGATGGCTTGACGAGCTCCCTTCGGTCCTCTGGAGCCTCAGGACGACGACGAGCCGGGCCACAGGGTTCACGCCCTTCTTCCTGGTGTACGGCGCCGAGGCTATGCTGCCCACTGACTTGGAGTTCGGGTCTCCGAGGCTCAAGGCCTACGACGAGGTGCGCAATCAGGTGGCTCAGGAGGACTCGCTGGACATGCTCGAGGAAGCTAGGGATGCTGCCCTCCTACACTCAGCAAGATACCAGCAGTCTCTCCGCTACCACGACTGCCGAGTCCGGACCCGAGACCTCAAGGAAGGCGACCTGGTGCTCCGTCTCCGCCAAGACAACAGAGGCCGCCACAAACTCACGCCGCCTTGGGAAGGACCCTTCATCATCGCCGAAGTGCTCAAGCCGGGCACGTACAAGCCGGCGAAGTCCTCAACAACGCTTGGAACATCCAACAGCTACGTCGCTTTTACCCTTAACATTTCCAAGCATTGCACATATGCTTTGTACATTTTGTCAATAAAAGCCGAGTCCTTGGGCGTTTCTCCCAAGACACAACGTTTTGCCCTCAATAGGACTCAGTGAGACTTGGTTTTGTCCTACCAAAACCAAGCCTCCCTCGGGGGCTAGAAAGGGGGGAACCCCCTCCTGAAAAGCACCCCGCAAAAATCCTTTTTTTGTTTTCCTGGCTATTCTTCGTAAACTCTACGTTCCCAAAGGACCCGCGTACTTAATTAAGGGCACGACCGAAGTCACCCCGAGGCCAGAGGCGGCCGAGCCGCGAGGCCACCCACGCCCGAGCACTACGGTACCTCCGCTTGCAGCCCTCAGCCAAAAGGGGACTCCGAGCCTCACGGGGAAGCTGCTCATTACGAAAAGGCGACGGGGCCATGACAATCAACGCGGTCCCTACCTTCGGCTAAAGAGCGACTTACAGCTGCAAAAGCCTCCCCGCACAACTAAGTAGCGAACACCACGGAAGGGAAACGCAAGAGACAATGGAAAAAGCTAGTGTGGAAAGCATAAGGTCTCGACGGGCCGATTCACATAAAAGTGTTTCATAAACACAAAATTAACATAAACTTCCATTTACACGGGCACCTGGGCCCGGCCTGCAGGGTCTCTTGGGAGCCTCCGGGCGCTAGCATCACGGGCAGCGGTCCACAACCTCGGCCTCGGGCCGCCTCCGGCCTCGGCCCCCGGCACCGGCGTCCACCGCCTCGACGGCCCACGGCCTCGGCGGCCCACGGCTTCTGGCGTTGCTAGCTCCCTCCCGGAGGAGTGGAGACGGCAGCCGAGCGCGAGGTGGCCGCCAATGCGGCAGGAGCCCCGCTCAACTCGGCCTCCTCGACGAGTTGGGCTAGCATGTCGCCCTCGTGCCCCACCTCCTCCTCGGCCACGACGAGCCCCTCGGTGATCCGGGGAGATCGAGCCGATAGTGGGACATCGTCGGCCTTGGCGTGTGCGATACACCGACTCGGAGGGCCTCCAGAGCGCGTGCCTCCATCCGCTGTGGCACCGAGGCCAGCCGCGCCACCAAGCTACTGCCGCCAGCGTCCTCTGCCTCCACCGCCACGCAGACGGTCGTGGCCTCACGCGTCAAGGCATTGAGCTCGCCCTGCGCGGAGTCGTAGGCGGTCTGAGATGCGGAGAGGCTCTCCTCCAGCTCTGACACCCTGCCCTGCAAGTCTGCAAGACCCCGGGAGTTAGGCTCTCGGGTGGTACAACACAAACACGAGCAGCAACCACGGTTTTTACCTCGTTGCTGGTCGCGGAGGGTCTCGTTCTCGCCAATCCCCTGCATGACCGCGTTCTTCACCTTGGAATACTCCTCGGCCAAGACAACATGCTCAGCCTGGGAGGCCTCTAGCTTCTCGGACAAGGACTTGATGAAGTCCGCCGAGCGCGAGGCCTCGGCGACCATCACCTCCTTCTCGGCCCGAAGCTGCTCGAGGCTCCTGACGTGGCCCGCCGTGACCTCCCTGGAGAGATTGGCGTCCTCACGCGCCGACAAGACCTCGGTCTGGTACTGGAGACAAGAAGACGCAGCCTTCGAGCTCGGCATCCTTCTCCGATACGGACGATGTCGGTGAGCGACCAGGCCCTTCTGGCTGGAGGTACTGGGGTCGTGGAGGCCGGCCGACGCCTTGAAGCGGTGCCGGGCTTCTCGCTCGACGCGTCTGCGCCCGGTTCGCAACGCATACACCCTCCCGCTTGATCGATCGGCCGAGAAGAGGCCTCCGGAGGGAAAGGAGCTCCAAAGGGCGCCTACCCGAAGCATAGGGGCGAGCTCCTGGCACAGCCCCGACACGATGGTTCGGGCGGCTTTGCTGGCAGCGATCGGCGCCTTTGCGTCACGCTCACCTAGGTTCACACTTCACGGGCATCGTCGTGGCGAGGCCCCGCCTCTCCAAGGGCCGGGGCAGCTGGCTCTCCTGGTCGAGGTAGGCCCCCCGTGGGCGGCTCCACCGGACGTTAGGCCAAGGCTAAAACACCCACGGTGGGCGCCTCGGGCACCGCGCCTCCTCGGCTCTTCGACCGCCGAGGCGGCCACCTCGAGGCCACGGCTTGTTGAGGGGTGAGGCTGGCTCCGCCTCGGTCATAGCCCGTCGGCGGTAGCAACCACCGCAGCTCCTCCACCCGTCACCTCGGCGGTCACCGAGGAATCCACCCCGGCCGACACACCCAGATCACTACGTCGTCGTCCTCGCCGGCGCCCTCCGCCGTGCCGGCGGCGCCCGACGGGCCGGCCCTTCAACCGAAGGCGCCACGAGCGCGCTCTCTCTCCCCGGCGGGCGCCTGTGCCGCCCTCGGCCTCTGTCGCCGAGGGCTGCTCCACGGTCGGCGGCTCCTCGGCAGTCTTCTCCATCTCCTCGGTCCCGACCGTCGTTTCGGCAGCAGAACCAAGGCTCGCGCTCCCGCCCCTCGCTTTAGCCGCTTCCGAAGGGCGCGGGGCGTCGCGTCCACGGTAGCTGGGCGCGCCAGGCTGCGGATGGGCATAAGGTAAAAGTTAGCCGGTGAAAGACAGACGAACACCAGAATCAACGACAAGGTATGGACACGACTTACCCGCGCACTTTAATCTTGGTGCACCCTCGGTCGGGACCCTCCCGAGGGGGAGCGTCGGGCGCCCAGCCGAGCGTGGCGCCATCCGGAGGCGTCCCCGCCGCGGCCCTCCCACCCGCCTCCCGAGCCGACGTGGGCTGCTGCGGGGATGGGCCTCGGCGGGGGAGGGGCTCGGCGATTTCCTTCCCCCGTGACGTCGCGCCCCCTCCGGAAGTCCCGGTGCTGGAAGCGACGTGCGGTCCCAAGTCCGGCGACGCCCGAGATCGGCCTCTCTCGGTGGCCCTTCCGGGTGCCCGCGATGACGACGAAGCTGCCACCCACCCGGACGGCCGAAGTCACCTCCGGTATCAAACCCTAGGCAACGATTCAGCTTGTCCTCGTCCCACTCCTCCTCGACGTCGTCGTCGTCACCACTGTACTCGGTGGTGTCCGACGGCGTCGGCTCCCGGGGGAGGTTCTGCTACTCCAGGCGCTGCCACAGCCGAGCCAGATCCTCCTTCTCCTACTGCTTGCGGGCGTTGCGCGTTGCAGTGGTCTCCTTCTTCTTCTTCACCGCCTCTGCGCAGTCGCGGTTCGCCTTCTTCTCCGCGGCGATCGGGGGCTTCGAGGCCCTGAGCTTCCCCGCGACTCCCTGCAAGATAATCGGGGTTAACATAAAGGAGAAGAAGAAGAGGAACGGAGTGCACGGGCGAGCCTTACCAGACTGATGTGGTCCTCGTCCGGCCGCATCGGGATCCTGAGCAGCTGCGAGTGCTCCACCGACGCCGCCTGCTTCGTCCGGTTGAGGACCTCGGCGAAGCCCAGGTCCTCGGCTGACATCCGAGTGCCCACCCAGTCGATGCCGGGCCACATGTCATACAGCGCATCGCCGGCCATGGCATGAGCGGCAAAGACGCCGCTTATGGATTCGGGCGATCACCGCCGAGGCGTCTAGCCCGGCCTTCGCCAGGTGCGCCAAGGCAGTGAACACCCTCCGGAGCGGGGTCACCTTCTCGACGATCAACTCCTTCCGCCACGACGGCGGCTCGGAGGTGAACACCTTCCCAGTGTAGGCGGGCAGGAGCCCGTCGTCGTTGCGAAGGTAGAACCATTTACTGTGCCAGCCTCCGTTTGAGGTGGCGAGCTTCGCCGGGATGTACTCACCACGGTGCTTGGACCGCAGTTGCAGCGTGCAGCCGCCGGCCCGGACCACCAACCTCTTTCCCTTCTCCGCCTCCTTCTCCTTCCCCTTTCCTTGTCCGCCCCCCGGCGAGATTTTCAGAAACGTGGTGGCTTCAAAGAAGTAGCCCATAGATCCCAAGGTCTTGCCGACGCCGAGGTAGCCCTCACACAACGCCACGAAGACCGCGGCGTGGGAGATGCAGTTGGGGGCGAGGTTGTGGAGCTCTAGGCCGTAGTGCTCCAAGAGCGCCTAGAGGAACCGCCCCACTGGCATCCCGAACCCGCGCTCGTGGAACGCCGTGAAACTCACGACGTAACCCTGCGGAGGGCGCGGGTACTCGTGGTCCGCCGGCAGGACGACCCACTCCCGGCCCATTTGGATGTCGGTCCAAGCGGGGCAGAAGCCCCTTCTCCACCCGGCGCCACCCGGCTCGCCTCCGTCACGCGAACACGTCTCCCTCAGCGACACATACTGGCGGCGCCAACCACAGGCGCCATCGGAAAAGCTAAGGGCATGTGGCTAGGAAGACGGCGAGGAAAAAGCTCTTCTCTCCTCGTGGGCTTGAGCTCTCTCTCTCCCCTCGCGGCCCGAGGGGCAAAGGGCAAGGAGTAGAAGCAAGGCGGCGTGAAGGTAGGCCAATGCGGCCGCCGCCCGCCCGACCCCCAGCGCTCCCTCTACAGATTTAATGCGTATCGCCCATGATACGCCTACTGACACACGCCACGCACAACCCGAGGCGCCGGCACCTGGCGGCCGCGCGAGCCACACGGGCTCGGCGCACCACGCACGCTGCTGGCACGATGCGCCCCGCACAAAAGATCCGGGCGCGGGGCCGGGCCTGCCACCGCGCAGGCTACGGCTGAAGCCGAGCCGCCCAAGCATCACATCCACCGTAGGGCCCACGGCCACACACGCACGGCGGCTGCCACGACGGGGAAAGTGGGGCCCGCCACCTCCCCGCGCGCCGCTGGCGCCCCACATCCCATGATGGGTGCAAAACGGGGGTTCCTTCTCCACGAAGGAGCCCGGGCGACGGCCCATTTACGGTCCAGAGGTACGCAGGCTGGCCCATCTGAGGGTTCAACGGCCACCTCGGGGCAACAGAGTCGTGGGCAGCTTGGGCGGCCTCATATTACTTGCCCCAGCAAGCGGGGCGTCCCTTGCAAAGATCCAAGGCCAGCATGGCAGCCGAGTAGGGGGATCCCGCGTGGGAGAGCATCGAGCCCTCGGGACCCGGCGGACGGGACCCGAGCCCCGCCTCAGGCACATCACGTGGCTCTTATGAACCGCGCCTCCGGGCCCAGCCAACCCCTAGCGAATGGGGCATAGGCGGTTCACTTAGATCCACCCGTTAATAGCTCACCGGACCTAGTCATGTTCGACACTCGTCGACGATAGCACGACGAAGTCCACCCTCCTCCCTGCGGAAGGGAAGCAGAGGCGCGTGAAAAATGCATAATAGAGTACCAATCGAGTTCCCTCATCACTACGAGGGCTCGGGGCTTCCCCACCGCATGAACCGATTCGAAAAACGCCCGTAACTCCACCAGGCCCCCGGGACGTGCCGATGGGCCCGGGGGCTCGGCACCACACCACAAACGACACGCCAAGACAAGCCCCTGGATGAGTGCCCACACTCCTCCCGAGGCCTCGAGCTACACCGGCTGGTGCGCCAAGGCCCCTCACCGACGTGCACGACCCCCGAGACAAAAATGAAGCGCACCACACCAAATTCGAACTCAAGCCCTCGGAGAAGCCCAAATACTCCCCCGAGGCCTCGGGGGCAACACCGGCCGTGCGCCCGCGGCACACCCTGCGGAGAATAGCGGGAGCAACCGAGGCGCGGCAACCTCAGCCTCTGAACGAGTGCATTCACTCTTCTAGAGGCTCGGAGGCTACTGTCGGGGACCAAAATACGGGCCCCCTAAAGAAAGCCCAACAAACGCAAAACTTGGCCCAACAGGCCCCCCGCTACTCTACCTGGGGCCGCCTCCCACAGACAGAGGAGCGTGCACGCTACCTCTAGCCCATCCAAGTCAACCCCGCTAAGGGCTCGGGTGAGGGCCAATTCTCCGCGCCCGAGCCCCCCCCAGGGCCTCGGACAAAACTTCCACTCTCCGCCTCGCCCGAGCCCCCCGCCACCGTGGCCCTGGCGGCGCCGTTTTCCGCCTCGCCCGAGCCACCGGTGCTAAGGCCTCGGACGAACCTCTTGTTTCCGCCCCGCCCGAGCCCCGGCCACCGAGCCTCGGGCGGGGCGCCGCGCACTTCCTGGTCAAACCAGGCCCCTGACTTGACGTATAACCGTCGCCCGCCTTCCCACAGTACTCGTCAGATGGCAGAGGATAGGAGCCGTCCTGTCACGACTCTCGCCCGCGCTCAGGATTACGTTATCCCCCACAGTAGAGGCCATGCCAAGCATCAGGGGGTACTGTGTTGCCTACTCCTTCTGACAGGTCAAGTCACTGAAGCCCCGAGGCGACGGCCACCACGCCAAGGGTGGTCACCCAGCATCATCCTCCGTACGGGAGTCAGGCCAGGGAGGGCGCCGGTCAAAGCAACAGTACCTCCCGGGTTTTCTAAGCCCGGGATGGGCAGCGACCGTCCTGATGATGGCTCTTCCCTGTGCCAACCGCCCCGCGTACGACGACAAGGCCCTCCGAGCCTCGGAACCAGGGCAGGTCAAAGCTACAGCACGCTGCCGGAGACGGATGCGATCCTCCTGACCTCCCCCATCGACTTCTACAGGGACGTCCGCCTCTTCCGTTGTCAGATAGAGGAAGCGACTCCTCGCAGCCACGCCCTGCCATGCCGCCAAGAATACGAGCCGGCCGCCCCGCCCTCGGCATAAGGAAGGCGGCGGGCTCCGAGGCCTCGAGGAGGAGGGAAAGATAGCTTCCCACGCACTCCCCCGCACCTTGTAAGCCTCCCCACTCACTCCCTTGCGGCTATAAAAGGGGGGAGGCAGGGGGCCCGACGACGCATGCATACACTCTAGCCCGATATTGGCACTTCACTCAATCACCACGAGACTTGGGACCGGGTCCCTCTCTCACTGCTTGTACACCCTACCTACGAGCACTTAGGTGCAAGATAATACAAGAACCTCTCTCCCCCACTGGACGTAGGGCCTTCTCTTGCCCGAACTAGTCTAAACCCTTGTGTCCATCTTGCACACCATCCGGAGTTGGGAGCACGCACCATAAATTCACTCGTTGGTGCTAGGGCCACCCTGTGGGTCGTCGGATCAAGAATTGCATCGAGTCGGGCCTCGAGTTGGACCGTAATGTCCCTAGAGCTAGGCGGTTTGCTCGAGTTGTATCGGGGGCAAAAACTGAAAATGAAATAAACCCGATCGATAAGTAAGGTGGAGGGAGCCCCACCTCCCTCACCTCTCCCATTTACATTCTCTCATTTAGGGTTTTCTTCCTCTAGTTGCTTGTGAGTGAGAGAGAGGTCCACTAATCCTTCATTAGTGTAATCGAACTTGCGTGAAGGGAATGGAGGTCCCGAATCCTCCATGTTTCCTCGTGGAGTCGATCATTGAGTTACTTGCATTGATTCGCGTTTTGTTCTTCGCGTTCTTCGTTTTCCTCTCTTTCCCTTCTTCGCATTCTTAGCGATTTCTCGGGCTGTGATCCATCTCTTTGTGAACCACTTGTTTCTACTTGATCTAGGTCGTGGGTTGATCCTTTCCACCGAAGGATTTCATCCAATTCCTCACGAATCCACGATCGTGGCGAATCGAGTTTTTTGGAGAAAACTTGCTCTTGAATAGGATTTCATCGATTTTTAAAGTTGCAGTGAGTTTGGGGTTGTGATCTTCATGGATTAGTCTTAGAACTACCTTGTGAACCCCTCTGCAAAATCTCAGGTCGATCCGAGTTGATTTGATTGAGTTTTGGCTTTAGAATCGAAATTTCCAGGGTTCTGTCCGCAAATACCAGACACGTCCGGTGTGCATACCGGACACGTCCGGTATACTTAACTTTAGAATTTTGAGCTGAAATTATGTGGAGACCTTTTTTTGTGTGTCTAGTTTCTAGGGTTAAAATTTCACGATTTTTGGACATCGTTTGATTAGGTTTTCCATTTTTCTTCCAAGGACGCTCTGTGCTGAAACTGAGGTCCGGTGCATACCGGACGCGTCCGGTATGAGGTCCGGTATGACCTGAGTGTGTACAGTCCGAAGTCGTGAATATCGGACACTTCCAGTATGAGGTCCGGTATGAGTGACTGAAGGCTGTTTCGCTGACTTGTTCGCTTCTTTATCGTCCGAGCTCCGATTTGAGTTCCGTTTGTTGCGTTGAGTTCGTGGCATCACATGCTTCGTATCCAAGTACCCTTGTCACAAGTTGGCTTGAGTATTTTGGGTTGGCCACTCTCTCCTTCTCCATAGGAATTGAGTGCGTCGCTTTTGGAGTTTCGTCGAGCGCTCGTCTCCGATCTTCCTCGGTTGATCCGCTGTACTTCTTGGACATCTCCAAGGGTATCCACCTACTTGTTAGGTCATGATCTTACCGCTCGCTTGTGGTTTTGCTTTTGGGGTTTGATTTTAGGACAGCGGTCGAAAGTTTCGAAAGAAATTTAAAGCTCCCATTCACACCCCCCCCCCTCTGGTCACCGTTTTCGGTCCTTCACAAACACATATTTAAGACTCTAGAATACTTTAAATAAAAGCTTGTCAATATCAAAGATGTAGCTCTAGTCATACACTAGAAGTTTGGTATTAACTATGTAAACAATTGAGATCTTTTAGGATATCAAAATTTTAAATTTCAAAATCAATAACTTCTAAACACATATTTGGGACTCAAACATCTTTGAATTAGAAACTTTTCAACCACAAGGTTATAGATTCTATTGAATACTATAACTTTTGTACGGATCATGTCAATATACTCAAGATCATTTGATAATTTTAAATTTCAAATTTCAAAATGTATGCACTTACAGCATTATATTGGGACTCTAAACTATTTCAATTAAAAAACTTTTCATCTACAAAGTTGTAGATCTCATCGAGAGCTACAATTTCGATATAAAGTTTGTCTTTATCCTCTTTTATATAAAAAAATTATGAATTATTTTCTGTTGCAATCATTAATCGAAAAGCAACCACTTTGGTTAATCAATTTACCATGACAGGTTGCTTTAAAGTAATCACCACGCTTAATATCCTACATTAAGCCGCCTGTCTCAGCTAATCATTAATCGGGGCGGTTGCTCGGCAAGAGGCCGGAGGCGGCCGGGCCATCGATTAACAACGGTCGCCACCTGACCCAACAACGCCTAGGTCATTTTTTATCCAATGTCATGCAAAATCTTTCTGTACTAGTGACTCTCATCACTTTTTACCATATGGAAGGTGATTTCATTTGATCTAGGCCTACCATTTTTCACGTTGTATCAAGTTTTGAGAAACTTATCCCCTCTCACCCCTTCCATTTTTGGAAGACCATATATCCCAAACATATTCACCGGTGACCTCCTCTATGGGGGCATCGGAATTTTCAAGTGAGGACTGAAAGACTACCCTATGTCCCAAACATCATAAGTGTTTCAAATTTGCTAGCTTCGATGTGTTCCAACATGAACACCTTCACCTTAGCCGCTTTCCAAAATAATTTTCACTAGCATCTCACCATGTCACTAGATCTAATATATATGCAAAGTCAGTTCAAAACGACACTAGATAACCAATTATATTAGAGTTCTCCTCTTAATATTATGACTATCTATCCTAAACCTAACCATGCACTCGATTGCATTGCATGGTCGGCGAAAAGAAAACCCCTATAGCATATACCTTTGCCTTAACCCTTGTTTTCATCTCTTCTTCTCCTCTCCAAGTGTGAGCGTTTGGCTTGACCATCTCTCCACCATATCCTAGCCTTGCTCACCATCTTGATGTGGGCCCTAGCTCAATCACAACCGAATTGAAAGCATTACTCCACTGGTTGTTACTTAGTTACCAAATTAAACTGAACTTAGGGTTTTTAGAGGGCCCTGCCATCTCATGCTATCACCATGCCACCGTCGTGCGGGTTTAGATGGGGAGCAGAGACCGGTTGCCACAATGGAGGCGATAGCAAAGAAGATGAGGAGGATGGTGAGTGAGAAAAAAATGACAAGGTTATGTGTTAGGGTTTTAAGGGTGGTTTTTATATGTTGACGATTATTGGGCTAGCAGAGATAATAAGCCAGATTGGCTCCTACAAAATTGGATATCACGACAAATATTTTCACTAATAGTTTGTGTAGTGAAGTCATGGCGAAAATGGTGACGAATTTCACTGCCGGATTGTAATATGAACCATCAGTAACGATTTTCATAAAATCTTCAAAAACCATTTCTATAATAATGACAAGGCTTTGGCTCAGCACCGCCCTTGGCCAACTGGCTTCCTACAGTCTGGTTGGTATATTACTTTATTTCCTGTACTCTCTGTCGTATTTACGTGAACCCATATACATCAGAGCAATTCAAGAGCAATTCAAGTATTTACGTGACGTGAGATTCATTACACTGCTAAATACTAACTACCATAGGGTCTGGTAGTTGATTTCATTGTCGCGTTCCAAGTACAGTGACAACAACAGCAAGCAAAAAATGTGAAGTTTTATTAATCAACCTGTAGTTTTATCCAACCCGTAGTTTTATCAAGACAGGTCGATTTGAGCAACTACTATATATCCATGATTGGTCGTTAGTACGCAATAATAATAATTAGTGAATAAGACATGTCTGACTTCAGTTTTCATGGTATACAATATTATGCAGCGGGAAGTACTAATCTTACCAGATCCCTGAGGCGGACACAAATTCTTATCATCTTCGTTTTTTTAAATTATAAGTCACTTTGATTTTTTTCATTTATCTATTTTGTTATACATATATAGACACTATATATATATATATATATATATATATATATATATATATATATATATATATATATATATATATATAGCAAAATAGATGTACTAAAAAAAGTGTCAAAGCGACTTATAATTTAAAATGGATGCTGTATAATATTATTCATAGTTGCATGATGTACGTAAGCTAGGTGTACAGAATCAGTCAACCAGAGTACCTAGATTGAAACGAATGAGAAATTAATCACATGATAGATAGCCACAATCGCTCTGACCCTAGCCATCGGATGGTGATCGGACGTTGAGCGTGGACCACGCGCAACGTCACCTCGAGCTAGCGCCCCCCGCCCAGGTCGTCTTCTCCGAGAGCGCATTAGCTTTCAGCTGAGCTGGAGTCGCCTGCTGTCACCTCGCCTTCACTTGTAGTACTTGTATCTAGTATAAACAAAAAAGACTTCAAGTCGTCTCCGCTGGCTCCTTCTGCTCCGATCTCTCCCCATTGCTAACTGAAGGCTCCGTTGTGTCCACGTCCACGTCCATCGTCGCCGCTGAGATGAGGGACGCCAGTCAGCCGGGCATGGAGATGCAACGACCGCCGGCGGCCATGGTGCGTCCACAACACACACTCAGCAAACCAAACAGTCAGTAGAGCTTGTTGGAAACTTCTTACTACATTCCAATTTCTAATGGGGCGCCCGGACTTGCAGGAAGGCCGAAGGAGCCCGGGACAGGAGTCGATCGACGCCTGGCTTCCCATCAGCTCCAAGAGGAACGCCAAGTGGTGGTACTCTGCCTTCCACAACGTCACCGCCATGGTCGGCGCCGGCGTGCTCAGCCTTCCCTACGCCATGTCCCAGCTCGGCTGGTCCGTCTCTCATTTCAATTCTCATGATTCAGTTCAGTTCTTACATTTTCCATGGATGATCCATATAATGTCACAGATCATGATTCGTTCGCAGGCCGGTCGGCGTCACGGTGCTGGTCCTGTCATGGGTGATCACGCTGTACACGCTGTGGCAGATGGTGGAGATGCACGAGTGCGTCCCCGGGAAACGCTTCGACCGGTACCACGAGCTCGGGCAGCACGCGTTCGGCGAGAAGCTGGGCCTCTGGATCGTCGTGCCGCAGCAGCTCGTCGTCGAGGTGGGCGTCAGCATCGTGTACATGGTCACCGGCGGCCAGTCGCTGCAGAAGTTCCACGACGTCGTGGTCTGCGGCGACATCGGCAAGTGCGACGGCAAGCGCGACATCAAGCTCACCTACTTCATCATGATCTTCGCCTCCTGCCACTTCGTGCTCTCCCAGCTCCCCAGCTTCCACTCCATCTCCGGCGTCTCCCTCGCCGCCGCCGTCATGTCGCTCAGCTACTCGGCGATCGCGTGGGCCGCGTCGGCGCACAGGGGAGGTCGCCGGACGTGGACTACGGCCTGCGCGCGACGACGACGCCGGGGAAGGTGTTGGGCTTCTTCGGCGCGCTCGGCGACGTGGCGTTCGCGTACGCCGGGCACAACGTCGTGCTGGAGATCCAGGCCACCATCCCGTCGTCGCCGGACAAGCCGTCCAAGAAGCCCATGTGGAAGGGCGCCGTCGTCGCCTACGTCATCGTCGCCGCGTGCTACTTCCCGGTCTCCCTCGTCGGGTATTGGGCGTTTGGTAACCAAGTTGATGATAACGTCCTCATCACACTCAGCAAGCCCAAGTGGCTCATCGCCGTCGCCAACATGATGGTCGTCGTTCATGTCGTTGGCAGCTACCAGGTATGTGATGTATACATTTTATCGGATAATGGAAAAATGGAATTG
The DNA here is from genome assembly GCA_015844335.1 of Chrysopogon serrulatus. Taxonomy (NCBI): domain Eukaryota; kingdom Viridiplantae; phylum Streptophyta; class Magnoliopsida; order Poales; family Poaceae; genus Chrysopogon; species Chrysopogon serrulatus. The sequence goes on along the minus strand of JADLZL010002929.1, from coordinate 42,686 downwards.
ACCCGGGGGAAAAAATTTCTAGATCATCCTCCCTCGGTCTCAAATTATGTCATTTCAATTTTCACGAAGAGTTTAAGTATCTCCAGATCATACGTCTGAAATTGTGAGTGCATTATAAGAAAATAATAGTGTTCTATAGTTCTACAGCCAAAAACAAGGTGTCGTGTTGGTAGACATGCATGTACCCTTCGTCTAAAAAAACAATGTCATGGTTTTGTGTTAAGTCAAACTATAAACTATCTTAAGTTCAACTAAATCTATAGAGAATTTGCTATCATTTATGACACCAAATAAATATTGCCCGTCAAATTTAATCATACTTAAGTCTGTTTGGATACTAAAGCTAATTGCTAGCTAGCTAAAAATAGCCCTAATAATGCATCTAGACAAGAGGATTGATAGATGAGCTAATTTTTTTTATCAAGCTTTCAACTAGTGGTTAGCCAAGTAGCCTGCCAATCTTAGCTAATTGAGTTAATTTTTTAGCCTAGTTAGTAACTGGTCTTAACTCTTACAAAGAGGCTCTTATTTTTTTTTTTTTTTGGTGAATAAAGAGGCTCTTATTTTGCAATATATAAACAATAGTATTTTGGTGTATAATTTTAAGTAAGAAAATAAACAAAAAATTCAGGTAGGGTGTCTACTGACATTCAGGAATTTCATAACCAATCAACTTATCAACAACCAGTCGTTGAACCGGCTGGGAAACACACGGAAATCGTCAAAAAAAAAACCGAGTGTTCCAACAACTTCGAAGTACACTGAAATTTAGAATACACGATGACATTATAGAAAATCTGGGTCAATGTCGTGAACAGATGCTAGTATAGTTAATAGTTAAATTGTCGGGCCAATTGTTTGCATGCATTCTTGGCCAACAGTGTTCGCTGTTGGACTCCTATTTGATTTGGGATTTAATACTTTTTCTGTTGTTATTTATGCAATACAGCCTGGCCCATAAGGCAGGTGGTACCTATTAGGCCATTAGGATAAGTAAAAAAAAAAAAAAAAAAATGGGAACCACAACGAACTATATATAATCACAAGTATACTTTAAAAAACAAGTACTTCACAACTGACAAGGTAACGGAAGAAAATTGGGTGGGGACCATCTCCATAAGACAACAGCGATCTATCATAGATTCATGCCACATGTCTATGCATAATCATCTAATACATGAGACTGCTGCATAAATTAAAGAGAAGCAATTAGAAAGAAAAATGTTAACTCTCTCATGCATTGGATGATTATGCATGGACACGTGGCATAAATCTACGAGGGCACCCATGGTTACATCCTTGAGACCTTGACACTACTACAGAAAACTTAACCGAGGCGGTTTTTTTAAGTTAACCGATGCGGTTTTCCTAACCGCCTCGAACATAAGATCACGGTTAATCGTGGCCTTAACCGAGGCGGTTGCTCAACCGCCTCGGTTAACCTTCGGTTAATAATTTCATAAACTAAAAAAATCTAGAGCCCACCGGCGAGCCCGCCGGCAAGCCCGTTCCTGAGCCCATCAGCCAGGGGCGCCGCCGTCGCCTCCACGCCGGCCTCCTTGTTGCCTCCTCACCGGATCTGTTGGCCCGCTGCCCCCTGGTCTGGATTTGCCCGCCGCTATCCACCACGCCGAGCACCTTCACCTTCACGCTCGTCGGCTTCAGATCTGCAACGAGGAAGAGTGAGGGAGATGGAGAGAGAAACAGAGGGAAGAGAGATGAGGGTGAGGCCACCAGATCCGCCGCCAGTAGGCTCCTCCACATCAGATCCAGAGGTGAAGGACGAGGGGGAGCGGTAGGGAGACCTTGATCCGCGAGTTGCAGCCGCCATCCTCCGCACTGAGCGAAGGAGGAAGAGGGAGGTGGCTCATCGCCGCCGCCGCCTCCGCCATGCGCGGCCACATGCCCGGCCTGCGCGCGCCGGCCTGCCGCGGCCGAGGCCGCGCGCCCGCCACGCCAGAGGCGCTGCGCCTAGCCGTGCCCGGGGCAGTGCACTACGCCGCCGCATGGCCGCCGCCACCGACGTGTGGGAGGCCGCCGCTGTCGCGCCTCTAGCCGCTGCATCGCCGGGCCGCCGTGCAGGGGCAGCAGCACCGCCCTCCACTATGAGCATAAGGCAAGGAGAGAGGGGAGGGAGAGAAAGTGAGAGAGGAGGGAGGAAAAGAGGCAGCCGGTGACGGCTAAGGAGGGGGAGAGACAGAAAGAGGGTTAGGGTTTGGTGTGCTCGCCGCTATATATACAAGAGGTCTATTATTGGGCTTGGATGGGCTATTTGGGCCCAATATTTACCGAGGCGGGTCTTATAATGGAACCACCTCAGTTAATGTATTTATCAAGGCGGTTTTGTTAAAACAACCGCCTTAGTTAATTATTATTAACCGAGGCGGTTTTGTTATGAAAACCGCCTCGGTTAATGCATTAACCGAGGCGGTTGTTGTGCCAGCGGCACAGACTGGGTTGGAAACGATTAACCGAGGCTGTTATCGTGTAAAACCGACTCCGAGGCTAATTTTGAAGTGCCTTGCAAAAGATTTTATGTAGTAGTGTGAGATAGTTCTCTGCTAATTTTTTTCTCAAAGAAACAAGTACTTTGCGTGATGGTATAAATGACCTGTCAAGCAATCAATCTGTCATCTTATTACGATCTAATATAGCTTTAACACTGTTATTAAATAGTAAATTTTCAGCAATAAATAAATTATTAAAGATCAAATAGTATATTCTGATAATAAATTAAGAGAAAATAAAACTTTGATTTCCAACACGAATTGAAAGCCAGTCTAGCCACCACACTAGATTGATCAGGTGGTGGAAGAAAATCTAGGAGCTATATGTTTTCCCACAAGTCTTGGTGACATATATAGGGTACCTGTGAACAGTGAGTGTTGTTGATGACACAGTTATATGCGATGCCGGTGTTTGACATGATAGAGGCAGTGCTGGTGATGAAGTTTCGGTTCCGTCCAAGCCTGATGCTCCGCCTCATCGCCCGTAGTGTCTATGTCGGTAATGCTCTATATATCTTATTAGCTGAACTCCGCTGTCTAAGCTCTGAAGGACTGCTCATGATCAAAGTGGCAATGGACACAAGACTGATGAGATATAAGATGTACTTGCAGGGTTCACAATGTTCGTAGCCATCACCATCCCTTTCTTCGGTGCATTGCTGAGCTTCTTTGGTGGATTTGCATTCGCACCGACAACGTATTTTGTAAGCTCCCATTGTTGGTCCATTTACCCTTTTTTGCTGCTACAAAAGTTTATTGCAATGTTTTTAACATCGATATTTGTGTTCTTCCTATATTCTTCCTATTGGACTGGTAATTTAATCAATCATATGATGAATCATTAGCACATATAATCTAGTGTTGAATTGTAACCCGAGAGGATATATACTGAATCATCATGCTTGATTCTGGCAGCTTCCTTGCATTATGTGGCTCAGAATATACAAGCCCAAACCTTTCAGCATCTCATGGTTTACAAACTGGGTAAGAACTAGCAGAGACAATCCCAAGATTATTTTTGTCCCTTCAGTAGAATGTACATATCTGCTTAATCATTCTCTTTATTTTCCATGTTCTTCAGATCTGCATTGTTCTAGGAGTGCTGCTAATGGTACTGGCACCAATTGGTGGACTTCGGCAGATTATCTTGCATGCCAAGATGTACCACTTCTATGAGTAAATATGATTGATTCAACACAAGACCAAGTTTTCTTTCATGGTTAAGAGAAGCTCGACATGTCTCAACTCTCGCGTTTTGAATGGGACATTATTTTTCTACGGCATGGCAAAAAAACCCCACATTGGGCAATGTAATTAGTGCATATTATTACATCTATCTTACCCAAGTTTTTATTGTGCAATACAGGATGGCACGATCATATTCGAACCTTGTTCCTACTCATGACGATCTGACGTGTCATGTTGTTCTGTTAATTATGCCTAAACCTAGAAGTTTGTTTTTGAGATACCATGTACATGTGTATTTCTTGTATGTCTATATTTTAGGGCAGAGTTGCCTCATTTCTGCATTGTTAGGAAGAATGAGTTGTGTGTTTTATTTGTATTTTTATCCATAGGTTTTTTTTGGGATAATTTTTTTTACATTGATAGTGCCCAATAACATCATATTCCATGGCTTCAAGAAACAAGTGTGTGAAACTCGATCATAGATAAATTTGAGGTCTATACCTCTTCATCGTATAGTTTTCCCCGTGCTCATCTTTGGTCGTCTCAAGTATAGGGACAACCCGAAGGTCACAGTAGGTTCTTAACTATGGTTGATTGCTGTCTTATGAAGAAAAAAATCTTTGGTATGTTTAATTCAATAATTCAATATTTTGAGATTGCATTGTGGTTGTCACAGATTGCATATATTGGATGGATCATTGCAGATACTATTCTGAGTTTCAATGGAGGCTTGTCCTTGCTGCCTTTTTTTGGTGTTGTGGGGGGGGGGGGGGGGGGGGGGCATCGTCTTTAGTATGTTATGCGGAACCATGGACGACGCCAAACTATTGAGATTCAGGTAGGCCCCCTTTTAGATCCTTGGTGATGGCCTGAGGGGCTAGGGGAAGCAAGTACTCCATAGGAGAAGATGAAGGCAACTTAACTATGGACACAAGGAAAGCATTTTATTGAGATATGTTTTCAGAAAATGTTATAGGCTCATATTTTTTTTTCTCGAATACGCAAAAGATTTGCGCATCATTGCATTTAAGAAAGGAGTTTTGTTACAAAGTTAAAACGGTGCGCTTTGGGGATTACATGTTTTACAAATTACTCTCTCCCTAAGCGCCTAGTCTAGAGGCTATTACTCGCGAAGTAAACAACGTAGGTTGGCCGCCCTGGCCTTGAGGCCGCTTAGGCGCGCGAGCCCCCACGCCCCTTCCGCCGTGTCGGCCCGGATTGGTCGGGGAAGAGTACCCTCATGGCCTCGACGTGCGGCGACGCGGAGAGCTTGTCAACGAAGATGCCGTCAGATGCCTTCTTCGCCGTGTTGGCTTTGTCCGCGCCCTCCAAGTAGCCCATGCGCTTCATGACGAGGAACTCCCCGCGCTTGGAAACCGGCACCCTCGGCGATGGCTGCTAAGCAGCTATTCTCCTGGCCCGTGTCGGCAACCTGGGTTGTGGCGTTGCACGGGAGATTGGCGGCAACAGGCGGGCGTTCTTGATCGAGATGCGCCGCCCACGAAACTTCCCTCAGCGGAGGCTAGCAGAGGTCCTCCGCCCATGGAGCCACTCTTCGTTGGAGGCCTTGCTGGAGGCCGCTCCCGCGGGTGGCCTCCCGACTGCTCGGGGGCCGCCTTCGCTGGCCGTGGCGCGTCGGCGAGGATGGCTTCAAGCCTAGGGCACTCGCCGTGGTTCCCGTGGCGGGACGCCAGGCGGGCGGCGTCTGTGGGCTTCACCTCCTACTGCAGCCTGCGGCTGGGTGATGCGGGGAGGAGGCATTCCCGCCCCCGCCGAACCCCAAAGGGGGAGCAGCACATCCACGCCCCTGTGTGTCGAGTGCCGCCGTGGCATGGCGGCGGGCATCCTCCGTAGCCAGACATACGGGCGGACGGGGCTCTCGACGGCCTGTCCGAGATAGGGCGGCTCCCCGGCTAGTGGGCGTACCGACCGCTCTGGTCGCCGAGTCGACGGCCCGGATCGCGGGGTGCCGACATGGTGCCGACGGCGGCTCCCGTTAGCAGTATGGTCGCCTCGCCTAAGGTCCCTCGGATGGCTAAGGGGCCTCGGGCGGCTCTGCTGGGCTGGGCATCGGCAGGGCGCCGGCCGAGGGGCGGACGCCGGGGCGCTGTGCCGCCCAGAGGCCAGCCGAGGCACGATCGGGCTCGACCCTAGCGCTGCACCTTGGGTCGCTGCACTGCGCCCTCTAGGGATCGTGCCTGGCCGGGTGGCTCCGCCTCTAGCCGGGCGGGCGCCTCAGGCTCCACTTGGTGCCGCCTGCCTCAGGCTCGTGGGCGGCGCTCGCCGAGGCCCACCGCCAGGGGGCGTGCACGGCCGCCTTGTTCGGATCGGGCGCCCACCTGCCGGGCGGCCGACATACTGGGTGGGGCCATGCGTGGGCCGTGAGGCCACCTCGACGTAGGTGCGTCCTCGGCCCGCTGCCATACCGCTGCAGGTCTCGCCACGGGCTATCCCTAGTGGCCGGCTGCCGTCGCTGTCCGACATCCCTCCCGCGGTGGCGTGAAGCTAGGCAATGGGACTCCATGCCAAAAGTGGCGAGATGGCGATTTATCCGGGTTGGGGCGGCCGCGGGCGGCGGCCGCGCTGACGCCTCGGGATGTCCGGGATGCCGCAGCCAGCCCGACCAACCATCGAAACATGTGGTCGCCATCATGTTGTCGGGACAAAGGGCGCCCCCCCTGGCTTTCCATGCGTCCAGTGGCGGGTCCGCGAGCATGGTGGTGAGGCTGTCGCCTCCCCCGGGCCGCCACAGGGGATCCTCGGCAGCTCCGTGCTGAGAAGCTGGCGTTGCCCGCCTGTTCCCGCCAAATTCCGCTGGGCCGGGCGCGGACGCTTGCAGTCCCGCTGCTGGAAAGTGGTTGGTGCTCTGGCAGTTGAAGTGCTGGGCTGGGGTCTTGTGTAGGTGGCGACCCGTGGGCGGTGGAGAGGTAGTCGAGGCAACGGTTCAGACCTCTCGCCGTGGGCTGTACCCCCGCTTCTAACACTGTGGCCGCCTGGCTGGCTGACGCTGAGCTCGCGCCTCGCGCCTCGGGCTCGGTGCCGCGGGCAGACGAAGCCGCCAACCATCTCTCGGCCTCAGTGCCGAGGCGCGACGACTAGGGGCCTAGCCGCCGGTGAATGGGCACTCGACCGGGGCTTCCCGACTGGGGTTGCAGGTCGTTTCTTCGGGCAGCGGCGCCGCTTGCCGCGGGCGGCGACGCTGTGCCCTGGCAATCGGGCCCTACTGCGCTGGTGAACAGCACCCGCTGGGGCCTCCGCCTTTGGGCGCCGTTGGCCGCCTCGCCGACGACGCCGAGGCATGTGACGCCTCGAACGGGTGATTTGCAGGGGCCTCTGCCGCTGCCATTCTCTCGCCAAGCCCGGGCAAATGAGGGCGAACTAAGGCCTGGGATCGGCAAAGACCCGAAGCCGCGATAAATGGCCGCCTGACGGGGGGGGCCTCTGGCTCAAAAGAGTGAGTCGTCGCCGCTATCCGAATGCGCCGGTGAAGTCTCCATCCCTCCACTCGCCGCTTTTGACCGACTCCGGCCGAGGGGGAAGAAGGGAGCGTTTAAGGCGAGCGGCTGCACGGCGGCCGAAGGGAGGGCGTTTCTCCCGACCGCCCTCGACGCAGCGAGGCTAGGGCGGCGGGGGAAACAGATGGGCGCCGCTTGGCCGCGGACGCCGTGCTGCGGGAGGTCCCCGGGCGACGATGGGGATGGCCGGGCAGCGGTGCCGCCAATCGCGGTAAAAAGGCGGGGCGAGGCTCCTCCGCTGGGGGCAATCGGGGCCGAGGACGCGTTCGCACCGGCCGAACGGGGCCTGGCGCAGCGGCAGTGGCCGTGGTTGCCCAGGCGTAGGGAAGAGGGCTCACAAGGGAGTGAGAGAGGGGACGCACGCGGTCGGACCCCGCGTTCCTCCGCCGCACTGGGCGGGCGGCGCGGGCGCACGCAACGACAGGCGTGGCGGCGGGCCGAGCGTAGGGCTGCAAATTGGGAGTTAAGGCCAAAGTGCGCCGCCGGGTTGCGCCGGGCGCCCCGCCCAGGGAGGGCGCTGCTCGCGCCCCCCGCCTGTGATCGGGGCCGGCCGCGGAGGCCGGCCGCGGCCGGGCCCAGGCGGCGCAAGCCGCGAAACTTCGCGTCACCCACGGAGAGGCAGGGGGGAGGGGCGGGCGTGCGCCGGCGGCGGGCCGAGCCTGCCGTAGCGCCAGGCGGCGCGGGCGGGGCATTGGGAGCCGAAGCCGGGCCGGCAGCCCGGCGGCCAGCGGCGTTAGCGCCGGGGCGGGCTGTGGCGGGCAAATCCCGAGAGGGGGCGGTGGAGGAGAGAGAGGGAGGTGGTGGGGAAGGGGCGGGCGCCCGGCCCGGGTGGCGGGCGGCGCCGCCGCCGGGCGGGCGGGCGGGTCGGGGGCCGGGGAAGGGCTAGGTCATGGAAGGGGCAGACGCCACCCTCCTACCTTCAGAATTTGTTCCTTTATAGGCTCATATTTGAGAGAGCCCAAAAATTACAAGATCTCGCCATTCTAATTTCAGATCAACCCACTACAACATAAACCCCCTTGTATTGCAACAGTTGTCTACAAACGCTATAAAGATGAGTTTTTCTCTTTTACAGTGATCTCTCTCTCTCTCTCTCTCTCTCTCTCTCTCTCTCTCTCTCTCTCTCTCTCTCTCTCTCTCTCTCTCTCTCTCTCTCTCCAGCCAGGCTAATATTTCATCTGCTGGCTCTGTCCCACCCTTAAGCACAAGCTGGAAGGAATGCAAGAATGGTCCATTGTACTTGTAATTCCGCGAAGGCATCTTGGTATAATCATTTCATTGTTTTGGCATATCACTTGAAGTTCTTTCCCCAAACAGGTTTCTGAAGCAGCTTTAGCTTCACTGATGAAATGATTGCTTGTGAAGCTAAAACCCTCGGGAAACATCTTTATTGCTAAACGAGGCCTTAACAGGGCACTCCGTACATGAACGAATAGATGTATCTTTCTCTCCGTATGTAAGTGTAATAATAATGTCCAAATAAAGTGAGGCAGTACATATTATTTCCACATAATATATTCAATCATCATATATATAGGTAGGCTAATATTTCATCTGCTGGCTCTGATCCCCACCCTTGAGCATAAGTTGGAAGGAATGCAACGATGGGCCATTGTACTTCAGTGAAGGCATCTTGTTTTTGTCCTGGTAGAAGAGCTTCATACTTGCAGTGACCTGAGCCGTGCCCTGTTGTAATTCCGAGGCGAGACGCCGGCCAAGATCCTCCGACAAGCCGACTCCTCTCCCCAGAGGAGAAACTCTGAACAATTCTGTCGCCGTCGGCAGTTGCATCGTCCGGCTGTCGATGCAGAACCGGGGCGCATGCGCCCACGCAAGGGCGACGCCGGAGTAGGAAACCACCACTTCGCCGCCGGTGTAGCACCACGGCTGCAGGACATGGACATGGCGAGGGTTGTCGACGTGAACCTTGAGACTGAACACAGGCGAAACGACAAGCGCGTCAGTAGCATTATTGCTGTCAGCTGGTACTAATAGTCCGGCGTAGCCATCCAGCTGGATGGAGAATTCCGGCGCTTCCCTGCTTGCGTCGAAGGCGTAGGTGCAGAGCATCATCAGCGCTAAGATGGACGGCAGCGTGCACATGGCAAGCGCCACATTGGCTACGACCACGCTTTTCTCCCAGCAGCCTCTCGACCTGCTGCTTCTTCTGATGCCTTCTTCTTCTTCTCCAAACGACATGACAGCTTCTTCATCTATGTCCGCCATGCTTTGCTTCCTGCTGACTTTGGGAGTTTGTTGGGTACGTAAAAAGTGCAGCGCAAATTAAAAAGAGTTCAAGTTTTATTTCCTGGGTACTAGCTGGATCTTGTAGTCGCCGCCGTCGTTGGTGCCAATGCAAGTCCAAATCGAGTTCCAATCCGTAGCCCAGCTGAAGCCGTTTCCGACGTTACGTACGTTGTGAACTTGATCCGAATCAAGCGTGGTTATCAATCATCATGCAAACCGGCCTATTTATTTTAGTTTGAACAACACCTATACCACACCGCATACGATCCCTCTCCAAACTCCAAAGTCCCAATGGCGCACAACAATGGCGGCGGCGGCGGTGGCTGTGGTTGCCACTCCTGGATGCTGGCAACGATCCTATACAACGGCTTCTTCTACATCTTGCTGATGCTGATAATACCTTGGGTGAACTCCACCGCGTACGCCGACGAGAAGCCAACCACGTGCGCCGTCGAGCTCGCCGGCTTCACGGGTCTCCAGCAGGCGCCTCCTGGGGCGGCAACCTCGCCAGCCTTCGACCTCGTCGTGCACGTCAGCAACGGCCACGCCTCGGGCGGCCTAAGGCACGGCGGCGGAGACGTGGTCGTCTCCTACGCGGGGGTTCCGCTGGCGCACGGGCGCACGCCGGCCTTGGAGCTCGGCAGCAAGGAGGCCGCGGCGTTTCCGGTGAAGGCGACGAGCGCGGGGGGCGGTGGGCGTGCCCGGCGATCTGTCTCGGCTCATGGCGGACGAACGGAGGTGGGGCATGGCGCAGCTCCAGATTGAGTTCGGCTTCGCCTCGGACTCCTTCGTCTGCGACGTGCTGTTGGACGCCCAGCCGCGTGCGTTCGACTGCTATCGCCCTGCCTATTATGATGATTATCAGTGATATATATAATGCCCGCGCTAACGCAAATTTTATCTTTAGGATGCACATGAAAACGATGAATAGTTATTATATTTGTAATTGTTTTTTTACCATGAATACAATTTGGAGGCACTTTATCATATCAATAAATAGTAAAGTTATTTTCATTGTAACCATCTAGGTTACATTGTGCTCAAGGCCTTAATCATGTCTTAAAGATATTCAGGTAGGTTGCTAAAATATTTGTTTGCATGACTCGTCAAAATATCGGCCAAGAATTCTGTCCTTAGTGTTGTTGATAGCTACATGACAAACAATAAGTAAGTTAAGTTATTAATTTCACGATGGCAAATACAAAGCACCAGACTTACATATGTGCTCCTACTCTTAATCCTAGTGAGTAGTGACTCGAGACTAAATTTTTGAGCTAAAGCTAATTATCATATTGTGCGTGTCATAAAAAAAATTGGGGAATCAAGCCTGACAGAAGATTAAAAAAAATTTATCTTTTTTCATACTCTCAACTGTCTAAGAGCAGGATATGCAACAAAGCAAAGGTATTTCAGTAACATCTCTATCTCTTCTCTACAACTAAAACATACCCATTGTCAACGTCTACCGGCAGCACCAAAACACTCAGCGCTCCAAGTCTACCAGCGGGGTACATCCTCCTGCCAGTCAATGAATACGCCCCGGCAATTGCACTACTAGCTATCTACTAGGCCCATCACAGCATGCAGCAATCAGCAGCAGCAGCTAGCTATCTATCTACCGGCCCAACGAAGGAAGGAAAGTTGGCACGCGCGCCATCATTGCGAAAGCAACTCCCGAAGATGCAGCAGTAGCCAGCAGCACACAGGGAGTCCGCCCCTGCAGTTTCTCCCCTGTCCCCTCCTTGATAAAAACATCTGCAACCTCTCCTCAACGTCACTCATGCACGCGCCGCCGCTGGAAGTACTGCTGGTCTTCTAAACAAAAAAATTAAAAAAGAGCACTCAAGGAAGTTGCAATTTATCTACGGTCAACATATCAAACTCGTAATTACACTAACTAAAAAGCTAACTCCCAGCTCTGTGTCCAGCAACACCTAAAGATATAATTTGGCAAGAATAGAGAAAGAAAATCAAACATTAGGATCTTGGCCGTGTCACCTCCTGAGAAGAACATGAGCAAGGAAAAAGGTAAAGGAAAGGGGAAGAAGAAACCGTTAAATGATATATTCACGAAGAATATCATATATAAGGAGGTTCTAACTTCACAAAATAGGTAATGTCTCACGTGTTCTATTTTTTATATTCGTGTCCTTTATTATTGACATTTGTCGTATCCATCTGTATTTTGGATAATAGAGAAATTGTAAAAAAAAAAGAGAGATAACTAGTGTATGACTTATTGACATGTTATTAATTAGATGTATAGACTATACAAAATTTGAAACTTGATGGTTATATTATTTTAACTTGTCTGTTTTCCTCGAATGGTTAATATTTACCTTTATATATAACAAACTATTAATGCATGAGTGAGTAACATTGACTGCCGTCAAAAGTTGAAGTTATATTTTAACTATTTATCTTCTTTAAGAGTTATATTTTAACTATTTATCTTCTTTAAAAAGGACTTATGTAATATTGATGTTCCAAACATCATGATTGTACTACCTATTAAAGTTTCAAAAAAATAAGTGTATAACACATGCTCATACATATGTTATTATGGTATTACGTGTTCCCGTTGCAATGCACGGGCATTTATCTAGTATTCCAAACAAAATACACGGCCATATAGCTTTCTTGTTAGTAAGGTGAGCAATGAAGCAGCTACAAGTAAGCCAACAAAAATTTTGCAAGTCTTATGCATAAATATAAACAGTTGTCTGCATTACAGAAATTTAAAATGTGTGCGGTCCTTGTCGTTCACACATACCAACGCGAGTTTTTATTTACCCTTTTTTAGGTTCCTATTAGAAATATAAACTAGAAAAGCACTCCAACGCGTGAAGCGTATCAAATGTGATGACCACCATAAACATGACCGCTTAGACAAGAATTCCACACACACCACACGAAGACGTGCAGGTGCACTTTCACTGGAACACTGTTCGGGGCATTGCCAAACTACCGATGCTCGCTCCCATAGGATGAGCTTAATTATTGACAACGCTATATGCCTAGCGCAGCTAATTAGCCCGCGCACGTTCCATAGTAGAATCTATGATTCAGTCGTGACAACCAACATTGGCGACTATGGTATGCAGGCACATTGTCTCGTGCCGACCTTGTTTCGCGCAAAGCACGGTCTAGAAACAACTCTCGCATCTATGAATGAAAAATAGATCGGATACGGACGGATATCACCGATACCATATTTATTTTCATATTTTTTGTCCGAATTCGGATTCGAATACGGATAGTGTCATTTTTGTCGGAGAGGATACGATTGGACATCGACACCATAAATATGCGCGATTTGAGTAGTCGGATACGAATACGGTGCCGGATGTTGAATATCCGGACTTCGAATATGAATAGATCTAAATCTCTATAAACGAATTCGATTCGAGCGGACGTCGCTTCAACCTTTGGACCGAAGATAGTGGTGACCTGAAAACCAGGAGAACCAGGAAGTAGTGTGCGGGGCCAAGGGGTCGTCGGTGTCGAAGTCGAAGTTGGCTCCACGCCACATTTTCTTTTAGCATAATGTTCTTGGTCAGAGCTTCCGGCTTTCTGTCAGGTGGCTTATCATCAGCTAGCCTGCTACTCCCTCCGTCCCACAAGTAATTGCACTTATTTGACTTCTACAAATTCTGTTTGACTATTTGTCTTATTTAAAATTTTTAATAAATATTATTTATTTTATTATGATTTATTTTATCACTAGACATATTTTTATAATAATTTATTTATTTTGTTGTTTGTATAAAAAAAAATTAAATAAAACGAATAGTCAAACAAGAATCATAAAAGTCAAAGAAGAGCAATTAATTATAGGACGGAGGGAGTACTTTTTTTGTGGAATGAAATATCAATCTGTCACGAACCCAACTTGAATTCACTCACAAATCAAACTACAGCAATAATCAAACAGTTTGTAGGCTAGCACTGCCGGAACCCAGATGGACTAGAAGATAGGGTCATGGCCGCCGGGCCGAGTGGACGAGCTCCTGCACCATAGGCTAGGGTCCCAATCCTGCCTAGGACTAGGAGTAGAAGAATCCTGCGGCCTGCAGTCCTGCACAGGCAACGACGTCGGCCTGCCTGAACAGCTAGCTATAGCTTAGCTAGCCTGCTCCCCAGCAGCGGGGAATCCGGGCACGCGCTGCAGGTGTTGTGACAACCCACCACCACGGTCTGGACCCGAGAAGCAGGCGAGACTTCCACTGCACCCAGCGGACATACTAGCAGTATGGCATTTCCGGAATGCTGCAGCGCGTATGTAGACTGTATCCACTGCATACGCATCCTCAAATGTGCGACGCGTGGACACCGACCGAATCAGACGTTCGCGAGAAAACGCTGCGGCACCGCCTTCTTCCATACGTACCACACTCGGCTTGGCTTCCCTCGGCTTGGCTTGGCCGGCCAGCACGTTGGCTCCTTTGATGAGCGTGGCCAGCCTCTTTTGCCTTCGACACTGTAACACAGCCGTCGCATTACAGACTTGAAAACCATCCAAGATGGCACATGTATTTCATATTCAAAAAAGTTATGTACATTAATCATGTGCTAGATAATTTACAAATAGGTCATTTAACATAATAGCCATCGACACTGATCCTCAACAATTCTCTTTCTATTTTCCACCATATGCAGAGAAAAGTTGCTCCCAGTATAGAGAACTTGACCTTCCTTGCCTGTAGAGCTAGCTTGTGGTGGTATAAGCCACTCTTCCACCTAGTATAGGAAACTAATTTAGCACATTCATGGACTAACCTATTATATGTTCTACTAAAGAAAAAAAAAAATCTGAAATTAGCGAAGCTCCGGCTTAGGTCCTTCATCATCTGTTGTAGCACAGGGCCAATTTCTAAATTGTGAACATTGCACTTCTCCCATGAAGAGAGCATCAATTGACAGTGCGTCTCCATCAGTTACACCTCTATGATGCACATACAGAATCCCATCTTGATAAGCCATTGGTGATTTGATCTCCTCGACGGCAACAGGTGTGACACACACCAACAAAATAAGCAAAAAGACCTATTTTTGTCAAGGTGGCAACTGTCAAGTTCTTGGTTGAGTCATCAAACTTGACATATATACAGTTGCCCAGATTATATAGAATGTCTACAGCTTTCCAGAGTGCGGAGATACTCTTTGTACCAAACACTATGCCTATGCCTGAAACCTGCAAGAAGAGTCGAGAACTAGAGAAGCATTAGGAAACCTGGCTAAACAAGCTTCTTCTGAAGCACAGAAACCATGTTTGATTCACAACTCGATAGATTCACACAAGGTTAATGCTCCAATGTAAGGACTTGGCTCCTCTCATTACCATCATTACTAAGAATCATGTTTGTTGTACATTTACAAACTCCCTTTGCCTCAATTCTTCTGAGTAGGCCCCCGGTGTTGCACTCCTAAATTTTTACCTCAATTGGCTTGGCAAAGTTGCAGATTTTGTCTAACAAAAAACATTAACATACACCAAATCACTTCATGTGCACCTATACTGTCTGAAAAACCAATGTGTGAAGTGAGAGCTTAAGAGGGATAAGGGGGACCGAACCTGCTGCGCGAGAGGGCCGGAAGCACGACTGTTCCCGCCGCAGGAGCGCGCGAAGAACAAAGCGCGACGGAACAGAGGCGTCAGCGGGCCGCGGCGACTGAGATGGCCGGACGCGTGGAGCGGACGTGGGCGGCCGGGCGTCGTGGCCTAGCACCGGTGCTGCAGCAGCTGTGCAGGAGGGCGCGATGGTGGCGTGCAGCTCGTGGACGGCTGCGAGCCCCTAACATGGGGCGGTGGCCAAGGCCCCCGGCCATGCCGCCGCAGGTGAGAGTCGAGGGAGGGGCAGTGAAGCCGAGCACGACCTGGGATGGAGGACTCGCAAGGCTGCCGCCGGAGAGTTGGCGGTGGCGATGGGGAACTGGGGATTGGGGATGGCGTTCTGAGTAGGAGCGAGCCCGTGAAGGAAAGCCGAGCCTGGGACAGGAAGTGACGGCTTCCTCGTCGCCACGAGCCGAAGTGTTGACGAAGCCAAGCCGATAAGAGTCCTTTCTCGTGAGCGTCGTCTGATTCGTCGTGTCGTAGGCTGAGGCTGCGTATGCAACCGATGCGGATTGCAGACGCGATGCAGCGAATTTATTTCCGGAATAAAGGGTAGAGAAGAAGAATATGCAATCAAATGCATCTACATATCGTGTAATGTAAAAACAAATCAAATTTGGATATATACGTTTGGATGGATGGAGAAGCTAAAATTGAAGAAAACTCGCATGCAAGCATGCTACTACCATACACGAGCTAGCTTATAGTCTAGTCTAGCTAGTACTCGTCTAATTAATCATGCAGCGAAGTCAAACCAATTCTGCCGAGCAAAGACGTTGCACGATGCAACCTCCGGCGGCTGCGCTCCACCCACCCTCGCCGTGCACCACATCCGACGACTCGCCCTCGTCGCGTCGCCCCTCGCCGCCGTCCTGGAACAGCGCGATCTGGACCTCGACCTCCAGGGCCCCGACCTTGCCGGCCTCGTCGGCCGCGCGGGCACGCAGGTGCTCCGGCAGGCCACTCATGCCGGCGTCGTCTGTCCGCGCCGCGAACGGCACCTCCCGGCGCCCCTTCCCCGGCACGCAGAAGCCCGGCACGCGGCCTGACGCGACCGTGAAGCCGCCGTACGTCACCGCGGCGTCCCCGTGGTTGTAGCACCGCCCGTGGCGCGCCGGTTGCCGGCGTGCAGCTTTCCACGGAAAAAAGCCGCCGGCGGTCGGGGACGAGGATGACGACGTGTCGTTAACGATGAGGAGGCCGGTGGTGGTGGGCTCGAGCTGGACGGCGAACTCTTGGGGCAGGTCGTACACGGCGTAGTACCAAGGGAGTATGATGATTACAGAAACAAGCAGGGCGAGTTGGCACACATCGGTGATGAACAGGCGGGAGCGAGGCATTGTTGTTGTTGTGATCGTTGTTGTTGTTGTTCTTTACATATAGATAGATAGATAGAATTTCTCGCTGGATTGGATACAATCTTTGTCTCCCAAAATATATATTAGATAGATCCGGAAGGCACGGTCAAGTCGGAATCAAATTCTGTAGCCCAGCCGAAGTGGTTTCCGAGCTTGTTCTAAAGAGTCTAAGGCGGATGTCGTTGTCATGTGATTAATTTTGATCTGTGCATGTGCGCGTGCTCGGCATTGCTTACGTATATCGGATTCAGCTCCATAGCCTCAGGGGCCTTTTTACTTTCTTGTTTTTCTTTTTACCCACTCACTTGATTGTTATTTTCGTTATACACTTGATTTAGGGATGTGAATGGATTGAACCCGACTCATTGAGTAGTTGGATAAAAACAAAGCCTGAAAGCACGCATGAAAAGGGCTGATCCGGTCGTCACATAATAATCATTTTAATTTGTTGACATTTTTAATGTTTTCTGAATAAACATGGTTGATCACAACTTGTAACATGCCTATGCTTGGAAGGGGACCAACCAATATCATATTTTGGAAGTAACTAGCAAACATGTCTATGTATTGTAATGGAACCCAATACTTAACCTTAGAATCAAATTAACTATGTACCTTTTCTTAGACACAGTTTGTTTCTAACTCATTGGGTGCTTGATCGAACCCAATGTGTCCTGACAGTACTTGGCCTAAAAGCATAAAATGAGCCAATATGATTGAAACCTATTGTCTCAAAAAAAGATAGCTAGGTTGACCCAATTGTCATATAATTTTTTTCTTAATTTGTTGATGTTTACGGTTTTTTTTTCTGAACATAAACATAATTGATCATAACTTGTAACATGTCTATGAGTGGATCGATATTTTTTCTGAATATAAACATGGTTGATCGTAACTTGTAGCATGCCTATGTTTGCGACTGGATCTATCAAGGAATATCAAACTTTTAAAGTTAAAAAAAAAACTTGATTAGGAGAAGGCTGGCGGGAGAGAGTCCGAGCTCACTACTCAAACAAGACGACGCTTCTTATACAATCTTCAAAAGTACAGTATCGATCAGGCGGACCAAATATGCCTACTCATCCCTCCATTCTAAATTATTATAAATTATTCTAAAAATATTGGTGAGTCAAAATATTTTAAGTTTTATTCAAATTATAAAAAAGAATTGCAAAGATTATGAAATTAATTGAAAATATAATTAATAAAGAATCTAATCATACTTATTTGATACCACAGATGTTATTAATTTGTTATATAAATCAAGTCAAGATTCTTTAAATGACTTACAATTTAGGATAGAGGGAGAAAAAAAATAATCATTACAAGTAAGTACTGCATCTATCATCTACTAACAAGTGACTTAAGCCTAAGCAGGTGATCTGAAATATCTGATGCCCAGTTTTCCAGCGCGAACGTGGTGCACGGCGTGAAGGTCGTCGTCGGCTTGAATTCGCTCCACCACCACCACCCGCCGTCACCTTGCACGACACCCACGCCGGCCTACGAGAGCCGTCGTCAGCCCTGAACAGCTTGACGTCCACCTCGAGCTCCGCCGCTGCTCCATCGGCGGCGCGCCAGTCCGCGGCCATTATGCGTTCGCGGAGCGCCGGGGGCAAGCCGACGCCGTCGGCCCACGCCACGAGCGGCACGTCGCGCGCCTCCCCGGCGGCCACGCAGAACGCCGTCGTGCGGCCCCACGCGACGGTGTGGCCCGCGTACCGCACATTGACCTCGCCATTGCTGTAGCACCTGCGCAGCGGCCGCCGGTTCGCGGCGTGCAGGGTCATGTTGAAGACGGTGGAGATGGTGGTGGTGGGCGCCGTCGTCGGCGGTGGCGGTGTCGCGTCGTCGTCGTTGATGCCAGTGACGGTGGCGCCCGCGACGTGCAGGGAGAATTTGGGCGGCCGGTAGCTGAGGATCGTGATCCAGATTGGTGTGGTGAAACACAAGATGAAGAGGATGAGTTTCACGGCTTGGGTTAAGTCTTCCTTGAGAGAATACTGCGCCCGTCGAGGCTTCATCGCAGACGACGTATCTAAGACTAAGATAAACGGATAATAATTATCGTGTTTCGATGTTTATATAGTTATATATATGTATGCACACAGAGATCGATCTGAGGTTAACTGGACTCGGACACGTGTACGTGTAGAGCTCGGAAGTCGTTGAGTCCTTGTCCTATTAGGACAGCTATATATTACCTATGTCTGATTGTCTGTTGTTTTTCCGGTTTTGTAAATAAACAACAACTAACCTTTGAGCGTATATATATTGCAACGCTTGCCACTCCCCGCGCATGGGCAGAGCTTAGGGGATCGGAGACAGAAGTTCAGAAGAAAACACACAAAAAATAGAGGGGAGAGCCTAGCGCAGCATTGAGCGTAAAAGTAGCTGAGTTGGGAAAAACAAAAATGCTGAGTCAACTAGGAGTACTAAACAATGTTTCATCAACATGTGCTATACAAATGCTTAGCAAACAAAATCCATCTCCAAATTAAATAAAATGTTGAACTCCTGTAGTAAAAAAAATTCAAAAGTAAATGTTGAATTTAACTGGTAAACACTTATGTTGAACATATAAAAATGCTGAAAAGGCGTTTTAGCAACATGACATGACACGAACGAAGAAAAAAAAAAAAGGAAAAAAAGGACTCATAAAGTTTATTAAAAAATGTTGACTAGTTCTAAAGGAAAAGAAAACAAAAAGGAACTCTTCAGCCAAATTAAAGCTTGATATATACCATAATAAATACAAAGTGTCAGTGTTTATGACCACCGGTGAGTAATCTAACAATTTACCCTAACAGATTGGATCAGAGGTGCAGGGCTTGTTTGGTTTATAGACTATAAGAAACCAAACGCGCCTGCAATAATAACATACCGAAACACAAGAACTGTTTATACTGGTTTGGATGGGGATTCCCTACGTCTAGTGTATGAGAGTATATATATTTATAGTGAAATTTTACAGTGCTTGGAAAAAAGTAGAGCCATCCATTTGGATAGATCGGATGGCTATAAAATAAGAAGAACCAATGTAGAGGAACTTAAGTCGTGGACCGGAACCTAAAATACGTGGGCCAGGAACCTAAAATATATAAATTAGAAATCATAATACTGAAAATAAATTTAAAGGGTAGAATAGTACTTTCCCTGCCCCCTAACTCCTTGTTAGATTACTCTGATCGGTTTCGCCGCCGCCGATTACTTCTCCGATCAGCACGTCCGCTCCCCTGACACCGCAGGCCAATGCGCCCCCGTTGGCACCCACGCACGTTGCCTACGCCCATCCATCTGCAATGGCGCTATCTGTCCAGTCGGTGAGCAGCGCCTCCCGTTCGTCGTCGATGGCGGCGGCGGCGGCGTCAACTCCGGTGTAGGAGATGGAACACATTGCGATTAGCAGAACCAATGCAGACACTCTGGCCTCTATTAGAATCCTCTGCCACTCTCCTAGAAAGCACTTTTAGGAGTTGAAATCGATAAAGCTTTTAGCTGCAGGCCGGCGACAGTGATTCGAAGGACAGCGGCGAGCCCCTGCAGACCGTCGGCCAACAACAGGCGGACCAAGAAGGATGACCTTCGAAGGGAATGATCATATCAATTACTAAAGTACCCTTATTTATAATATATTACAGTAAATGGTTCAGAATAATTCGATGAGGAGGAACCGGCGGTTCCATCCCAGCACCGTAACAAACCTCATACTTATATGCACCAAATATTGGGTTCAGTCTCAAGTAGGGGGAGAATGAGATGGGAATGTGATCCTCAGGGTGCCACAACCCCAGCTTATATGAAACGGAAGGGTAACATTCGGGTTACCTCTGATAATCAGCCATTTTACTATATATATAGTTCCCTTACTAATTATGCTTAGCTTGGTTATCTTTTTGTTAATATCGCATTCTACCATAGGTACCAAAGGAAGATCCAAGTTTTTTATCAGGCCATTAATTTCCACGTTTTTTTTTTTTTTGCTAATACTAAGGATGTGCTAGTTTTCAAGTTAATCAAATGTGCGTTGGTTGACTCATGCAGTTACTTGAGAGGAATTCATTGTCTAAGATGGATTGAAAAGAAAAGGAAAGAGCATTATTAATTCCTAAAAACGTCAGTTTGTCTTCATCCAGCGTTTGCCCCACATCCACGCTGATCCTGCGAAGGAAAAACCGAACAGAGTCACCAATCGCAGCAGAGTGAAACGAAGCGGGAGAATCACCGAACAAGCCACTTCGTTGAGTTTTATTAGTTGTGTAGAGAGACAAAGAAGGCATGGCAATTCCACCCCCTAAGGCACCAAGAATGTTTGTCTTTCCCCTGAAAATAAAAACAGTCAACTATGTAGAGAGACTTAAAACAATTTTGGCTCACTTCCATTACATTTAAATAACGGAAATACAGATGTATCAGACATAAAGCAGAAAGGAAAGAGAAGGGCCTCATGACCAGGAGTCCAGGACCAGGAGAGACTCATGGAGGAGACCTGAGACATAGCCAACTCCTGAACTTGATCTGACAGACCCACAGACTCAACCCAAACAATTGGGGAGAACAAAAGGAGTTAGACTGAGAGCTGATGAGCCAAAATAAACTGATCGTTGCCCTCCATGAACATCTCACACAGCTTCTTTTAGGATGATGCATCTTGATCTCGCCTTGTTGATCGCCAGACTCCACAAGCATGCCTTCCACGGCCCCTCGCCTGCTGAGAGGCCAGAATCTTCTTTGCCACCTTCAGCATGGAGAAATCCACTATCAGACTTAAAACAAATACCATAGAAATGTAGCCCAGTCTGATACCATACCTCTCGTTGCAACACAAGTCCGAAAATCACATAGTAATACATTACCCTCCTCTTTGGTTCAAAAAAGCAAAGGAAATTTTCCATAGGAATGCATTCCTACAGCTCAATTCTATAGGAAAATAAACAAGAGCTCGACCTCTTGGAAAGAATCCTGGCGCGAAAAACTACTGCTCGGGCTCCACTCAGGTTTGTTCGGCGCACTCCTCACGAATCTGCCGCCGGCGAAGCTCCTCCCCCCAAGATCCGCCACAGGCGGCCTCTTCCCTCGCCGATCCACCGCCAGCGAGCACCGGGGCAGCCCCGAAGGAGGTCGAGGAAGCAGCGCACCGGGATCCGCGACCCCCAACACACACGGGAGGTCGCGCCGCCCGCCGATACCGAGGGAGGCGCCGCCAAGCGCCGCAGCACCAAGAGGTCGCGCCCACGGATCCCGCTCCGCCCGCGCCCAGCTCGACAAAGACCTGCGGTGTGCTCGGCCTCGGCATCCTCCCGGACCTCAGCAGCGAATCGCGCTCGACTTGCACTTTGGGCCGTCTTGCGCTCGACTTGCACTTTGGGCCGCCGGAGCTCTCCAAATGGGGTCTCTGGAGCCGCACTCGTCTTGCTCGCGTTTGCCTCACCGAAGCCACCGGCACCTCACTCGCCGAGCCATCATCGTCTAGCATGCGCCATGCGCTGCAGCGACCTTCGCCTTGCGAGCGCGAGTGGAGATGTGGATGGATGGATAAGGACGGACACACCTGTCTGTGTGGTGCGTGTTCTTTTTCCATTTTTTTATCACATGTGGGGCCCACTTAAAAACCAAAACCCAAACCCAGTATCCAAACGATGGGTTGGTTTCCTGAGCCCTTGCCAGCCACGCACAGGATTGGAGAAGTGAACCGCTGCAATTCCTATGGTTTTCACTTTCCTATCCTGTTCCTACCCTACAATCCAAAGGGGGCCTACATACCTTATTCATCATTATCAACCATCTTGCCTTCGATCTTTGACAGCAGCCTGGCCACAGGACGGGAAATCCACTGAACAGTCTCCCACGCACGCAAGAGGCCAATTGCATACGAAGTAACCTGAAGCCATCCACAAATCACATAAACAATCCAGGCATAGATACTTTATGCAGTAATGATGGCACAGACAGTATACATAGCTATTTGTTTCTTTCCTTTACACTAAAATATAAACTTTTTTTTCATTCCCAGATTATGCAGGAACAACTCTTTTTAGCATTACTTGCCACACATGCAGTTTTGATTGGAGAGGGACGACGTCATATACAGTACTCACAAGCTTAGCTAGAATGCATTGGTAGTAGTGTGGAATAGAAAAGGATAATTAAGGCACTAATATCTTAAGATTGAAATTTCTTTTTTTGGATTCTGAAAAGTTTGCAAGCACCATACAGTATCACCAGCATTGACATGACGATTCTATAGTTCGTTACCTTGTATTCCAGGGAAAAGCAGAGCTGTGGGTTGATGAGCCACAGCCCCCCACCAATCCCTCCAACAAGTGATAGCCCTCCAAGTGCCAATAAGCAACATAGATTATCGGCAGAAATTGCACGATAATTCTACAAGTAAAAGAAAAACGAGATAATTTAGTTGATCATTACATGAATAGCACAGGATAATATTTTGTATGACAAAATGAGAAACTTTAGAAAGAAGAAACTAAAATAAAATTAATACATACTGTAGACGCCACACGGAAGGAGTGCGCTACTGACATCACTGCACAGCCCCACCAGCCAACCACATGGATTGAACAAAATATCGACAATATGCATGCAATTATCCAGAGAAATAAAGGTCCTCCGATCATCACAAACAATCTCAATCCTACATGATAAATTAGAGTATAAAGGAATTAATCAATTAACAATATTTCAAATTAAATTATGGATAAAGAGTTGTGCAAGTCTCGATTCATTACCCCAACACCACCAGTAGCCACAGTAGCCCAACAAATAAGAAGAAAATAGAGTACCGCCAAAGTTAAACTGACCGCATATATTGGAAAACTAGATAAGTATCTTGATGAACAATTCCAAAAAGTAGAAGACCCAAACGGAATTGCCCCCAGCACTGAAACAGAGATGCCACCAGAACAATGTGTCGTCCTCACTACGATTCTTCCTCTTAAGGCTCCACACGCGTGCGATGCTAAAAAAAGACTTTAGTATAATATTATATTGCTTCACTAATATTAACTCAGAAAATAAAGAAGATGTTGTTTGTCTTACGCTGGAATCACGAAAATCAACTGTATGATTGATGAAATACTAATAATTGGTCCTGCCCCACGTTCAGTAGAGTTGCAAACAACCGTATGAACATCGCTGTAACAAAAAATTCTGGATGGTTCATTATATCATTCATAATTAAAGAATGCTAATCAATAGGATTGTTCATAGGAACGGTTTACATACAGGGCCGGCCCTGAGATTTTGGGGGCCCAGGGCGAGACTAAAGATCGAGGCCCGCTTGTATTAGTTTGGATGTTAAGCTAAGAGTAATCGAAGTAAAAATTTATCTAAGATCATGGATAAATACGATAAAAATAGGATATATTCGAAATATCAGACTAAAATTAAAATATATTTAAAATATTTTGAAAAAAGAAGTAGAATTTGACTTGAAATACATGCATGCCGGCCCTAGCCTGTAGTCGGAGGCGAGCGTTCATCCATGCAGTTGCTAGGGATGCCTCGTTTCTCCCCGATTCCAATGCAAATACATGTATATGCACGCAGTGCTTTTATTTATATTGCAATATAAATACTATGAGCTCCTGAGTGGTCAGAAGTCTTCGCGGGAGACTTCAGGTTCAGGGCACACACAAGCAAGTGCAGGCGTCGCTAATGCGCAGGTCTTTGCGGCTGCGAGCGTGGCATACTTCAGCCATGCCTCAACAAACTACTACACCGTATACATATATACAGGGGCCCCTGACGTCTCAGGGTGCCCAGGGCGGCCGCCCCGCTCGCCCGCCCCCAGGGCCGGGCCTGTTTACATATATTTTAAGAACCCATACGGCTAGGAGAGCAGAAAGCCAAGAGGCCACAGGCCACAGTACACGACACACATGAATGCTAGTACGTGCTAAACTGAAAGGCCACAGGCCACACGATACACTCATAATTACATGTGCTAACATAGGTCACGATGATAAAGTTTAGATTATGTAAGCCAAAGTGAAAAAAAAAAAAAAAAAACTTTGGCAGCATTAGAGGCACCAAAAAAGCTAAGACAAATAGTGTGTTTAGCAGTGGTAGAGCGTCCTTATTAGCTACAATAGCAAAAAAATTGGCTATATGTTAACGACATGTTTTTTGAAAATCTATATAAATGCTATTAGGGATATTTAATAGAAATGGTGACACCAAACCAAATCTAAATTATTTTTTTTTCTTAAAGATCTAAAGTTTAAAATTATCAGAAGCATACCATGGGTCCTTGAGAGCTGCTGATACTGCGGTCACGGTCTCAACAAATGTGTCACTTGGGGCCTCAACTAATTGTATCACCAACAAAAGAAACACCAGCAGAAAGTGAACCATTGAAATCATATTGCTGACCGCTGAAAAAAATAGTATAACAGATTCTTCAGAAAAACATGTTACAACAGTATGTAATATACTTCAAAAAAAAAAGAACAAGGGAAGAGGGACGAAGGGGCAGGGCACCGGATTCATGCGGCCGGGCCGTGTGATTGTGGTGCTCGACCAGAAGGTTGAAGCAGCCGGGTGGCGTGTGGCTATGTCCGGCGATGGCTAGGAAGAGGTGGCGAGAGAAAACAGCAGGAGAGTATAAGGGGTCACTGCCTCACTGGTCAGGATGCCCCAACCGGATAACCGCCATCGCCATGGCACTTGATGGAATGCCCGAGAGGGCTTGGTGGTTTGTGGGTGTGGGAACTTGAGTCGGTTAAGGTGGTAGCGCTGTGCGTGGTGTGTGGAGCACAATTACATAAGTTACTGGTACGTAGGTATGAGGAACGGGATCGTGGAACGCTGTTTGAAAAATTTTCTACACGCACGATCCCGGTACGTGGAACATGGCACTGTACCACATTCCCTGTGACTGTGGAGTGCTAGTGCGCTGGTGGCGTGTGCAGTGCAGTGCAGTGCAACAAGGCGGCACGAAGGCCGGGCAGGCAGTGCAACAAGGCATCACACACAAAAGCGAAGTTTTGGTGCGTTGGTGCTCACCGAGGGCTTCACGGCGGCGGTTCACGCGGCGCAGGCAGGGTCCGGGGCAGGCAGAACGTGTAGACGGTCCACGCGTGCAGGTCCGGGCGAGGCCCGTGGCGGGGAGGATGCCGTGCGCGTCGTTCACCGTGGCCGCGAGCGTCGTCGCGAGGGCCGGTCTGGTGGCGTGGACGTCGTGGCCGCGCTCGTCGGCGACAACCTGGTTCGGGAAGAGGAGACCACAGCTGTCAGTGGGCGGGTCAGGCAATAGGCAACGGCGGAACATGAAAAAAGGGCGGCCTTGGGCGTGCTCACCGCTGGGGTTGTCGAGGTGCAGGCTGGCGAAGGCGTTGGTGGCGCGGCAGCTTTATGCGGCGTCGACCCCGCGCTCGTCGGCGACAACCAAGTTCTGGAAGAGTAGGCCAAAGCTGTCCGTGAGCCGGTCAGGCAAAGACAACGGCGGAACAAGGAAAAGGGCGGCCTTGGGCGTGCTCACCGCTGGGGTTGGCGAGGTGCAGGCTGGCGCGGCGTCGGTGGCGCGGCGGCTTGATGCGGCGTCGACCCGGGGCTTGCAGACGCGGTCGCTGTCAGCTCTAGAAGAGGCGAGAAGGTGGCTGTCGTTGGCGCGACGCAGCCAGGGAGGAGGCGAGGCCGGGCCGAGGCCGACTCGCCGTGGTGCTCAGGTCTGGGGTGGGCGGCGAGCTCGGCTTCACATGGCGCCGGCGTCGCGCGTCGCGCACCAGAGGCGAGGCGGCGGGAGCGCAGGGCGTCGCTTGCCCCAGCTCCGC
This sequence comes from Chrysopogon serrulatus, assembly GCA_015844335.1. NCBI lineage: Eukaryota > Viridiplantae > Streptophyta > Magnoliopsida > Poales > Poaceae > Chrysopogon > Chrysopogon serrulatus. The sequence continues at coordinate 16,466 of JADLZL010002929.1, read as the reverse complement.
GAACGCCTTGGTCCTTGGGCGGTTCGACGTCGTGCGGCTGCGGTGTGGTGCGGAGGAGCACACGGGAGGAAAGAAGAGGGCTGTGGCGGCGGAATGGCGGGGATGCTGGGAAATGACGAGAGCCGAGAAGGGCAACGGCTGGCTTTGTGTCCCGCGGGCTAGGGTTCCGCGACGGCAGGTGAATGGACCGGCGGCGACGATCCTTGTCTTGCGCGCTGCCGGACGCGTGGCGGACATCCGTCGGCGGAGCAGGAAGCGCGGAGGGGAATCTTCCAGAAGGGCTAGGGCTCACTGCGGTCACGGGCGCTCCCCAACGGCGCGGGGCCGTGGGGCCCGCGCTGTCGTCATGGCGCTCGGCGCTGGAGGGACGGAAAGCGGAGGTGAGGAAGACGGAAAGCATCTCGCGGTTGAAGGAAGAAGGAAACGGGAAAAGGGGAAAACGGCGTATTCGGCTGAGCTCTCTGGCCTGTGGGTCCTGCTGACGAGACCAGGGAGGGGGCTGTGTGCGGTGCGGCTGGCTAGCATCGGCAAGACGGTTCGAAATCCAAAAGAATAACCAAGGCAAGAAGAGCGGCCGGCTAACGAACGCCCTATATATTGTACAGTACTACTTATACATAAGTATAGCTTAATAATAATTATAATTACAGTACATACCTCCTTCAATCTAATTCAAGCACAATATCATGAATTAAGTAGAAACAAAGTTGACCTCGCGTCGTTTAAACATGAAAAATTATCTCAAAGATCTCTTCGGGTATATTCTCTCACCGATTTCTAAATTACAAATTATTTTAATTTTTTATTTATCTATCTTACTCCTTCCATCTTAAAAATTATGTAAATCTTATCTTTTTAAAGTCAAAGATTCTTAATTTTAACAAAATAAAGCTTAAAAAGTATTAATGTTTATAATATGTAATAAATACCGTTAGATTTGTCATATAATGTATATATTCGTAATAAATTTTATTGGACATCTAAATATAGCTAATATTTTTTATAAATTTAGTCATATTTAAAATTTTGTGACTCTTCGAGAAAACGAGATTTACACGCTTTTTAAGACAGAGGAGTATTATATATTTAAATATAATATTATATTTATGTAACACCCGTGTTTTTGTATTATTTTAAAAATCGCTAAAAATTTGAACTTTTTATAATTTATAACAAATTAAAACTTGATTAGTTTATTTTCCGCCAAAACCGTGCCAAAAATTATTTTCTAGAACCCTTGCATTAAAATTCACCATATGCATCGCGTGCTTTCGATTGTTTGAGTGATTGTTTGCCATGAGTGTTTGGATGCTTGATTGCGTGTTTGAGTGCTTTTTAGAATTTATGTTGGCACCAATTAATTCCTCCATAATCTCCTCCCAACTTCCTTGGCTTTTTTTTTTCAAATAAATTTTTTGATCACCATCCTTGCAAAACCCTCCTTAAATAATCCTTGATTTTCCCAAACCAGCCACCTATTAAAATTCCACCCAAATATGTGCCTAGTACATCTTTCTGGAAATAGAAAAGGATTTGGGAAATGGAAAACCAGTCACGGGCCTAAACCTCTCTCTTCCTTCTCTCTTGGTCCGCAACCGCGATTCTGCTCAGCTGGCCCGTTCGGCCCATTCACCACGCCAGCCCAGCCCAGCTCGGCGCCCCCACTCTCCTCCCTCTTCACTCGAAGTGGGCCGGTCGGGACACAGCCCACCAGCAAGCAGCAGGGAGCACCACCTCCACTTCTCCCTCTCGCACTTACAGGTGGGACCCACATGTCATCATCATCTTCTACCTCTCGACGACAGCGGGGAATACCGCGTCGCTGACCACCGTCGCCTCGGGCTTACTGTTACCGCCTCAAAGCGGATAAGCACAAGGGCGTCGCGGACCCACCGAACCCGCGCCGTGCTTATCCACTCCGCCACGCGGCAGCACCCGAAGCAGCTGGCCGTTGCCACCGCCTTGCTGTGCATCGCCATGGCAGCTGGCTAGCCGAGATATTTTCCGGCGAACCGCCATTGTGTGGTGTCGTCAAGCGTGGCTCCCAAAAATATCTCGACTGCCTTACTGTGCGTTACCGCCACACCATGGCTATAAATAGCCGGTGAGGCCACCATGGCCAGCCATCACAGTCGAGCTCGAGCACACGAAGCTTGAAGGAGAAGAGCGAGACGAGCTCCTGCTCTGCTGCCTGAAAACCGAGCTCGGGGCCGAGCGCCTCCTCTTCCCTGCTCTGTGCCCTCTGTTCCCTCTGCTCTCTCGCCTTGCTCCGCTCTTCTTCTCTGAGGCCCAGGCCGCCAGACGCCGAGCCGTCCTTGCTTTCACCACGGCCAGCAGGCCGCCACGTCAGAGCTGCGCCGCCGCTGCCCGGTGTTCCTCTGCTCCCTCCCCTTCCTCTCCTCTCCCTACCTCTCTCTCCTTCCTTCCCTCCCTCCTTTCTCTTCCCTTTCTGTTTGCTGTCCGTAATGGGCAATGACGAGCAGGAGGAAGAAGATGCTCCCATGCCGTGCAACCAATGAGGGGGGCGCCACCTCTCCTTGTGGGACCTGCGCGTCATAGGGAAGCATTTCCCCTCTCCCTTTTCTCTCTCTTCACTCACGGGACAGATGACAGGGGCAGATGGATGGGTGAGTGGAGGATGTCGACATCCCCACTCACACCGGCATGACCAACCAGGGGCGCCACGTCACGCCACGTGGGACCCACCAGTAGCAGCTGACCCCGCCAGCTGGACCCGCGCGTCAGCCGGTAGAATATTGCTACGCGTACTCGGAGAGTGTACACAGGAGAGCGGGAAACACATTTCCATGTATAGAAAAATTCCCAGAAAATTTCTAAATAAACTAGGTACACCCCAGATCCTTCCCCAGATTTTTCGCCTCATTTCTATTATCCTATTTTCCAGAAATAATTTCCAAAAAATATTTCTCATCCTTTATCTTAATTAATCTTTGGAAATTCATATCTCCTCCGTTCCAATTCCAATTCCAAAAATTCCACCACTAAAATTCTTCTAAAATTATATCCTATTTATCCACACCATTGCTCCTATTTTTTTGTGCCCATTTAAATTCTAGTAATAATTATTTGCTTCTCGTTCCTTTGTATTTAGTGCTAACTTGTGATAATTAATAAAAATGCTAACTATAGTAATAATGGATTCGTAGTGCTAGCTAACCACATACCCATAAAGGTGAGTAGGTTTTGGTGACATGTCATATGCTCCGACATGTCCGTACCCAATCACCAAAAAAAATAGGTACACCTATGTATATACACACACGCATCGACACGTCAGATGGCCGGACCGCGACCCCGTGTGGCTAACTCCTGCCGCCATAGTTAATCCTAGTCATAACCCTCCCCCGTAATAGTAGCTAACCCCGTATATATGTACACGCATACATGGTAAGTCCGGTATATACAATTATATATATACCCGGGGCATATACCTATGTATGGCTAACCTTACCCTCCACCCCTTCATCCCGACCTAACCTAGGTGCATACATATGCATGTGCGTATGCGTCACTAACCAAACCCTAGGCATATATGTATACGCATACATCCATATATAGCTAGCCTAAACCATATATGCGGTATATAAGTACGTATGCCAGTACCTAACCACCTAAACCCCATCTTTAAGCGTATATGTGTACATATCGTGAACCTACCTAGCTAACCCCGCCGAACCCTAGTGAACCTATAGAAGTAGGCCAAGCTTTCTCTATGATGACTTGGTCAAGCTTTCTCTTTTCAGGTTCACATAATAGTGAAAGATAATAATATGGTGTGGTTTTTCATAGATAACCACACCACACTAACTTAGTAGAGCCATCTTGTTGGATAGATAATCTTTATCTACCTCTTATTTTAAGTTCATATAGTAATGATAGGATTAGGATAAACCCTTCCATCACCTACAATCGACCCCGTTAGGATCTCCCTCCTTGTTTTTTGGTTGATCGTGCTTGCTTAGTTATGCTTGTTGTGTATGCATTGTTTGGTTTTGCTCTCTTGTTTGTCAAGCAATAGACCGCGTAGATTAGAAGACGTATAAGGAACCCGATGGATCCACGGAGCATGGCTACATCAAGACCCAAAGGATTACTACTACACCAAGGCGAAGTACCACTACACCAAGGCGCTAGAGACGAAGCAAAGGAATCAAGACCCTTGGATATACTCGTCGGACGGAGGCAAGTCCTAATTTCCACCCTTCTACCACCCTTCTATCTTAATCATATTAAAATTATTATTTTGCAAAGGATCATATGAGATGATGAGATAACGTGATAACATGATAATGAAATAATAAGATAAGTGACTATATAAGCCATGACTTGAAACGGGTAGGGGTAATCAGTGTGGATTACTTGGCGGATATGTCTGCGAAGAATATCTCGTCGGAGATACATTTTTAGTCACCCCCTAAGGACCAGGTTCATAGTCTCTTATTCATCCATCGTGTGACATTTAAATGCCACACACGTCTATATGGGTAGGCTTGATCTCACACCCCGTTAGGCCTGAAGTATGTTTCCACTTAGGAGGCCGGTGTAGGCAAACGGTAGAGCAGAGACGCGGCGTAGGATGCTAAGTGATCTTCCATGAATACAGTTGGGCGTGGGCGCTATGTGATCTTCCACGTAAAATTATTGGGTGCACATTTGCTAGCTATATACATATATTCATATATTCTAAGCGTGGATGCTAAGTGATCTTCCACAAGGTGTGTGAGGGGCATGGGTTGCGAGTGAGCTTCCATGTCGGGTTAGGCGTAGGAAGAAGAGTGGTCTTCCTCGCAACCTTCTCCCAACCCCCGAAAGGCCAGAGTGGAAATGTATGGAAACCTAAGTTAGCGCCCTCTCGGTATGCGAGATCTCGGTAGTTCTTTTCTAACCACCGATCATGGAAGGAATCGTAATTACCGTGTGGGGAAAAGTGTACAACCTCTGCAGAGTTTACTTGAATCTATTCGAATAGCCACGTCCTTGGAATGGGCGGATGCCTAGGGATGAGACGCTATGATTAGACTACAACAACAATGGATAATACGGTAAGGCGTATTAATAGTTTGGTAACCATAACTTAATCCTGGGAGCGGTGAGGATGGTGAATACCCTACCGGGGCCCAACCTATAATTATAAATACTACCTTTACCGCTAACCCATCCACATTTAACCTCCATCCACCCAAAGTTAGGGGCTTGCCGAAAATGCGTATGTACTCAACCCCCTTCTCCCTATGTTTTTAGGCGGGACGCCGCAGGGGAGTATATCCGAGGATGAAGCCGTTCGAGAGCCTACACCGGGGGATGGACTCCTTTGGAGCTACGCGAGGATAGGGCCAGCCAAAGAATACATGAAAAAAAGCTACGCTAGGACTACGCTTAGGACTACGATGATCGTGATATAGGAATAGCTAGGGTTTTGTCCGCACTCAATTGCACGTAGGAATGGAGCCACGATAATATAGAACCGCTGTCTTAGAACTCGATATATGCTATAAGGCCAATGGCCCAAGCTATGTAAACCCGAACCATGTATCATGTTTTTCCACGGTAGCAATAAAAAGTATGCTTTTTGATATCAATCTTGTTTAATTGTGTGTGTCGACTACTGATCCGGGACCGACATATGACGCCTGATGGACCCTAAAAACCGGGGGCCGACAATTTAGATACATAGCAAAATGAATATACCACTTATACTTTAGAACGAAGATATTACAAACAAAATTTGGCTTCTAGTGTGATTGACAGAGCCTCCAAGATTCCAACACAACAATTTCACCCACTGCTCGGGGTGACACCTCAGTGACATCTTCAGTTGGCTTCCTGATCGATTAGCTACTGGTTTCGAGAGAGATGGCCATATCTGATTACCCCGTCGGACAGTAATAATACTGATAGGTCTGCGTATGCACGTATGTGGCCTCCTGTCCAATTGGCATGTCGTTGTGGGAACCTCAGTCTGCAGGAGTAAAGAGAGGCCTATATGCTAGACGGTGTGCAAACATTCTGCGGCTTGGTTTGTGGGGGGGTGGTTTGGGTCAAGCAAAGCAGCGCACCTGCGTGTGCTTTGAACTTCCTCATTGAGGAAGTTCAATGCCTCTTGTAATACTCCTGCTTCGAGCTAATAAAGCACTCTCTTCTCAACTGAAAAAAATGAAAATTTATCTCCCGTTGGTTTTGGTCGATGTGGAAGCATGTTCATCATCTTGGTAGGGCAGTTGACCTGACCTCGCTCCCATCAGAAGAACCCGCCTCTGGTAAGTATTTTCTAGCATTGTTGAGTGACATCATACATTGGAATAAGCTTGTTTGGTATGGATTTATCCTAGTTTGCATGTGCTATTCTACTGTGCTGCACTGTTCACTTGAGCTATATTTCTCTTTTCACTCTGCCTCTCATAAAGCTTGCGAGGCTGGTGAAGCTAAAAATTTTAGCTTCACCAGCTCCCTATGTGAGAATGAGAAGAGAGATAAATAAAGCTCCAGTGAACAGTGCAACACAATAGAATGGCAGCAGGTGGGAGCCAAAGCACAGAAAATCTATGCCAAGGAGGCGCTAAGGGGAGTGCCACATCAGCCAAAAGCAATATTACACCTAGAAAAAAAGTTAGAGCTATCAGAACTCACAACGGAGGCAGTTTCTTCTCACCTGACGTAGTGAAGAACAGCGAGCTTTCTACTTTCACTGCTACAATACTTAGGTTTATTTGCAGGGGAGGCAACAATGCAGCTCACTTTTTGCTGAAACGCGCTCTCCATTATGTGCTTTAGGCCTTGTGATGCATATAGAGGCTACTACACTCATGGACTTATAAGGAACGCAGTAGTCCACGCTGGTCCATCCTAGCTAAATACATGTACTCCGTACAGTCAATCATCATATCACAACTAGCTAGAAGACTGCCTGCTTTGTGATCTGTTGTGATCTTTCGATAGTCCTCTGGTGTCTCTCTGGCCATGGCTTAGCTATATAGCATTGCTGCTTATCGGAAGGTGGCGGTGCCGGTGCTGAGTGCTGACCATGGACGCGGAGGCGGCATTAATTGCAGAGGCCTCAATCCCCCGGCATAATCGTCGCCTTCCTCGAGAAAAAAAAAGCTTCTGGAGTGTTGTGTCGTTCACTACTGCCACAGCTGCTAGGAGCCTTTGGGACATGATGAGTTGATATTAATTAGAGCCTCTATTGGATGATCCACTGTAACTGCATGACGGGTGGTACTATAGAAACTCAAGCCTGAATTGGTGAAAAAGATTAACACGGATTGGTACCAGATATAGTAAATACGACGAGGGCACTCTAAGAAAAATTGATAGATAATCACTTATAAATTGATTTATTTGTGGATAAATTTATTCTAGAAATCTATTTATTTATAGACAGAGAGAGAGCAGTTTACTCAGTAAGCGGAACCAGAATTTTTTTTATCAATATACCGAAAATATAGACAACAAATATATGTCTCGATACCTTTTCAATGTTGGTACATATATTTTTTTTTTTGTACTCATAGGGCAAAAAGCACAATATTACATAAAAAATGATGAAATAATATTTTCCACAGTGAAAATGTTTTTTTATAGATACTAAACAAGTTTTTTTTGGGAGGGGCGCAGGGCCCCTCCACCTCAACACCACCAGTTTCCACCACTGAGTATAATTTACTAAACCTGAGAAACAACCGCCACAGGTTAATTATTAGCTATCCATATGTGAATCTATCCTAATATGTGAATGGACTCTTGTTGACAATTAATTTTGGTATCCTATTTCCGTGGTAGCTTTTTATTATGTGTTCGAGTCTAATTAACCGCAGAACTCAAGCCGGTTAATTAGTTATGATCAACCATGTTTATATTTGGGAAAACAAAAGATCGACAATTAAGAAAAAATGTTATTATATGACAATTGGGTCAACCTATCTTTTTTTTGCAAAGGAACCTATATTATCTATTGAAACAATAGGTTCCGATCATATTGGTTCATTTAATTCTTTTACACTAAGTACTGTCGTGGCCCATTGCCTTGTTTTTTATTGGTTCGATCAACCACCCAATGAGTCAGGTCAATCCACTTCTCCATCCCTAAATCAAGTGCATAATAAAAAAATTGTTGTTATATGTCGTGCTCTTAGTATCTCATATGTGATTTGTACTCATGAGTTGTGCACATACGAGTTATTAGAACAAATTGTGTCTGGAGATCGTATGTAGTTTTATTCAAATATGTATTGGGTTCTATTTCAATACATGACCATGTTTGCTAGTTACTTCTGGTTGACGTGAATTAACTAGTCCCTGACGGTATCCTAAAACCGCCACGAATTATATGAACCTTCTGGAATTATATCCCGAGTCTGGTAGTGCACTTCCAAGCATAGGCATGTTACAAGTTATATCAACATAACCATGTTTATTTGGAATCAACAAGTTAAAATATAATTATTATGTGACGACCGGGTCAACCAATTTTATGCTTTGATGAGGCCTTGTTTTCATGGGATGGATCAACTACCCAATGAGTCAGGTTCAATCCATTCACATCCCTAAATCAAGTGTGGAGCAAAATATAATATAGACAATCAAGTGAGTGAGTAAAAAGAGAAAAGTAAGAAAGTAAATTAAAAGGCCCGTAGCTAGAGAGGCTTATGGAGCTGAATCCGACTTAGCAATGCCCATCGAGCACGTGCCCATGCACAGATCAATTGATCACGCGACATCATCCGCTCGGAAACCACTTCTGCTGTGCTACGGAATCTGATTCCGACTTGGACCGTGCCTGCCATGGATCTATCTAATCTAATCTCATATATTTTTGGTAGATTGTATGCAGGCTGTATCTCTGTAATAACAATAACAACAACAACAGCAATAATGCCTCGCCGCAGGAGCACTCCGTCTGTTCATCACCGATGTGTGCCAACTCGCCTTGCTTGTCTTCGTAATCATCATACTCCCATGGTACTACGCCGTGTACGACCTGCCCCAAAGAGTTCGCCGTCCAGCTCGAGCCCACCACCACCGGCGTCATCGTCAACACGTCGTCATCCTCCTCCCCGGCCGCCGGCGGCGCACCAACGCCACGCTGCACGCCGGCAACCGGCGCGCCACGGGCGGTGCTACCACCACGGGGACGCCGCGGTGACGTACGGCGGCTTCACGGTCGCGTCAGGCCGCGTGCCGGGCTTCTGCGTGCCGGGGAAGGGGCGTCGGGAGGTGCCGTTCGCGGAGCGGACGACAGTCGACGCCGGCGGCTTGCCGGAGCACCTGCGTGCCCGCGCGGCCGACGAGGCCGGCAAGGTCGGGGCCCTGGATGTCGAGGTCCAGATCGTGCTGTTCAAGGATGGCGGCGACCGCGACGCGACGAGGGCGAGTCGTCGGATGTGGTGCACGGCGAGGGTGGTGGGCGGAGGGCCGCCGCCGGAGGTTGCATCGTGCAACGTCTTTGCTCTGCAGAATTGGTTTCACTTCGCTGCATGATTAAGACGAGTACTAGCTAGATTAGACTATAAAAGCTAGCTCGTGTATGGTGGTAGTAGCATGCTTGCATGCGAGTTTTCTTCAATTTTAGCTTCTCCATCCATCCAAACGTATATATCCAAATTTGATTTGTTTTTTACATTACACGATATGTAGATGCATTTGATTGCATATTCTTCTTCTCTACCCTTTATTCCATGCATCTTATCTTACTATTACTAATTAGAGGCCCCAAACGTAGGCTCACGTTAATCCTCACCGACGCTAAGAAAAAAAAGATAAAATACTAGAAATTCTCACATTAATCGAAAACATCTAGCCATTAAATCGATAAACTCTATCATCATTAGCTAGCTATTTATTCTAAAATTACCCACTTATGCCATTATAAAAATATTTTAAAATAACCCCCTATAATTGTTTATTAATTACCCACATATGCCATTATAGAAAAAATACTCTACAATACACACACGTCGTTATTTTTTCAAATACATAATAAAATTGCCATCACGGAAAAAAAGGTTGGCCTTGCTTGCTAGCTCTTCGTTAATCCATCATTATTTAAATATGATGAGAGAGACAGGTCTAATCAACAAATAAGATGCGTCATGTGGCTGTATATATGAATTAATTAATAAATTATACAGATACCGGATTGCCTTTTTGCATTAAAATAGACTAAACAGGTTTTCTTCCACCGCACGTGAAGCTTAGAGCCCAGAAGTAACTCATCCACCAACACAAATCCTGCTATTTCAGAAGGGACGTTCCACTTTCAGCACCTACGTACAACACATGCACATAACTTGTAAGATGCTGTGGCTACTCACATGTACATATGGTCAACGCCATGATGTATCACTCTGTTCTAAATTATAATTATAATACGTTTTTAGCTCTTTGATGTTCATAGTTTTTACTATATACTTAGATATACATTATATCTAGATGCATAGTAAAAATAATATACCTAGAAAAGCTAAAACATCTTATAATTTAAATTAGAAGGATTACATGCAAAAAAGCCATTGATGAAGTAAAGTTTCAAATTGCATAAACTAATAAAATAGTTCATGGGAGACATAAAAGGTACAAGATCTTTTGGCACCGCAGGTGCTTATCCGAATATACAGTACTCAATCCTGTTACCATAATTCATTTCAAATGAATTGGGTTGTTTAAGAAGAAAACGATCATGCCACATGCCGATGTACTTTACTTCCTCCATTCCAAATTATAAATCGTTTTTGACTTTTTTAGTACATCTATTTTGCTATGTATCTAGATCTAATAATGTGTCTAGATACATAGTAAAATAGATGAATTTAAAAAGTTAAAATAACTTATAATTTAAAAACAGATGGTACAATTTTTAAAACAAACTGTGTCCTAGGTAAAGTTACATCCTAAACCATACGTTCAGAAGAACAACTTCTAGACCTAGCAGTGCCTATTTATACAAGCTTGTGTATCTCTAAATTGAAACAAACATGTGCACCCAGAGATTTTGAATCATATTCTCTTGTTATACTCTATTAGCAATATGCCAAGAAAAAACAATTATTTCCAGACTGTCATTGCCAATTATAGTGGAGCTAACAGTGACAAGTTTCTCAATTACCAGTTCATGGCTTCAACTGGCAGCAATATCACAACCAGGAGCGATGTCGGTTGAAGCCATGAACCGGCTTTTAGGAGGACATATCACTATCTATTTGTATGCATGAACCGATCATGATAGCCTGTATTGCACAAACATTATAATTTTTTCATGTTATATTAGATTAAAGATAAACTTTATTTCAAAATTGTAGAGTTTAAAGAGGTCTAAAAACTAAAACTTTAAAGCTGACAACTTTTTTTTATTTGAAAATGGTATACAAGTTTAGATTTGCAATATAAATTCTCAGATTTGATCGAGATGATTAATGTTGTCGAATGGAGATGAAATCAACATCAAAGTTGTAGTACTTTGATGGATATATAACTTTTACGGTTAACATTTTTTTTCATTCGAGATCATTGAACTATCAAATATATAATAAATAAGATTCAAAATTATGTAGTTTCATAAAAAGAATAGTGTTAGCTATATAGTGACATGTGTCACATAGGTATGTGCGCTCTATAGTCATATATGTTGTCCAACATATCATGGGTAACTTAGCCGGTATGTGTGCTCGAGGGACATTTAACTTTGAGGCCTCAAGTTTGAATATGAGACATACATAATTTTTTATTATTATTTACTGTTGTGTGTGTCATATAGGTATGTGCGCTCTATAGTCACATGTGTTGTCCAACATATCATGGGTAACTTAGCTGGTATGTGCGCTTGAGAGATATTTAACATTGAGCGCTCAAGTTTGAATATAAGACACATGTAATTTTTTATTATATTTACTGTCATGTGATTGCCGATTGCCTAGTAATGAGGAAAATAAAAATTCGGCAGTGCTAGGTTCTGATCCAGCAGAATCTAGGGGAATATAGGTTTTGTATTGATAACCAAATTTATGGCACCATAGAGATTAGACTCTATTATGGGTTTTTTCAGTTTATTTAGGCCTGCCAGAAGCCAACTGACCTAGACAGCACTTCCAAGCATTCAATTTTGGACGCCTAAGGTGATGATCGATGTTTCGCTGACAATGCATAATCTAGGTACGCAATCAAACATGCTCTTTAGGCTAATCTCAATGAAAGTTTTATTTGAATTTCATTTGCATTAAATACCTGCCATGTATATATTTTTTTGATGATATGACTGTGTTTTAATGAAGAAAGAGAGAAGAAAAAATAAGTGTCATGGGGACAAAAATCTTTAGGCACGATTCCAACTTTCGACTCATAGAATTAAATGCCTATAAAACTATGGAATGAAACTTTGTATTCCGTTAGAAGTTCTATCCAAGTTTTATTTCAATCTATATATGACATGCTCGAAAATAGCAAAATGAAACTTGCCACGAAGACCGGCTTAATACCTATATAATACAAAAACATCACATAAAGGTTATGAGTTTAAAACTATTTACAATTCATCATAATATAAATAAAAACAAATATATAGTAAATATTTATTTCTCTTTGCAAACTCTAATTAACCCGTGCTTGGCACGAGTTGATGAACTAAGACTTTGCTAGTATGTCCTGGGGTGCGGTGGAAGGTAGACACCTGCTTCTTGGGTCCAGGCTCAGCCTGGGCATTCGGTTCTAGCCGAACCGATCGGTTCGGTTCTACGGTTCCCATAGAATTTCGGTTCTCTCAAAATAGGAACCGATCGGTTCCTTTTACAAGTGAGAACCGAGCAAATTCGGTTTCGGTTCTTTCGGTTCGGTTCCGGTTATAACCGAGAAAACCGAAAAGCAGAGAAAAAGAGGAGTGCTGCCGGCTTGCGATGGCCTGTGAGGCGACGACCTGGCCTCGGGGCGGAGCCAGAGCGGAGGCCTGCTCGCTTGCGCTTGAGGCGGTTGTGGCCTGCGCCGTTGTTGCAGAGCCAGAGGCCGGAGAGCCTCCCTCGAGCAAATCTGGAGACCGGAGCGCCGGAGCCTCCCTCGAGCAAATCTGGAGACTAGAGTGCCGGAGCCTCGACCTTGAGCAGCAGAGCGCCGGAGCCTCCCTCGAGCAGGTCGTGGAGTGCGGTGCGAGCAGCCTATAGCCTACAAGAGAGGAGTCGAGATTGAGATCGAGGAGCAGGGGGCCGGCATCGGAACTTCTGGAGATGGAGGAGGGAGAAGATACAAGTTACTAGTACTAACGAGTTACGACTCGAGTGGATGGCCTCACGTACGGGAGTTGTTGTGGCTACCGAAGGAGTGGAGGCATTAGCAGTTAGGGTTTGATTTCTGAAAACAATATATACCGATGGACTTATATGGGCTGGGCTGCTTGTTGGGCCTCATTTGCATATTTCGGTGAGTTCGGTTATTTTGGTTAACCGGGCCTAAGAACCAAACTGACCGGACTAATTTCGGTTCCTGAGAATGAGAACCAACCGAATTTTTTCGTTTCGGTTTTGAGTTTCGGGTTCTTTTTTCGGTTCGGTTCTCGATTCTCGGTTAATTATGCCCGGGGTGAGTCCAGCCGTGGTGATGGTTTGTCCATTTGGTGCGGCGTCTCCCAAAGGCGCCGACCGCATCTCACAACACCGCCCGGTGCGTGCCCGGTTCCCATTTGCTGAGAGCAGGCTCCCCGGCAATGCTTGTCGGCTTCGCCACGGCGTGGCGGGGAAGGGAATAGAAAACAAAAAAATCGAATACACCGCCTAGAAAGGTGAAGCGGCTCGGAGATAGCGGCGGCGTAGGATTATCGAAAACCGTGCGAGGCCGGTGACTATCCAAGCGCTAGCGATTTTTTCTCCACTCTCTGTCTCCTCCACGTTAGATTTAGAGCACAGTCAGCCTCAAATCGCCGATTACAAAACACGCCTCGCTCGGGCGCCCTAACTAGCTAGCTGTTCAGGCAGGCCGACGTCGTTGCCTGTGCAGGACTTGCAGGCTGCAGGATTCTTCTACTTCCTAGTCCTAGGCAGGATTGGGACCCTAGCCTATGGTGGAGTCCTCCGTTCTGGCAGTGCTAGCCTACAAACTGTTTGATTATTGCTGTAGTTCGTGACATGAGTGACTTCAAGTTGGGTTCGTGACAGATTGATGACAGATTGATATTTCATTCCACAAACAAGTACTCCCTCCGTTTTAAACTAAGTGTCGCCGTGGATGTGTGCCATAAGTTTGACTTGATTTATAAAAATATGTGTAGTATTTATATTTTCAAATAATTTTAAAAAAAACTAGACCCAAAGATCTTTCCGGTGATACTAATTATGATACTAATCGATGATATTTAATATTAATAAAAATATCAGCATTGACTTCTGAAGCGTTAAAATGATGCATATTCTAGAACGGAGGGAGAAGCCGAGGTTAGCCGGGATGATAAGCCACCGCCGTAAAAACCGAAGCTCTGCCAAGAACATTATGCTAAAAGAAAAAATGTTGTGCGGAGCAAACTTCGATTTTGACACCGACGACACCTTGGCCCCCGCACTACTTCCTAGTTCTCCGGTTTTCAGGTCAGTCACCACTATCTTCAGTCCAAAGGGGTGAAGCCCGAAATCGAATCGTCTTGACCGATTCGTTTAGAGAGATTTAGATCTATTTATATTTGTGTCTCGATATTCAACATCCGCACCGTGATTTATATCCGACCACTCAAATCGCATATTTTATGATGTCGATGTCTAATCGTATCCTCCCGGTAAAATGACACTATCCAGGATTCGAATCCGAATTCGGACAAAAATATAAAAAATAAATATGATATCAGTGATATCCGTCCTTCGTATCCGATCTGTTTTTCATCCATAGATGCGAGGGCTGTTTCCAGACCGCGCTTCGCGCGAAACAAGGTCGGCACGAGACAATGTGCCTGCATACCATAGTCGCCAATGTTTGTTGTCACGACTGAATCATAGATTGTACTATGGAACGTGCGCGGGCTAATTAGCTGCGCTAGGCATATAGCGTTGTCAATAATTAAGCTCATCCTACGGGAGCGAGCATCGGTAGTTTGGCAATGCCCCGAACGGTGTTCCAGTGAAAGTGCACCTGCACGTCTTCGTGTGGGTGTGTTCAGCGCGTGTGGTGTGTGGAATTCTTGTCTAAGCGGTCATGTTAATTTGTGGTGGTCATCACATTTGATACGCTTCACGCGTTGCAGTGCTTTTCTAGTTTATATTTCTAATAGGAACTAAAAAAGGGTAAATAAAAACTCAACGACAAGGACCGCACACATTTTAAATTTCTGTAATGCAGACAACTGTTTATTTTTATGCATAAGACTTGCGAATTTTTTGTTGGCTTGCTTGTAGCTGCTTCATTGCTCACCTTACTGACAAGAAAGCTATATAGCCGTGTATTTTGTTTGAATATATTACTGAAATACCTTGTTTCGCTGTATCCTGCTCTCGTGCATAGTTGAAGTATGAAAAAAGATGAAAATTTTTTTCATCTTCTGTGAGGCTTGATTCCCTAATTTTTATGACGCACAATATGATAATTAGCTTTGGCTCAAAAATTTAGTCTCGAGTCAGTACTGCGCTAGGATTAAGAGTAGGAGCACATATGTAAGTCTGGTGCTTTGTATTTTGCCATCGTGGAAATTAATAACTTAACTTACTTCTATTGTTTGTCATGCAGCTGTCAACAACACTAAGGAAATTCTTTTGCCGACATTTTGGCGAGTCATGCAAACAAATGTTTTAAAGAACCTACTTGAATATCTTCAAGACATGAATAAGGCCTTGTTAACAATGTAACCTAGATGGTTACAATGGAAAATAACTTTACTATTTATTGACATGACAAAGTGTCTCCAAATTGTATTCATGGTAAAAAAATTCCAAATATAATAACTATTTATCATTCTCATGTGCATTTTAAACATAAAACCGCCAAGTTAGACAGGGCATTATACTAGCTAGAAAGAGTACACGTAGTGTTTATATATATCACTGATAATCATCATAATAGGCAGGGGCGATAGCAGTCGAACGCACGCGGCTGGGCGTCTAACCACATCGCAGACGAAGGAGTCCGAGGCGAAGCCGAACTCAATCTGAGCTGCGCCATGCCCCGCCTCCGTTCGTCCGCCATGAGCCGAGACAGATCGCCGGGCACGCCCACCCCCGCGCTCGTCGTCGCCTTCACTGAAACGCCGCGCCTCCTTTGCTGCCCAGCTCCTAAGGCCGGCGTGCGCCCGTGCGCCAAAGCGGAACCCCGCGTAGGACGACCATTGCCCCGCCGCCGTGCCTTAGGACAGGCGCGCCCGTTGCTGACGTGCACGACGAGGTCGAAGGCCGGCGAGGTTGCCGCCCCAGGAGGCGCCTGGTGGTGACCCGTGAAGCCGGCGAGCCTGACGGCGCACGTGGTTGGCTTCGTCGGCGTACGCGGTGGAGTTCACC